>CAKAJE020000264.1:0-238019 GCA_916610135.2 Macropis europaea
TATCACATTTGTTCAATTTACGTCGCCCAAATTTCAGATAGCGTACTGGGCTAGGCGGCACCTTAAAGCGCATGAAATGATGAGTGAAATGCACTATTAAACTTCTATGATAGGGCAATCAGAGACCCGAATAGATCATATTATATTATGGTTAATATAAGAATTCAGCAAAATTCTATCACATTTGTTCAATTTACGTCGCTCCTATTTCAGATAGCGTATTCGGCTAAGCAGAATCTTAAAGGGGATGAGATGTCGATTAAAATGCACTATTAAACTTCTAGTGTAGGGCAAACAGAGACCCGATTAGATCATTTTATATTATGGTTAATATAAGATTTCTGCGTAATTCTATCACATTTGTTCAATTTACGTCGGTCCTATTTCAGATAGCGTATTGGTCTATGCTGCATCTTAAAGCGCATGATATGCCGAGTAAACTGCACTGCTAAACTTCTTGGGTACGGCAAACAGAGACCCGATTAGGTTATCTTATATTATGGTTAATTTAAGAATTCAGCGAAACCCTACCACATTTGTTCAATTTACGTCGCTCCTATTTCAGATAGCGTATTGGGCTAGACGGCATCTTAAAGCGCGTGGAATGACGAGTAAAATTCACTACTAACATTCTATGATAGGGCAATCAGAGACCCGATTAGATCATTTTATATTATGGTTAATATAAGAATTCAGCGAAATTCTATCACGTCTGTTCAATTTATGTCGCTCCTATTTCAAATAGCGTCTTGGTCTAAGCGGCACCTTAAAGCGCATGAAATGACGAGTAAAATGCACTATTAAACTTCCATGATGGGGCAATCAGAGACCCGATTTGATCATTTTATGTTATGGTTAATATAAGAATTTTGCGTATTTCTATCACATTTGTTCAATTTACGTATCTCCAATTTGAGATAGCGGATTGGGCTAGACGGCACCTTAAAGAGCATGAAATGACGAGTAAAATGCACTACTAAACTTCTTTGATAGGGCAATCAGAGACCCGATTAGATCATTTTATATTATTGTTAATATAACAATTCAGCGAAATTCTATCATATTTGATCAATGTACGTCGCTCCTATTTCAGATAGTGTATTGGGCTAAGCGGCACCTTAAAGCGCATGAAATGACGAGTAAAATGCACTACTAAGCTTCTTTGATTGGGCAATCAGAGACCCGAGTAGATCATTTTAAATTATGGTTAATATAAGAATTCTGCGTAATTTTATCACATTTGTTCAATTTACGTCGCTCCTTTTTCAGGAAGCGCATTGGGTTAAGCGGCACCTTAAAGCGCATGAAATGACGAGTAAAATGCACTATTAAACTTCTATGATAGGGCAATCGGAGTCCCGATTAGATCATTTTATATTATTGTTAATATAGGAATTCAGCGTAATTTTATCACATTTGTTCAATTTACGTCGCCCCTTTATCAGATAGCGTATTGGGCTAAGCGGCATCTCAAAGCGCATGAAGTGCCGAGTAAAATGCACTATTAAACTTCTAGGGTACGTCGAATAAAGATCCGATTAGATCATTTTATATTATGTATAATATAAGAATTCTGCGTACTTGTATCACATTTGTTCAATTTACGTCGCTCCAATTTCAGATAGCGTACTGGGCTGGGTGGCATCTTAAGCGCATGAAATGTCGAGTAAAATGCACTACTAAACTTCTCCGATATGGCAATCAGACACCCGAGTAGGTTATCTTATATTATGATTAATATAAGAATTCCGCAGAATTCTATCACATTTGTTCACTTTACGTCGCTCCTATTTAAGATAGCGTTTTGGGATAGGTGGCATCGTAAAGCGCATGAAATGCCGAGTAAAATGCACTACTAAACTTCTCGGATACGGCAATCAGAGATAGGATTAGGTCATTTTAAATTATGGTTAATATAAGAATTCTGCGTAATTCTATCACACTTTTTCAATTCACGTCGCTCCCATTTCAGATAGCGCATTGGGCTAAGCGGCACCTTAAAGCGCATGGCATGACGAGTAAAAGGCAGTCCTAAACTTCTTTGATAGGGCAATCAGAGACCCGATGAGATCATTTTATATTATGGTTTATATAAGAATTCTACGTAACTCTATCACATTTATTCAATTTACGCTGCTCCAATTTCAGATAGCGGATTGGGCTAGACGGCGACTTAAAGCGCATGAAATGACGAGTAAAATACACTGCTGAACTTCTGTGACAGGGCAGTCAGAGACCCGATTAGATCATCTTAAATTATGGTTAATATAAGAATTCTGTGTAATTCTATCACGTTTGTTCAATTTATGTCGCTCCTATTTCAGATAGCGTATTGGGCTAGGCGGCACCTTAAAGCGCATGATGTGACGAGTAAAATCCACTATTAATCTTCTATGATAGGGAAATCAGGGACCCGAATAGATCGTATTATATTATGGTTAATATAAGAATTCAGCGTAATTTTATCACATTTGTGCAATTTACGTCGCCCCTATTTCAGATAGCGTACTGGGCTAGGCGGCACCTTAAAGCGCATGAAATGACGAGTGAAATGCACTATTAAACTTCTATGATCGGGCAATCAGAGACCCGAATAGATCGTATTATATTATGTTTAATATAAGAATTCTGCGTAATTTTGTCACATTTGTTCAATTTACGTCGCTCCTGCTTCAGGTTGCGTATTCGTCTAAGCGGCATCTTAATGCGCATGAAATGTCGAGTAAAGTGCACTACTAAACTTCTAGGATGGGGCAATCAGAGACCCGATTAGATCGTCGTATATTATAGTTAATTTCAGAATTCGTCGTAACTCTATCACATTTGTTTAATTTACGTAGCTCTAATTTCAGATCGCGTATTGGGATAGGCTGCACCTTAAAGCACATGAAATGACGAGTAAAATGCAATACTAAGCTTCTAGGATAGGGCAATCAGAGACCCGATTAGATCATTTTATATTATGGTAAATATGAGAATTCAGCGAGATTCTATCACATTTGTTAAATTTACGTCGCTCCTATTTCAGATAGTGTATTGGGCGTGGCGGCATCTTAACGCGCATGAAATAACGAGTAAGATGCACTACTAAACTTCTCGGATAGGGCAATCAAAGACCCGATTAGGTCTTCTTATATTGTGATTAATATAAGAATTCAGCGTAATTCTATCACATTTGTTCAAATTACGTGGCTCCTATTTCACCTAGTATATTGGGCTAGGCGGCACCTTAAAGCGCGTGGAATAACGAGTAAAATGCACTACTAACCTTCCATGATAGGGCAATGAGAGACTCAAATAGATCATATTATATTATGGTTAATATAAGAATTCTGCGTACTTCTATCACGCTTGTTCAATTTATGTCGCTCCTATTTCAGATAGTGTATTGGGCTAGGCGGCACCTTAAAGCGTATGAAATGACGAGAAAATGCAGTATTGAACTTCTATGATAGGCCAATCAGAGACCCGAATAGATCGTATTATATTATGGTTAATATTAGAATTCTGCGTAATTCTATCACGTTTGTTCAGTTTACGTAGCTCCAATTTCAGATAGCGGATTGGGCTAGACGGCACCTTAAAGCGCATGAAATGGCGAGTAAAATGCACTATTAAACTTCTAGGGTAGGGCAAACAGAGACACGATTAGATCATTTTATATTATGGTTAATTTAAGAATTCAGCGGAATTCTATCACATTCGTTCAATTTACGTAGCTCCTATTTCAGATAGCATATTGGGCTAAGCTGCATCACAAAGCGCATGAAATGGCGAATAAAATGCACTATTAAACTTCTAGGCTAGGGCGAGCAGAGACGCGATTCGATCATTTTACATTATGGTTAATAAAAGAATTCAGCGAAATTCTATCATATTCGTTCAACTTACGTCGCTCCTATTTCAGATAGCGTATTGGGCTACGCGGCACCTCAAAGCGCATGAAATGGCGAGTAAAATGCACTATTAAACTTCTAGGGTAGGGCAAACAGAGACACGATTAGATCATTTTATATTATGGTTAATTTAAGAATTCAGCGGAATTCTATCACATTCGTTCAATTTACGTAGCTCCTATTTCAGATAGCGTATTGGGCTAAGCGGCATGTCAAAGCACATGAAATGTCGAGTAAAATGCTCTATTAAAGTTCTAAGGTAGGGCAAACAGAGACCCGATTAGATCATTTTATATTATGGTTAATATAAGAATTCAGCGTAATTGTATCACATTTGTTCAATTTACGTCGCTCCTATTTCAGATAGCGTATTGGGCTAAGCGGCACATTAAACGGCATGAAATGGCGAGTAAAATGCACTATTCAACTTCTATGATAGGGCAATCGGAGACACGATTAGATCATTTTATATTATTGTTAAAATAAGAATTCGGCGTAATTTTATCACATTTGTTCAATTTACGTCGCTCCTATTCCAGATAGCGTATTGGGCTAGGTTGCATCATAAAGCGCATGAAATGTCGAGTAAAATGCACTATTAAAATTCTAGGGTAGGGCAAACAGAGAGCCGATTAGATCATTTTATATTATGGTTAATGTAAGAATTCAGCGAAACTCTATCACACTTGTTCAAATTACGTAGCTCCAATTTCAGATAGCGTATTGGGCGAGACGGCATCTTAAAGTGCGTGGAATGACGAGTAAAATGCACTACTAAACTTCTATGATAGGGCAATCAGAGACCCGATTAGATCATTTTATATTATTGTTAATATAAGAATTCAACGTAATTTTATCACATTTGTTCAATTTACGTCGCTCCTATTTCAGATAGCGTATTGGGCTAAGCGGAAATTTAAAGCGCATGAAATGACGAGTAAAATGCACTATTAAACTTCTATGATAGGGCAATCGGAGACACGATTAGATCATTTTATATTATGGTTAATTTAAGAATTCAGCGAAACTCTATCACACTTGTACAATTTACGTAGCTCCAATTTCGGGTAGCGTATTGTGCTAGGCGGCACCTTAAGGCGCATGCAATGACGAGTAAAATGCACTATTAAACTTCTATGATACGGCAATGAGAGACCCGATTAGGTCATTTTAAATTATGGTTAATATAAGAATTCTGCGTAATTCTATCACATTTGTTCAATTTACGACGCTCCTATTTCAGATAGTGTATTGGGAGAGGCGGCATCTTAAAGCGCATGAAATGTCGAGTAAAATGCACTACTAAACTTCTCGGATAGGGCAATCAGGGACCCGATTAGGTAATCTTATATTATGGTTAATAAATGAATTCAACGAAATTCTATCACATTTGTTCAATTTACGTCGCTCCTATTTCAGATAGCGTATTGGGCTCAGCGGAACATTAAAGCACATGATATGACGAGCAAAATGCACTAGTAAACTTCTACGGTAGGGCATACAGAGACCCTGATTAGATCATTTTATATTATGGTTAATTTAAGAATTCAGCGAAACTCTATCACACTTGTTCAATTTACGTGGCTCCAATTTCAGATAGCGTATTGGGCTAGGCGGCACCTTAAAGCGCATGTAATGACGAGTAAAATACACTATTAAACTTCTATGATACGGCAATCAGAGACCCGAATATATCATATTATATTGTTGTTAATATAAGTATTCGGCGTAATTCTATCACGTTAGTTCAATTTACGTAGCTCCAATCTCAGATAGCGTATTGGGGTATGCGGCATCGTAAAGCGCATGAATGTCGAGCAAAATGCACTACTAAACTTCACGGATAGAGCAATCAGAGACCCGATTATGTCAACTTATATTATGATTAATATAAGAATTCTGCGTAATTTTATCAGATTTGTTCAATTTATGTCGCTCCTATTTCAGAGAGCGTATTGGGCTAGATGGCACCTTAAAGCGCATGAAATGTCGAGTTAAATGCACTATTAAACTTCTAGGGTAGGGCAAAAAGGGACCCGACTAGATCATTTTATATTATGGTTAATATAAGGATTCAACGAAATTCTATCACATTTGTTCAATTTACGTCGCTCCTACTTCAGATAGCGTATTGTGCTAACCGGCACCTTAAAGCGCATGAAATGACGAGTAAAATGCACTATTAAACTACTATGATAGGGCAATCAAAGACCCGATTAGATCATTCTATATTATGGTTAATATAAGAATTGTGCGTAATTCTATCACATTTGTTCAATTTATGTCGCTCCTATTCCAGATAGCGTATTGCGCTAGGCGGCACCTCAAAGCGCATGAAATGACGAGTAAAATGCACTGTTGAACTTCTATGATAGGGCAATCAGAGACCCGAATAGATCGTATTATATTATGGTTAATTTAAGAATTCTGCGTAATTCTATCACGTTTGTTCAATTTACGTAGCTCCAATTTCAGATAGCGTATTGGGCTAGGCGGCATCTTAAAGCGCACTAAATGTCGAGTAAAATGCACTACTAAACTTCTAGGATAGGGCAAACAGAGACCCGGTTAGATCATCGTATATTATTGTTAATTTAAGTATTCATCGTAACTCTATCACATTTTGTCCAATTCACGTCGCACCTACACCAGATATCGTATTGAGCTAGGCGGCATCTTAAAACGCATGAAATGGCGAGTAAAACGCACTACTAACCATCTCAGATACGGCCATCAGAGACCCAATTAGATGATTTTATATTATGGTTAATATAAGAATTCAGCGAGATTTTATCACATTTGTTCAATTTACGTCGCTCCTATTTCAGAAAGCGTATTGGGCTAAGCGGCACCTTAAAGTGCATGAAATGACGAGTAAAATGCACTACTAAACTTCTTTGATAGGGCAATCAGAGAACTGATTAGATCATTTTATGTTATGGTTAATATAAGAATTCTACGTAACTCTATCACATTTATTCAATTTACGCAGCTCCAATTTCAGATAGCGTTTTATGCTAGGCGGCACCTTAAAGCGCATGAAATGACGAGTAAAATACACTATTAAACTTCAATGACAGGGCAATCAGAGACCCGATTAGATCATTTTAAATTATGGTTAATATAAGAATCCTGCGTAATTCTATCACATTTGTTCAATTTATGTCGCTGCTATTACAGATAGCGTACTGGGCGAGGCGGCATCTTAAAGCGCATGAAATGTCGAGTAAAATGCACTACTAAGCTTCTAGGATAGGGCTATCAGAGGCCCGATTAGGTCATCTTATACTATGATTAATATACGAATTTAGCGTAATTCTATCACATTTGGTCAATTTACGTCGCTCCTATTTCAGATGGCGTATTGGTCTAAGCGGCATCTTAAAGCGCATGAAATGTCCAGTAAAATGCACTACTAAACTTCTAGGATAGGGCAATCAGAGACCCGATTAGATCATCTTATATTATGATTAATATAAGAATTCAGTGTCATTCTATCACATTTGTTCAATTTACGTCGCTCCTATTTCAGATAGCGTAATGGGCTAGACGGCATCTTAAAGCGCGTGGAATGACGAGTAAAATGCACTACTAACCATCTACGGTAGGGCAATGAGAGACTCTATTAGATCATTTTATATTATGGTTAATATAAGAATTCAGCGAAATTCTATCACATATGTTCAATTTACGTCGCTCCTATTTCAGACAGCGTATTTGGGATACGCGGCACCTTAAAATGCATGAAATGACGAGTAAAATGCACTATTAAACTTCTATGATAGGGCAATCAGTGACCCGAATAGATCATATTATTTTATGGTTAATATAAGAATTCTGCGTACTTCTATCAAATTTGTTCAATTTACGTCGCTCCTGCTTCAGATACCGTATTCGTCTAAGCGGCATCTTAAAACGCATGAAATGTCGAGTAAAGTGCACTACTAAACTTCTAGAATGGGGCAATCAGAGACCCGATTAGATCGTCGTATATTATGGTTAATTTAAGAATTCGTCGTAACTATATCACATTTGTTTAATTTACGTAGCTCTAATTTCAGGTCGCGTATTGGGATAGGCTGCACCTTAAAGCGCATGAAATGAGGAGTAAAATGCAATACTAAACTTCTAGTATAGGGCAATCAGAGACACGATCAGGTAATCTTGTATTATGATTAATATAAGGATGCAGCGTAATTCTATCACATTTGGTAAATTTACGTCGCTCCTATTTCAGATAGCGTATAGGGCGAGGCGACATCTTAAAGCGCATGATATGTCGAGTAAAATGCACTACTAAACTTCTATGATAGGGCAATCAGAGACCCGATTAGATCATTTTATATTATCGTTAATTTCAGAATTCAGCGAAACTCTATCACACTTGTTCAATTTTCGTAGCTCCAATTTCAGATAGCGTATTGGGCTAGGCGGCACCTTAAAGCGCATGAAATGACGTGTAAAATGCCCTATTAAGCTTCTATGATAGGGCAATCAGAGACCCGATTAGATCATTTTAACTCATGGTTAATATAAGAATTCTGCGTAATTCTATCACATTTGTTCAATTTACGTCCCTCCTATTTCAGATAGCGTATTGTGCTAGGCGGCATCTTAAAGCGCGTGGAATGACGAGTAAAATGCACTACTAACATTCTATGATAGGGCAATCAGAGTCCGGATTAGATCATTTTATATTATGGTTAATATAAGAATTCAGCGAAATTCTATCACGTTTGTTCAATTTACGTTGCTCCTATTTCAAATAGCGTATTGGGCTAAGCGGCACCTTAAAGCGCATGAAATGACGAGCAAAATGCACTATTAAACTTCCATGATAGGGCAATCAGAGACCCGATTAGATCATTTTATATTATGGTTAATATAAGAATTATGCGTATTTCTCTCACATTTGTTCAATTTACGTATCTCCAATTTGAGATAGCTGATTGGGCTAGACGGCACCTTAAAGCGCATGAAATGACGAGTAAAATGCACTACTAAACTCCTATGATAGGGCGATCAGAGACCCGATTAGCTCATCTTATATTATGATTAATATAAGAATTCAGCGTAATTCTATCACATTTCTTCAATTTACGTCGCTCCTATTTCAAATAGCGTATTGGGCTAAGCGGCACCTTAAAGCGCATGAAATGACGAGTAAAATGCACTATTAAACTATGATAGGGCAATCACAGACCCGATTAGATCATTTTATATTATGGTTAATATAAGAATTCAGCGAAATTCTATCACATTTGTTCACTTTACGGCGCTCCTATTTCAGATAGCGTATTGGGCTAAGCAGAATCTTAAAGGGCATGAGATGCCGATTAAAATGCACTACTAAACTCCAGCGATACGGTAATCAGAGACCAGATTATATCATTTTATATTATTGTTAATATAAGAATTCAGCGTAATTTTATCACATTTGTTTAATTTACGTAGCTCTAATTTCAGATCGCGTATTGGGATAGGCTGCACCGTAAAGCGCATGAAATGACGAGTAAAATGCAATACTAAACTTGTAGGATAGGGCAATCGGAGACCCGATTGGATCATTTTATATTATTCTTAATATAAGAATTTAGCGTCACTTTATCACATTTTTCAATTTACGTCGCCCCTATTTCAGATAGCGTATTGGGCTAGGTGGCATCTTAAAGCGCATGAAATGTCGAGTAAAATGCACTACTAAAGTTCTTGGATAGGGCAATCAGAGACCCGAATAGGTCTTGTTATATTATGATTAATATAAGGACGCAGCGTAATTCTATCACATTTGTTCAAATTACGTCGTTCCTATTTCAGATAATATATTGGGCTTGGCGGCAACTTAAAGCGTGTGGAACGACGAGTAAAATGCACTCCTAACCTTCTATGATAGGGCAATCTGAGACCCGATTAGATCATTTTATATTATGGTTAATATAAGAATTCAGCGAAATTCTATCATATTTGTTCAATGTACGTCGCTCCTATTTCAGTTAGTGTGTTGGGCTAAGCGGCACCTTAAAGCGCATGAAATGACGAGTAAAATGCACTACTAAGCTTCCTTGATTGGGCAATCAGAGACCCGAATAGATCATTTTATGTTATGGTTAATATAAGAATTCTGCGTAACTCTATCACATTTATTCAATTTACGCAGGTCCAATTTCAGATAGCGTATTGGCCTAGGCTGCACCTTAAAGCGCATGAAATGGCGAGTAAAATGCACTATTAAACTTCTATGATAGGGCAATGAGAGACCCGATTAGATCATTTTAAATTATGGTTAATATAAGAATTCTACGTAATTCTATCACATTTGTTCAATTTACGTCGCTTCTATTTCAGATAGCGTATTGGGCGAGACGGCATCTTAAAGCCCATGAAATGACGAGTAAAATGCACTACTAACCATCTATGGTAGGGCAATGAGAGACCAGATTAGATCATTTTATATTATGGTTAATATAAGAATTCAGCTTAATTTTATCACATTTGTTCAATTTACGTCGCTCCTATTTCAGATAGCGTATTGGGCTAAGCAGAATCTTAAAGGGCATGAAATGCCGATTAAAATGCACTACTAAACTTCAGTGATACGGTAATCATAAACACCATTATGTCATTTTATATTATTTTTAATATAAGGATGCAGCGTAATTCTATCACATTTGTTCAATTTACGTCGCTCCTATTTCAGAGAGCGTATTGGGCTAGGCGGCATCTTAAAGCGCGTGGAATGAGGAGTAAAATGCACTACTAACCTTCTATGATAGGGCAATCAGAGACCCGATTAGATCATTTTATATTATGGTTAATATAAGAATTCAGCTTAATTTTATCACATTTGTTCAATTTACGTCGCCCCTATGTGAGATAGCGTATTGGGATAGGCGGCACCTTAAAGCGCATGAAATAACGAGTATAATGCACTACTAAACTTCTTTGATAGGGCAATCAGAGACCCGAATAGATCATATTATATGATGATTAATATAAGAATTCTGCATAATTCTATCACATTTGTTCAATTTACGTCGCTCCTGCTTCAGATGGCGTATTCGTCTAAGCGGCATCTTAAAGCGCATGAAATGTCGAGTAAAATGCACTATTAAACTTCTAGGGTAGGGCAAACAGAGACCCGATTACGTCATCTTATATTATGATTAATATAAGGATGCACCGTAATTCCATCACGTTTGTTCAATTTACGTCGCTCCAATTTCAGACAGCGTGTTGGGCTAGGCGGCATCTTAAAGCGCGTGGAATGTCGACTAAAATGCACTACTAACCTTCTATGATTGGGCAATCAGACACCCGAGTAGATCATTTTATATTATGGTTAATATAAGAATTCAGCTTAATTTTATCACATTTGTTCAATTTACGTCGCCCCTATTTCAGATAGCGTATTGGGATAGGCGGCATCTTAAAGCGCATGAACTAACGAGTATAATGCACTACTAAACTTCTTTGATAGGGCAATCAGAGACCCGATTAGATCATTTTATATTATTTTTAATATAAGAATTCAGCGTAATTTTATCACATTTGATCAATTTACGTCGCTCCTATTTCAGATAGCGTATTGGGCTAGGTGGCATCTTAAAGCGCATGAAATGTCGAGTAAAATGCACTACTAAACTTCTAGGATAGGGCAATCAGAGACCCGATCAGATCGTCGTATATTATGGTTAATTTAAGAATTCGTCGTAACTCTATCACATTTGTTTAATTTACGTAGCTCTAATTTCAGATAGCGTATTGGGATAGGCTGCACCTTAAAGCGCATGAAATGACGAGTAAAATGCAATACTAAACTTCTAGGATAGGGCAATCGGAGACCCGGTTAGATCATTTTATATTATTCTTAATATAAGAATTTAGCGTCATTTTATCACCTTTTTCAATTTACGTTGCCCCTATTTCAGATAATCTATTAGGTTAGGTGGCATCTTAAAGCGCATGAAATGTCGAGTAAAATGCACTATTAAACTTCAATGATAGGGCAATCAGAGACCCGATTAGATCATTTTGTGTTATTGTTAATATAAGAATCCAACGTAATTTTATCACATTTGATCAATTTATGTCGCTCCTATTTCAGATAGCGTATTGGGCTAGGCGGCACCTTAAAGCGCATGAAATGACGAGTACAATGCACTATTACACTTCTAGGGTAGGGCAAACAGAGACCCGATTAGATCATTTTATATTATGGTTAATACAAGAATTTAGCGTAATTTTATCACATTTGTTCAATTTACGTCGCTCCTATTTCAGATAGCGTATTGGGCTAGGCGGCACCTTAAAGCGCATGAAATGACGAGTAAAATGCGCTATTAAACTTCTATGATAGCTCACTCAGAGTCCCGATTAGATCATTTTAAATTATGGTTAATATAAGAATTCTTGCGTAATTCTATCACATTTGTTCAATTTACGTCGCTCCTATTTCAGATAGCGTATTGGTCGATTCGGCATCTTAAAGCGCATGAAATGACGAGTAAAATGCACTACTAAACTTCTCGGATAGGGCAATCAGAGATACGATTAGGTCATTTTAAATTATGGTTAATATAAGAATTCTGCGTAATTCTATCACACTTGTTCAATTTACGTCGCTCCCATTTCAGATAGCGCATTGGGCTAAGCGGCACCTTAAAGCGCATGGCGTCACGAGTAAAATGCAGTACTAAACTTCTTTGATAGGGATAACAGAGACCCGATTAGGTCATCTTAAATTATGGTTAATATAAGAATTCAGCGAAATTTTATCACATTTGTTCAATTTACGTCGCCCCTATGTCAGATAGCGTATTGGGCTAAGCGGCACCTTAAAGGGCAGGAAATGACGAGTAAAATGCACTATTAAACTTCTATCATAGGGCAATCAGTGACCCGAATAGATCGTATTATATTATGGTTAATATAAGTATTCAACGTAATTTTATCACATTTGTTCAACTTATATCGCTCCTATTTCAGATAGCGTATTGGGCTAGGCGGCACCTTAAAGCGCATGAAATGACGAGTAAGATGCACCATTAAACTTCCATGATAGGGCAATCAGAGACCCGAATTGATCGTATTATATTACGGTTATTATAAAAATTCTGCGTAATTCTATCACATTTGTTCAACTTACGACGCTCCTATTTCAGATAGCGTATTGGGCCAGGTGGCAACATAAAGCGCATGAAATGTCGAGTAGAATGCACTACTAAACTTCTATGATAGGGCAATCAGAGACCCGATTAGATCATTTTGTATTATTGTTAATATAAATATTTAACGTAAGTTTATCACATTTGTTCAATTTATATCGCTCCTATTTCAGATAGCGTAATGGGCTAGACGGAACCTTATAGCGCATGAAATGACGAGTAAAATGCACTATTAAGCTTCTATGATAGGGCAACCAGAGAACCGAGTAGATCGTAACATATTATGGTTAATATAAGAATTCTGCGTAATTCTATCACATTTGTTCAATTTATGTCGCTCCTATTTCAGATAGCGTATTGGACTAGGCGGCACCATAAAGCGCATGAAATGACGAGTAAAATGCACTACTAACCTTCTACGATAGGGCAATCAGAGACCCGATTAGATAATTTTATATTATGGTTAATATAAGAATTCAGCGAAATTGTATCACATTTGTTCAATTTACGTCGCTCCTATTTCAGATAGTAAATTGGGCTATGCGGCATCTTAAAGCGCGTGGAATGACGAGTAAAATGCACTCCTAACCTTCTATCATAGGGCAATCAGAGTCCCGATTAGATCATTTTATATTATGGATAATATAAGAATTCTGCGTGCTTCTATCACATTTGTTCAATTTGCGTAGCTCCAATTTCAGATAGCGTTTTGGACTAGGTGGCATCTTAAAGCGCATGAAATGTCGAGTAAAATGCACTATTAAACTTCTAGGGTAGGGCAAACAGAGACCCGATTAGATCATTTTATATTATGGTTAATATAAGAATTCAGCGTAATTTAATCAGATTTGTTCAATTTACGTCGCTCCTATTTCAGATAGCGTATTGGGCTAGGCGGCACCATAAAGCGCATGAAATGACGAGTAAAATGCACTATTAAGCTTCTATGATAGCGCAATCAGAGTCCCGATTAGATCATTTTAAATTATGGTTAATATAAGAATTCTTGCGTAATTCTATCACATTTGTTCAATTTACGTCGCTCCTATTTCATATAGCGTATTGGGCGATTCGGCATCTTAAAGCGCATGAAATGACGAGTAAAATGCACTACTAAACTTCTCGGATACGGCAATCAGAGATAGGATTAGGTCATTTTAAATTATGGTTAATATAAGAATTCTGCGTAATTCTATCACACTTTTTCAATTCACGTCGCTCCCATTTCAGATAGCGCATTGGGCTAAGCGGCACCTTAAAGCGCATGGCATGACGAGTAAAAGGCAGTACTAAACTTCTTTGATAGGGCAATCAGAGACCCGATGAGATCATTTTATATTATGGTTTATATAAGAATTCTACGTAACTCTATCACATTTATTCAATTTACGCTGCTCCAATTTCAGATAGCGGATTGGGCTAGACGGCGACTTAAAGCGCATGAAATGACGAGTAAAATACACTGCTGAACTTCTGTGACAGGGCAGTCAGAGACCCGATTAGATCATCTTAAATTATGGTTAATATAAGAATTCTGTGTAATTCTATCACGTTTGTTCAATTTATGTCGCTCCTATTTCAGATAGCGTATTGGGCTAGGCGGCACCTTAAAGCGCATGATGTGACGAGTAAAATCCACTATTAATCTTCTATGATAGGGAAATCAGAGACCCGAATAGATCGTATTATATTATGGTTAATATAAGAATTCAGCGTAATTTTATCACATTTGTGCAATTTACGTCGCCCCTATTTCAGATAGCGTACTGGGCTAGGCGGCACCTTAAAGCGCACGAAATGACGAGTGAAATGCACTATTAAACTTCTATGATAGGGCAATCAGAGACCCGAATAGATCGTATTATATTATGTTTAATATAAGAATTCTGCGTAATTCTGTCACATTTGTTCAATTTACGTCGCTCCTGCTTCAGGTTGCGTATTCGTCTAAGCGGCATCTTAATGCGCATGAAATGTCGAGTAAAGTGCACTACTAAACTTCTAGGATGGGGCAATCAGAGACCCGATTAGATCGTCGTATATTATAGTTAATTTCAGAATTCGTCGTAACTCTATCACATTTGTTTAATTTACGTAGCTCTAATTTCAGATCGCGTATTGGGATAGGCTGCACCTTAAAGCACATGAAATGACGAGTAAAATGCAATACTAAGCTTCTAGGATAGGGCAATCAGAGACCCGATTAGATCATTTTATATTATGGTAAATATGAGAATTCAGCGAGATTCTATCACATTTGTTCAATTTACGTCGCTCCTATTTCAGATAGTGTATTGGGCGTGGCGGCATCTTAACGCGCATGAAATAACGAGTAAGATGCACTACTAAACTTCTCGGATAGGGCAATCAAAGACCCGATTAGGTCTTCTTATATTGTGATTAATATAAGAATTCAGCGTAATTCTATCACATTTGTTCAAATTACGTGGCTCCTGTTTCACCTAGTATATTGGGCTAGGCGGCACCTTAAAGCGCGTGGAATAACGAGTAAAATGCACTACTAACCTTCCATGATAGGGCAATGAGAGACTCAAATAGATCATATTATATTATGGTTAATATAAGAATTCTGCGTACTTCTATCACGCTTGTTCAACTTACGTAGCTCCAATTTCAGATAGCGCATTGGGCTAGGCGTCACCTTAAAGCGCATGAAATGGCGAGTAAAATGCACTATTAAACTTCTATGATAGGGCAATCAGAGACCCAAATAGATCATATTATATTATGGTTAATATAAGAATTCTGCGTAATTCTATCACATTTGTTCAATTTACGTCGCTCCTATTTCAGATAGTGTATTGGGCGTGGCGGCATCTTAAAGCACGTGGAATGGCGAGTAAAATGCACTACTAACCTTGCACGATAGGGCAATCAGAGACCCAAATAGATCATATTATATTATGGTTAATATAAGAATTCAGCGAAATTCTATCACATTTTTTCAATTTACGTCGCTCCTATTTCAGATAGCGTATTGGGTTAGGCGGCATCTTAAAGGGCGTGGAATGGCGAGTAAAATACACTACGAACCTTCTATGATAGGGCAATCAGAGACCCGATTAGATCATTTTATATTATTGTTAATATAAGAATTCTGCGTACTTCTATCACATTTGTCAATTTATGTCGCTCCTATTTCAGATAGCGTATCGGGTTAGGCGGCACCTTAAAGCGCATGAAATGACGAGTAAAATGCACTGTTAAACTTCTATGATAGGGCAATCAGAGACCCGAATAGATCGTATTATATTATGGTTAATATAAGAATTCTGCGTACTTCTATCACGCTTGTTCAACTTACGTAGCTCCAATTTCAGATAGCGCATTGGGCTAGGCGGCATCTTAAGGCGCATGAAATGTCGAGTAAAATGCACTTCCAAACTTCTCGGATAGGGCAATCAGAGACCCGATTAGGTCTTCCTATATTATGATTAATATAAGAATTCAGCGTAATTCTATCACATTTGTTCAAATTACATCGCTCCTATTTCAGATAGTATATTGGGCTAGGCGGCATCTTAAAGAGCGTGGAATGTCGAGTAAAATGCACTCCTAACCTTCAATGATAGGGCAAACAGAGACCCGATTAGATCATTTTATATTATGGTTAATATAAGAATTCTGCGAAATTCTATCACATTTCTTCAATTTATGTCGCTCCTATTTCAGATAGCGTATTGGGCTAGGCGTCACCTTAAAGCGCATCAAATGTCGAGTAAAATGCACTACTTAGCTTCTCGGATAGGGCAATCAGAGACCCGATTAGGTCATCTTATATTATGATGGATATAAGAATTCGGCGGAACACTATCACATTTGTTCAATTTACGTCGCTCCTATTCTAGATAGCGTAATGGGCTAAGCGGCACCTTAAAACGCATGAAATGAGGAGTAAAATGCACTTTTATCTTCTATGATAGGGCAGTCTGAGACCCGAATTGATCGTATTATATTATGGTTAATATAAGAATTCTGCGTAATTCTATCACTTTTGTTCAATTTACGTCGCCCCTATTTCAGATAGCGTATTGGGCTAGGTGGCATCTTAAAGCGCATGAAGTGACGAGTAAAATGCACTATTAAACTTCTAGGGTAGGGCAAACAGAGGCCCGATTAGATCATTTTACATTATGGTTAATTTAAGAATTCAGCGAAATTCTATCACATTTGTTCAATTTACGTCGCTCCTATTTCAGATAGCGTATTGGGCTAAGCGGCACCTTAAAGCGCATGAAATGACGAGTAAAATGCACTACCAAACTTCTCGGATAGGGCTAACAGAGACCCGATTAGGTCATCTTATATTATGGTTAATATAAGACTTCAGCGAATTTCTATCACATTTATTCAATTTACGTCGCACCAACTTCAGATAGCGTATTGGGCTAAGCGGCATCTTAAAGAGCATGAAATGTCGAGTAAAATTCACTACTGAACTTCTAGGATGGGGCAATCAGAGACCAGAATAGATCGTATTATATTATGGTTAATATAAGAATTCTGCGTAATTCTATCACGTTTGTTCAATTTACGTAGCTCCAATTTCAGATAGCGTATTGGGCTAGGCGGCGTCTTAAGGCGCATGAAATGTCGAGTAAAATGCACTACCAAACTTCTCGGATAGGGCTAACAGAGACCCGATTAGGTCATCTTATATTATGGTTAATATAAGAATTCGGCGAAATTTTATCACATTTGTTCAATTTACATCGCCCCTATTTCAGATAGCGTATTGTTCTAGGTGGCATCTTAAAGTGCATGAAGCGTTGAGTAAAATGCACTATTAAACTTCTATGATAGGGCAATCAGAGACCCGATTAGATCATTTTATATTTTTTTTAATATAAGAATTCACCGTAATTTTATCACATTTGTTCAATTTATATCGCGCCTATTTCAGATAGCGGATTGGGCCTGGCGGCACCTTAAAGCGCATGAAATGACTTGTAAAATGCACTATTAAACTTCTATGATAGGGCAATCAGAGATCCAAGTAGATCGTAATATATTATGGTTAATACAAGAATTCTGCGTAATTCTATCACGTTTGTTCAATTTACGTAGCTCCAATTACAGATAGCATATTGGGCTAAGCGGCATCTTAAAGCGCATGAAATGTGGAGTAAAATGCACTACTAAACTTCTAGGATAGGGCAATCAGAGACCCGATTAGATCATTTTATATTATGGTTAATATAAGAATTCTGCGTAACTCTGTCACATTTGTTCAATTTAGGTAGCTCCAATTTCAGATTGCGGATTGGGCTAAGCGGCATCTTAAGGCGCATCAAATGTGGAGTAAAATGCACTACGAAACGTCTCGGATAGGGCTAACAGAGACCCGATTAGATCATTTTATATTATGGTTAATATAAGTATTCTGCGTAATTCTATCACATTTGTTCAATTTATGTCGCTCCTATTTCAGATAGTGTATTGGGCTAGGCGGCACCTTAAAGCGTATGAAATGACGAGAAAATGCAGTATTGAACTTCTATGATAGGCCAATCAGAGACCCGAATAGATCGTATTATATTATGGTTAACATAAGAATTCTGCGTAATTGTATCACGTTTGTTCAATTTACGTAGCTCCAATTTCAGATAGCGTATTGGGCTAGGCGGCATCTTAAAGCGCATGAAACGTCGAGTAAAATGCACTACCATACTTCTCGGATAGGGCTAACAGAGACCCGATTAGGTCATCTTATATTATGGTTAATATAAGAATTCAGCGTATTTCTATCACATTTATTCAATTTACGTCGCACCAACTTCAGATAGCGTATTGGGCTACGCGGCATCTTAAAGAGCATGAAATGTCGAGTAAAATGCACTACTAAACTTCTAGGATAGGGCAATCAGAGACCCGAATAGATCGTATTATATTATGGTTAATATTAGAATTCTGCGTAATTCTATCACGTTTGTTCAGTTTACGTAGCTCCAATTTCAGATAGCGGATTGGGCTAGACGGCACCTTAAAGCGCATGGAACGCCGAGTAAAATGCACTACTAAACTTCTTTGATAGGGCTATCAGAGACCCGATTATATCATTTTATATTATGGTTAATATAAGAATTCCGCGTAATTCTATTACGTTTGTTCAATTTACGCAGCTCCAATTTCAGATAGCGGATTGGGCTAAGCGGCACCTTAAAGCGCATGAAATGCCAAACAAAATGCACTATTAAACATCTTTGATAGGGCAATCAGAGACCCGATTAGATCATTCTATAATATGGTTAATATAAGAATTCTGCGTAATCCTATCACATTTGTTCAATCTACGTCGCTCCTATTTCAGATAGCGTATTGGGCTAGGCGGCATCTTAAAACGCATGGAATGGCGAGTAAAATGCACTATTAAACTTCTG
This sequence comes from Macropis europaea, assembly GCA_916610135.2. NCBI lineage: Eukaryota > Metazoa > Arthropoda > Insecta > Hymenoptera > Melittidae > Macropis > Macropis europaea. The sequence continues at coordinate 19,462 of CAKAJE020000264.1, forward strand.
TGATAGGGCAATCAGAGACCCGATTAGATCATTCTATATTTTGGTTAATATAAGAATTCAGCGAAATTCTATCGCATTTGTTCAATTTACGTCGCTCCTATTTCGGATAGCGTATTGGGCTAAGCAGCATCTCAAGGCGCATGAAATGGCGAGTAAAATGCACTATTAAACTTCTAGGGTAGGCAAACAGAGACCCGATTAGATCATTTTATATTATGGTTAATTTAAGAATTCAGCAAAATTCTATCACATTTGTTCAATTTACGTGGTTCCCATTACAGATAGCGTATTGGGCTAAGCGGCATCACAAAGCGCATGAAATGACGAGTAAAATGCTCTATTAAAGTTCTAGGGTAGGGCAAACAGAGATCCGATTAGATCATTTTATATTATGGTTAATTTAAGACTTCAGCGAAATTCTATCACATTTGTTCAGTGAACGTCGCTCCTATATCAGATAGCGTATTGGGCTAAGCGGCATCTCAAAGCGCATGAAATGGCGAGTAAAATTCAATATTAACCTTCTAGGGTAGGGCAAACAGAGACCCGATTAGATCATTTTATATTATGGTTAATTTAAGAATTCAGCAAAACTCTATCACATTTGTTCAGTGAATGTCGCTCCTATATCAGATAGCGTATTGGGCTAAGCGGCATCTCAAAGCGCATGAAATGGCGAGTAAAATTCAATATTAACCTTCTAGGGTAGGGCAAACAGAGACCCGATTAGATCATTTTATATTATGGTTAATATAAGAATTCTGCGTAACTCTGTCACATTTGTTCAATTTAGGTAGCTCCAATTTCAGATTGCGGATTGGGCTAAGCGGCATCTTAAGGCGCATCAAATGTGGAGTAAAATGCACTACTAAACGTCTCGGATAGGGCTAACAGAGACCCGATTAGATCATTTTATATTATGGTTAATATAAGTATTCTGCGTAATTCTATCACATTTGTTCAATTTATGTCGCTCCTATTTCAGATAGTGTATTGGGCTAGGCGGCACCTTAAAGCGTATGAAATGACGAGAAAATGCAGTATTGAACTTCTATGATAGGCCAATCAGAGACCCGAATAGATCGTATTATATTATGGTTAACATAAGAATTCTGCGTAATTGTATCAGGTTTGTTCAATTTACGTAGCTCCAATTTCAGATAGCGTTTTGGGCTAGGCGGCATCGTAAAGCGCATGAATGTCGAGCAAAATGCACTACTAAACTTCACGGATAGAGCAATCAGAGACCCGATTATGTCAACTTATATTATGATTAATATAAGAATTCAGCGTAGTTGTATCACATTTGTTCAATTTACATCGCTCCTATTTCAGATAGCGTATTGGGATAGGCGGCATCTTAAAGCGCATGGACTGACGAGTAAAATGCACTATTAAACTTCTATGATAGGGCAATCAGAGACCCGATAAGATCATTCTATATTATGGTTAATATAAGAATTCAGCGAAATTCTATCGCATTTGTTCAATTTACGTCGCTCCTATTTCAGATAGCGTATTGGTCTAAGCGGCATGTCAAAGCACATGAAATGTCGAGTAAAATGCTCTATTAAAGTTCTAGGGTAGGGCAAACAGAGACCCGAATAGATCATATTATATTATGGTTAATATAAGAATTCTGCGTAATTCTATCACGTTTGTTCAATTTACGTAGCTCCAATTTCAGATAGCGTATTGGACTAGCCAGCACCTTAAAGCGCAAAGAATGACGAGTAAAATGCACTACAAAACTTCTGGGATGCGGCCATCACAAATCCGATTAGATCATTTTGTATTATGGGTAATATAAGAATTCTTAGCGCATTGGGCTAAGCGGCATCTTAAAGCGCATGAAATGTCGAGTAAAATGCACTACTAAACGTCTAGGATGGGGCAATCAAAGACCCAATTATATCAACTTATATTATGGTTAATTTAAGAATTCGTCGTAACTCTATCACATTTGTCCAATTCACGTCGCCCCTACACCAGATATCGTATTGAGATAGGCGGCATCTTAAAGCACATGAAATGACGAGTAAAACGCACTATTCAGCTTCTATGATAGGGCAATCAGAGACCCGATTAGATCATTTTAAATTATGGTTATTATCAGAATTCTGCGTAATTCTATCACATTTGTTCAATTTACGTCGCTCCTATTTCAGATAGCGTATTGGGCTAAGGGGCACCTTAAGGCGCATGAAATGACGAGTAAAATGCTCTATTAAACTTCTAAGATAGGCCAATCAGAGACCCGATTAGATCGTATTATATTATGGTTAATATAAGAATTCTGCGTAATTCCATCACGTTTGTTCAATTTACGTCGCTCCTACTTTAGATAGCGTATTGGGCTAAGCGGCATCTTAAAGCGCATGAAATGTCGCGTAAAATGCACTAATAAACTTCTAGGATAGGGCAATCAGAGACCCGATAAGGTCATCTTATATTATGATTAATATAAGGATGCAGCGTAATTCTGTCACACTTGTTCAATTTACGTCGCTCCTATTTCGGATAGCGTATTGTGCTAGGCGGCATCTTAAAGCCCGTGGAATGACGACTAAAATGCACTATTAAACTTCTTTGATGGGGCAATCAGAGACCTGATTAGATCATCTTATATTATGGTTAATATAAGAATTCTGCGTAATTCTATCACGTTCGTTCAATTTACGTAGCTCCAATTTCAGATAGCGTATTGGGCTAGGCGGCATCTTAAAGCGCATGAAATGTTGAGTAAAATGGACTACTAAACTTCTAGGATAGGGCAATCAGAGACCCGATTAGGTCATCTTATATTATGATTAATATAAGCATTCAGCGTAATTCTATCGCGTTTGTTCAATTAACGTCGCTCCTATTTCAGATAGCGTATTGGCATATACGGCATCTTAAAGCGCATGGACTGCCGAGTAAAATGCACTATTAGAATTCTATGATAGGGCAATCAGAGACCAGATTAGATCATTCTATATTATGGTTAATATGGGAATTCTGCGGAATTCTCTCACATTTGTTCAATTTACGTCGCTCCTATTTCAGATAGCGTATTGGGCTAAGCGGCATCTTAGAGCGCATGAAATGGCGAGTAGAATGCACTATTACACTTCGATGATAGGGCAATCGGAGACCCGAATAGATCGTATTATATTATGGTTAATATAAGAATTCTGCGTAATTCTATCACGTTTGTTGAATTTATGTCGCTCCTACTTCAGGTAGCGTATTGGGCTAAGCGGCATCTTAAAGCGCATGAAATGTCGACTAAAATGCACTACCAAACTTCTAGGATACGGCAATCAGAGACCCGATAAAGTCATCTTATGTTTTGATTAATATAATAATTCTGCGTAATTCTATCACGTTTGTTCAATTTACGTAGCTCCAATTTCAGATAGCGTATTGGGCTAGTCGGCATCTTAAAGCGCATGAATTGACGAGAAAAATGCATTATTAAACTTCTATGATAGGGCAATCAGACACCCGATTAGATCATTTCAAATTATGGTTAATATAAGAATTCTGCGTAATTTTATCACATTTGTTCAATTTATGTCGCTCCTATTTCAGAGAGCGTATTGGGCTAGATGGCACCTTAAAGCGCATGAAATGTCGAGTTAAATGCACTGTTAAACTTCTAGGGTAGGGCAAAAAGGGACCCGACTAGATCATTTTATATTATGGTTAATATAAGGATTCAACGAAATTCTATCACATTTGTTCAATTTACGTCGCTCCTACTTCAGATAGCGTATTGTGCTAACCGGCACCTTAAAGCGCATGAAATGACGAGTAAAATGCACTATTAAACTACTATGATAGGGTAATCATAGACCCGATTAGATCACTTTATATTATGGTTAATATAAGAATTCAGCGAAATTCTATCACCTTTGTTCAATATACGTGACTCCTATTTCAGATATCGTATTGGGCTAAGCAGCAACTTAAAGCGCATGAAATGGCGAGTAAAATGCACTATTAAACTTCGGTGATAGGGCAATCAGAGACCCGAATAGATCATATTATATTATGGTTAATATAAGAATTCTGCGTAATTCTATCACGTTTGTTTAATTTACGTAGCTCCAATTTCAGATAGCGTATTGGGCTGTCTGGTATCTTAAAGCGCATGAAATCCCGAGCAAAACTCACTATTAAACTTCTATGATAGGGCAATCAGAGACCCGATCAGATCATTTTAAATTATGGTTAATATAAGAATTCAGTGAAATTATATCACATTTGTTCAATTTACGTCGCTCCTATTTCAGATAGCGTATTGGTCTAAGCGGGTCCTTAAAGCGCATGAAATGACGAGTATAATGCACTATTAAACTTCTATGATAGGGCAATCAGAGACCCGATTAGATCATTTCATATTATTGTTAATATAAGAATTCAACGTAATTTTATCACATTTGTTCAATTTACGTCGCCCCTGTTACAGATAGCGTATTGGACTGGGTGGCATCTTAAAGCGCATGAAATGTCGAGTAAAATGCACTATTAAGCTTCTAGGGTAGGGCAAACAGAGACCTGCTTAGATCATTTTATATTATGGTTAATTTAAGAATTCAGCGTAATTCTATCACGTTTGTTCAATTTACGTCGATCCTATTTCTGGTAGCGTATTGGGTTAAGCGGAATATTAAAGCGCATGAAATGGCGAATAAAATGCACTATTAAAGTTCTAGGGTAGGGCAAACAGAGACACGATTAGATCATTTTATATTATGGTTAATATAAGAATCCAACGAAATTCTATCACGTTTATTTAATTTACGTCGCTCCAATTTCAGATAGCTTATTTGGCTAAGGGGCATCTCAAAGCGCATGAAATGACGAGTAAAATGCTCTATTAAAGTTCTAGGGTAGGGCAAACAGAGACCCGATTAGATCATTTTATATTATGGTTAATTTAAGAATTCAGCAAAATTCTATCACATTTGTTCAATTTACGTCGTTCCTATTTCAGATAGCGTATTGGGCTAAGCTGCATCACAGAGCGCATGAAACGGCGAATAAAATGGACTATCAAACTTCTAGGCTAGGGCGCACAGAGACCCGATTATATCATTTTATATTATGGTTAATTTAAGAATTCAGCAAAATTCTATCATAATTGTTCAACTTACGTCGCTCCTATTTCAGATAGCGTATTGGGCTACGCGGCATTTCAAAGCGCATGAAATGGCGAGTAAAATGCACTATTAAACTTCAAGGGTAGGGCAAACAGAGACACGATTAGATCATTTTATATTATGGTTAATTTAAGAATTCAGCGGAATTCTATCACATTTGTTCAATTTACGTAGCTCCTATTTCAGATAGCGTATTGGGCTAAGCGGCATCTCAAAGCACATGAAATGTCGAGTAAAATCCTCTATTAAAGTTCTAGGGTAGGGCAAACAGAGACCCGATTAGATCATTTTATATTATGGTTAATATAAGAATTCTGCGTAATTCTATCACATTTGTTTCCATTTACATCGCTCCTATTTCAGATAGCGTATTGGGCTAAGCGACACATCAAACGGCATGAAATGACGAGTAAAATGCACTATTAAACTTCTATGATAGGGCAATCGGAGACACGATTAGATCATTTTATATTATTGTTAAAATAAGAATACGGCGTAATTTTATCACATTTGTTCAATTTACGTCGCTCCTATTCCAGATAGCGTATTGGGCTAGGTTGCATCATAAAGCGCATGAAATGTCGAGTAAAATGCACTATTAAAATTCTAGGGTAGGGCAAACAGAGAGCCGATCAGATCATTTTATATTATGGTTAATGTAAGAATTCTGCGAAACTCTATCACACTTGCTCAAATGACGTAGCTCCAATTTCAGAAAGCGTATTGGGCGAGACGGCATCTTAAAGTGCGTGGCATGACGAGTAAAATGCACTACTAAACTTCTATGATAGGGCAATCAGAGACCCGATTAGATAATTTTATATTATGGTTAATTTAAGAATTCAGCGAAACTCTATCACACTTGTTCAATTTACGTAGCTCCAATTTCAGATAGCGTATTGGGCTAGGCGGCACCTTAAAGCGCATGTAATGACGAGTAAAATACACTATTAAACTTCTATGATACGGCAATCAGAGACCCGAATATATCATATTATATTATTGTTAATATAAGTATTCGGCGTAATTCTATCACGTTAGTTCAATTTACGTGGCTCCAATCTCAGATAGCGTATTGGGGTATGTGGCATCGTAAAGCGCATGAAAGTCGAGCAAAATGCACTACTAAACTTCACGGATAGAGCAATCAGAGACCCGATTATGTTAACTTATATTATGATAAATATAAGAATGCAGCGTAATTGTATCACGTTTGTTCAATTTACATCGCTCCTATTTCAGATAGCGTACTGAGATTGGCGGCATCTTAAAGCGCATGGAGTGACGAGTAAAATGCACTATTAAACTTCTATGATAGGGCAATCAGAGACCCGATTAGATCATTCTATATTATGGTTAATATAAGAAATCAGCGAAATTCTATCGCATTTGTTCAATTTACGTCGCTCCTATTTCGGATAGCGTATTGGGCTAAGCAGCATCTCAAAGCGCATGAAATGGCGAGTAAAATGCACTATTAAACTTCTAGGATAGGGCAATCAGAGACCCGATTAGGTCATCTTATATTATGATTAATATAAGAATTCAGTGTAATTCTATCACATTCGTTCAATTTACGACGCTCCTGTTCCAGATAGCGTATTGGGCGAGGCGGCATCTTAAAGCGCATCAAATGTCGCGTAAAATGCACTATTAAGCTTCTATGATAGGGCAATCAGAGACCCGATTAGATCATCTTATATTATGATTAATATAAGAATTGTGCGTAATGGTATCACATTTGCTTAATTTACGTCGCTCCTATTTCAGATAGCGTATTGGGCTAGGCGGCACCTTAAAGAACATGAAATGGCGAGTAAAAGGCACTAATAAACTTCTCTGATAGGGCAATCAGAGACCCGAATATATCGTATTATATTATGGTTAATATAAGAATTCTGCGTAATTCTATCACATTTGTTCAATATACGTCGCCGCTATTTCAGATAGCGTATTTGGCTAGGTGGCATTTTAAAGCGCATGAAATGTCGCGTAAAATGCACTATTACACTTCTAGGGTAGGGCAAACAGAGACCCGATTAGATCATTTTATATTATGGTTCATACAAGAAGGAAGCGTAATTCTATCACATTTGTTCAATTTATGACGCTCCTATTTCAGATAGTATATTGGGCTAGGCGGCATCTTTAAGAGCGTCGAATGACGAGTAAAATACACTACTAACCTTCTATGATTGGGCAATCAGAGACCCGAATAGATCATATTATATTATGGTTAATATAAGAATTCTGCGTAATTCTATCACGTTTGTTCAATTTACGTAGCTCCAATTTCAGATAGCGTATTGGACTAGCCAGCACCTTAAAGCGCAAAGAATGACGAGTAAAATGCACTACTAAACTTCTGGGATGCGGCCATCACAAATCCGATTAGATCATTTTGTATTACGGGTAATATAAGAATTCTTAGCGCATTGGGCTAAGCGGCATCTTAAAGCGCATGAAATGTCGAGTAAAATGCACTACTAAACTTCTAGGATGGGGCAATCAAAGACCCAATTATATCAACTTATATTATGGTTAATTTAAGAATTCGTCGTAACTCTATCACATTTGTCCAATTCACGTCGCCCCTATACCAGATATCGTATTGAGATAGGCGGCATCTTAAAGCACATGAAATGACGAGTAAAACGCACTATTCAGCTTCTATGATAGGGCAATCAGAGACCCGATTAGATCATTTTAAATTATGGTTATTATCAGAATTCTGCGTAATTCTATCACATTTGTTCAATTTACGTCGCTCCTATTTCAGATAGCGTATTGGGCTAAGGGGCACCTTAAGGCGCATGAAATGACGAGTAAAATGCTCTATTAAACTTCTAAGATAGGCCAATCAGAGACCCGATTAGATCGTATTATATTATGGTTAATATAAGAATTCTGCGTAATTCTATCACATTTGTTCATTTTACGTCGCCACTATTTCAGTTAGCGTATTGGGCTAGGTGGCGTCTTACAGCGCATGAAATGTCGAGTAAAATGCACTGTTAAACTTCTAGGGTAGGGCAAACAGAGACCCGATTAGATCATTCTATATTATGGTTCATGTAAGAATTCTGCGTAATTCTATCACATTTGTTCAATTTACGACGCTTCTATTTCAGATAGCGTATTGGGCGAGGAGCATCTTAAAGCGCATGAAACGTCGAGTAAAATTCACTACTAAACTTCTCGGATAGGGCAATCAGAGACCCGATAAGGTCATCTTATATTATGATTAATATAAGGATGCAGCGTAATTCTGTCACACTTGTTCAATTTACGTCGCTCCTATTTCGGATAGCGTATTGTGCTAGGCGGCATCTTAAAGCCCGTGGAATGACGACTAAAACGAACTACTAACCTTCTATGATACGACAATCAGAGACCCGATCTGATCATTTTATGTTATGGTTAATATAAGAATTCAGCGAAATTCTATCACATATGTTCAATTTACGTCGCTCCTATTTCAGATAGCGTATTGGGCTAGGCGGCACCTTAGAGCGCATGAAATGACGAGTAAAATGCACTACTAAACTTTTCGGGCAGGTCAATCAGAGACCCGCGTAGGTCATCTTATATTATGGTTAATATAAGAATTCAGCGAAATTTTATCACATTTGTTCAATTTACGTCGCCCCTATATCAGATAGCGTATTGTGCTAAGCTGTACCTTAAAGCGCATGAAATGGAGAGTAAAATGCACTATTAAACTTCTATGATAGGGCAATCAGAGACCGGATTAGATCACTTTATATTATTGTTAATATAAGAATTCAACGTAATTTTATCACATTTGTTCAAGTTACGTCACTCCAATATCAGATAGCGTACTGAGCTAGGCGGCACCTTAAAGCGCATGAAATGACTAGTAAAATGCAGTATTAAACTTCTATGATAGGCCAATCGGAGACCCGAATAGATCGTATTATATTATGGTTAATATAAGAATTCTGCGTAATTCTATCACGTTCGTTCAATTTACGTAGCTCCAATTTCAGATAGCGTATTGGGCTAGCGGGCACCTTAAAGCGCATGAAATGCCGAGCAAGATGCACTACCAAACTTCTCGGATAGAGCTAACAGAGACCCGATTAGGTCATCTTATATTATGGTTAATATAAGAATACAGCGAAATTCTATCACACTTGTTCAATTTACGTCGCTCCTATTTTAGATAGCGTAATCGGCTAAGCGGAACCTTAAAGCGCATGAAATGAGGAGTAAAATGCACTATTACACTTCTGTGGTAGGGCAATCTGAGACCCGAATTGATCGTATTATATTATGGTTAATATAAGAATTCTGCGTAATTATATTACGTTTGTTCAATTTACGTAGCTCCAATTTCAGATAGCGTATTGTGCTAGCGGGCACCTTAAAGCGCATGAAATGACGAGTACAATGCACTACTAAACTTCTATGATAGGGCAATCAGAGAACCGAATAGATCGTATTATATTATGGTTAACATAAGTATTCTGCGTAATTCTATCACGTTTGTTCAATTTACGTAGCTCCAACTTCAGATAGCGCATTGGACTAGGCGGCATCCTAAAGCGCATGAAATGTCGCGTAAAATGCACTACTAATCTTCTCGGATAGGGCTAACAGAGTCCCGATTATGTCATCTTATATTATGGTTAATATAAGAATTCAGCAAAATTTTATCACAATCGTTCAATTTACGTCGCCCCGATTTCAGATAGCGTATTGGGCTGGGTGGCATCTTAAAACGCATGAAATGTCGAGTAAAATGCACTATTAAACTTCTAGGGTAGGGCAATCAGAGACCCGTTTAGATCATTTTATGATATTGTTCATATAAGAATTCAACGTAATTTTATCACATTTGTTCAATTTATATCGCTCCTATTTCAGATAGCGTATTGGGATAGGCGGCACCTTAAAGCGCATAAAATGACGAGTAAAATGTACTATTAAACTTCTATGATAGGGCAATCAGAGAACCGAAAGATCGTATTATATTATGGTTAATATAAGAATTCTGCGTAATTCTATCACGTTCGTTCAATTTACGTAGCTCCAACTTCAGATTGCGCATTGGACTAGGCGGCATCTTAAAGCGCATGAAATGACGAGTAAAATGCACTACTAAACTTCTCGGGCAGGGCAATCAGAGACCCGATTAGGTCATCTTATATTATGGTTAAAATAAGAATTCAGCGAAATTCTATCACATTTGTGCAATTTACGTCGCTCCTATTTCAGATAGCGTATTGGGCTAGGCGGCACGTTAAAGCGTATGAAATGACGAGTAAAATGCACTATTAAACTTCTATGATAGGGCAATCGGAGACCCGACTAGATCGTATTATATTATGGATAATATAAGAATTCTGCGTAATTCTATCACATTTGTTCAATTTATGTCGCTCCTATTTCAGATAGCGTATTGGGCTAGGCGGCACCTTAAAGCGCACGAAGTGACGACTAAAACGCACTACTAAACTTCTCGGATAGGGTAATCAGAGACCCGATTAGGTCATCTTATATTATGGTTAAAATAAGAATTCAGAGAGATTCTATCACGTTTGTTCAATTTACGTCGCTCCTATTTCAGGTAGCGTATTGGGCTAAGCGGCACCATAAAGCGCATGAACTGACGAGTACGATGCACTATTAAACTTCTATGATAGGGCAATCAGAGACCCAATTAGATCATTTTATAATATTGTTAATATAAGAATTCAACGTAATTTTATCACATTTGTTCAATTTATATCGCTCCTATTTCAGATAGCGTATTAGGCCAGGCGGCACCTTAAGGCGCATGAAATGACGAGTAAAATGCACTATTGAGCTTCTATGATAGGGCAATCAGAGAACCGAATAAATCCTATTATATTTTGGTTAATATAAGAATGCTGCGTAATTCTATCACATTTGTTCAATTCACGTCGCTCCGATTTCAGATAGCGTATTGGGCCAAGCGGCACCTTAAAGGGCATGAAATGACGAGTAGCATGCACTATTAAACTTCTGTGATAGGGCAATCAGAGACCCGAATAGATCGTATTATATTATGGTTAATATAAGAATTCTGCGTAATTCTATCACATTTGTTCAATTATGTCGCTCCCATTTCAGATAGCGTATTGGGCTAGGCGGCACCTTAAAGCGCACGAAATGACCAGTAAAATGCACTACTAAACTTCTCGGGTAGGGCAATCATTGACCCCATTAGGTCATCTTATATTATGGTTAATATAAGAATTCAGCGAAATTTTATCACATTTGTTCAATTTACGTCGCCCCTATTTCAGATAGCGTATTGGGCTAGGTGGCACCTTAAAGCGCATGAAATGACGAGGAAAATGCACTATTGAACTTCTATGATAGGGCAAGCATGGACCCGATTAGATCATTTTATATTATGGTTAATTTACGAATTCAGCGAAATTTTATCACATTTGTTCAATTTACGTCGCCCCGATTTCAGATTGCGTATTGGGCTAGGTGGCATCTTAAAGCGCACGAAATGTCGAGCAAAATGCACTATTAATCTTCTTGGGTAGGGCAATCAGAGACCCGATTAGATCATTTTATGATATTGTTCATATAAGAATTCAACGTAATTTATCACATTTGTTCAATTTATATCGCTCCTATTTCAGATAGCGTATTGGGCTAGGCGGCACCTTAAAGCGCATGAAATGACGAGTAAAATGCACTATTAAACTTCTATGATGGGGCAATCAGAGACTTTATTAGATCATCTTATATTATGGTTAATATAAGAATTCAGCGAAATTTTATCACCTTTGTTCAATTTACGTCGCCCCTATTTCAGATAGCGTATTGGGCTAGGTGGCATCTAAAAGCGCATGAAACGACGAATAAAATGCACTATTAAACTCCTAGGGTAGGGCAAACACAGACCCGATTGGATCATTTTATATTATGGTTAATATAAGAATTCTGCGTAATTCTATCACATTTGTTCATTTTACGTCGCTCCTATTTCAGATAGCGTATTGGGCTAGGCGGCACCTTAGAGCGCATGGAATAACGAGTAAAATGCACTACGAACCTTCTGTGATAGGGCAATCAGAGACCCGATTAGATCATCTTATATTATGATTAATATAACAATTCAGTGTAAATCTATTACATTTGTTCAATTTACGTCGCTCCTATTTCAGATACCGTATTGGACTAGGCGGCATCTTGAAGCGCGTGGAATGCCGAGTAAAATGCACTACCAACCTTCTATGATAGGGCAATCAGAGACCCGATTAGCTCATTTTATATTATTGTTAATATAAGAATTCAACGTACTTTTTTCACATATGTTCAATTTACGTCGCCCGCATTTCAGATAGCGTATTGGGCTAAGCGACATCTTAAAGCGCATGGCATTTCGAGTAAAACGCACTACTAAACTTCTCGGATAGGGCAATCAGAGACCCGATTAGATCACGTTATATTATGGTTAATATAAGAATTCAGCGAAACTCTATCACATTTGTCCAATTTACGTCGCTCCAATATCAGATAGCGTATTGAGCTAGTCGGCACCTTAAAGCGCATGAAATGACGAGTAAAATGCAGTATTAAACTTCTATGATAGGCCAATCGGAGACCCGAATAGATCGTATTATATTATGGTTAATATAAGAATTCAGCGAAATTTTATCACATTTGTTCAATTTACGTCGCCCCGATTTCAGATTGCGTATTGGGCTAGGTGGCATCTTAAAGCGCATGAAATGTCGAGCAAAATGCACTATTAATCTTCTTGGGTAGGGCAATCAGAGACCCGATTCGATCATTTTATGATATTGTTCATATAAGAATTCAACGTAATTTTATCACATTTGTTCAATTTATATCGCTCCTATTTCAGATAGCCTATTAGGCTAGGCGGCACCTTAAAGCGCATGAAATGACGAGTAAAATGCACTATTAAACTTCTATGATGGGGCAACCAGAGACCTGATTAGATCATCTTATATTATGGTTAATATAAGAATTCAGCGAAATTTTATCACCTTTGTTCAATTTACGTCGCCCCTATTTCAGATAGAGTATTGGGCTAGGTGGCATCTAAAAGCGCATGAAACGACGAATAAAATGCACTATTAAACTTCTAGGGTAGGGCAAACACAGACCCGATTGGATCATTTTGTATTATGGTTAATATAAGAATTCAGCGAAATTCTATCACATTTGTTCAATTTACGTCGCTCCTATTTCAGATAGCGAATTGGGCTAAGCGGCACCTTAAAGCGCATGAAATGACGAGTAAAATGCACTATTATATTTCTAGGATAGGGCAATCAGAGACCCGAATAGATCGAATTATATTATGGTTAATATAAGAATTCTGCGTAATTCTATCACGTTTGTTCAATTTACATAGCTCCAATTTCAGATAGCGCATTGGACTAGGCGGCATCTTAAAGCGCATGAAATGTCGAGTAAAATGCACTACTAAACTTCTCGGATAGGGCTAACAGGGACCGGATTAGGTCATCGTATATTATGGTTAATATAAGAATTCAGCGAAATTCTATCACGTTTGTTCAATTTACGTCGCTCCTATTTCAGATAGCGTATTGGGCTAAGCGGCACCATAAAGCGCATGAACTGACGAGTACGATGCACTATTAAACTTCTATGATAGGGCAATCAGAGACCCGATTAGATCATTTTATAATATTGTTAATATAAGAATTCAACGTAATTTTATCACATTTGTTCAATTTATATCGCTCCTGTTTCAGATAGCGTATTGGGCCAGGCGGCACCTTAAGGCGCATGAAATGACGAGTAAAATGCACTATTGAGCTTCTATGATAGGGCAATCAGAGAACCGAATAAATCGTATTATATTTTGGTTAATACAAGAATTCTGCGTAATTTTACCACATTTGTTCAATTTACGTCGCTCCGATTTCAGATAGCGTATTGGGCCAACCGGCACCTTAAAGGGCATGAAATGGCGAGTAGCATGCACTATTAAACTTCTATGATAGGGCAATCAGAGACCCGAATAGATCGTATTATATTATGGTTAATTTAAGAATTCAGCGAAATTTTATCACATTTGTTCAATTTACGTCGCCCCGATTTCAGATTGCGTATTTGGCTAGGTGGCATCTTAAAGCGCATGAAATGACGAGTAAAATGCACCATTAAACTTCTATGATAGGGCAATCAGAGACCCGATTAGATTATTTTATATTATAGTTAATATAAAAATGCAGCGGAATTTTATCACATTTGTTCAATTTACGCCGCTCCTATTGAAGATAGCGTATTGGGCTAAGTGGCACCTTAAAGCGCATGAAATGACGAGTAAAATGCACTATGAAACTTCTATGATAGGGTAATCAGAGACGCGTTCAGATCATTTTATATTATTGTTAATATAAGCATTCAGCGTAATTTTATCACATTTGTTCAATTTACGTTGCCCCAATTTCAGATAGCGTATTGGGATAAGCAGCAGCTTAAAGCGCATGAAATGTCGACTAAAATGCACTACTAAACTTCTATGATAGGGCAATCAGAGACCCGATTAGTTCATTTTATATTATGGTTAATATAAGAATTCTGCGTAATTCTATCGCATTTGTTCAATTTACGTCGCTCCTATTTCAGATAGCGCATTGGGCTAGGTAGCATCTTAAAGCGCATGAAATATCGAGTAAAATGTACTATTAAATTTCTAGGGTAGGGCAAAGAGAGACCCGGTTAGATCATTTTATATTATGGTTAATTTAAGAATTCAGTGAAACTCTATCACACTTGTCCAATTTACGTAGCCCCAATTTCAGATAGTGTATTGGGCTAGGCGGCATCTTAAAGAGCGTGGAATAACCAGTAAAATGCACTACTATCCTTCTATGGTAGGGCAAACAGAGATCCGATTATATCATTTTATATAACGGTTAATTTAACAATTCAGCGTAATTCTATCATATTTGTTGAATTTAAGTACCTCCAATTCCAGATAGCGTATTGGGCTAGGCGCCACCTTAAAAGGCATGAAATGACGAGTAAACTGCACTACTAAACTTCTAGGATAGGGCAATCAGAGACCAGATTAGATCATTTTATATTATGGTTATTATAAGAATTCTGCGTAATTCTATCACATTTGTACAACTTACGTCACTCCTACTTCAGATAGCGTATTGGGCTAGGCGGCACCTTAAAGCGCATGAAATGAGGAGTAAAATGCCCTATTAAACTTCTATGATAGGGCAATCAGAGACCCGATTAGGTCATCTTATATTATGGTTAATATAAGAATTCAGCGAAATTCTATCACATTTGCTTAATTTACATCGCTCCTATTTCAGATAGCGTATTGGGATACGCGGCATCTTAAAGCGCATGGACTGACGAGTAAAATGCACTATTAAACTTCTATGATAGGGCAATCAGAGTCCCGATTAGATC
This sequence comes from Macropis europaea, assembly GCA_916610135.2. NCBI lineage: Eukaryota > Metazoa > Arthropoda > Insecta > Hymenoptera > Melittidae > Macropis > Macropis europaea. Next base: position 35,055 of record CAKAJE020000264.1, read on the forward strand.
ATTCTATATTATGGTTAATATAAGAATTCAGCGAAATTCTATCGCATTTGTTCAATTTACGTCGCTCCTATTTCGGATAGCGTATTGGGCTAAGCAGCATCTCAAAGCGCATGAAATGGCGAGTAAAATGCACTATTAAACTTCTAGGATAGGGCAATCAGAATCCCGATTAGACCATGTTATATTATTGTTAATTTAAGAATTCATCGTAATTCTATCACATTTGTCCAATTCACGTCGCTCCTACACCAGATATCGTATTGAGATAGGCGGCATCTTAAAGCACGTGAAATGACGAGTAAAACGCACTATTCAGCTTCTATGATAGGGCAATCAGAGACCCGATTAGATCATTTTAAATTATGGTTATTATCAGAATTCTGCGTAATTCTATCACATTTGTTCAATTTACGTCGCTCCTATTTCAGATAGCGTATTGGGCTAAGGGGCACCTTAAAGCGCATGAAATGACGAGTAAAATGCACTATTAAACTTCTAAGATAGGCCAATCAGAGACCCGATTAGATCGTATTATATTATGGTTAATATAAGAATTCTGCGTAATTCTATCACATTTGTTCATTTTACGTCGCCACCATTTCAGTTAGCGTATTGGGCTAGGTGGCGTCTTACAGCACATGAAATGTCGAGTAAAATGCACTGTTAAACTTCTTGGGTAGGGCAAACAGAGACCCGATTAGATCATTCTATATTATGGTTCATATAAGATTTCTGCGTAATTCTATCACATATGTTCAATTTACGTCGCTCCTATTTCAGATAGCGTATTGGGCTAGGCGGCACCTTAGAGCGCATGGAATAACGAGTAAAATGCACTGCCACCCTTCTGTGATAGGGCAATCAGAGACCCGATTAGATCATCTTATATTATGATTAATATAACAATTCAGTGTAAATCTATTACATTTGTTCAATTTACGTCGCTCCTATTTCAGATACCGTATTGGACTAGGCGGCATCTTGAAGCGCGTGGAATGCCGAGCAAAATGCACTACCAACCTTCTATGATAGGGCAATCAGAGACCCGATTAGCTCATTTTATATTATTGTTAATATAAGAATTCAACGTACTTTCTTCACATATATTCAATTTACGTCGCCCCTATTTCAGATAGCGTATTGAGCTAGTCGGCACCTTAAAGCGCATGAAATGACGAGTAAAGTGCAGTATTAAACTTCTATGATAGGCCAATCGGAGACCCGAATAGATCGTATTATATTATGGTTAATATAAGAATTCTGCGTAATTCTATCACGTTCGTTCAATTTACGTAGCTCCAATTTCAGATAGCGTATTGGGCTAGCGGGCACCTTAAAGCGCATGAAATGACGAGCAAGATGCACTACCAAACTTCTCGGATAGAGCTAACAGAGACCCGATTAGGTCATCTTATATTATGGTTGATATAAGAATTCAGCGAAATTTTATCACATTTGTTCAATTTACGTCGCCCCTATTTCAGATAGTGTATTGGGATAGGTGGCATCTCAAGGCGCATGAAATGTCGAGTAAAATGAACTATTAAAATTCTAGGGTAGGGTAAAGAGAGACCCGATTAGATCATTTTATGTTATGGTTAGTTTAAGAATTCAGCGAAATTCTATCACATATGTTCAATTTACGTCGCTCCTATTTCAGATAGCGTATTGGGCTGGACGGCATCTTAAAGCGCATGATATGTCGAGTAAAATGCACTTGTAAACTTCTCGGATAGGGCTAACAGAGACCCGATTAGGTCATCTTATATTATGGTTAATATAAGAATACAGCGAAATTCTATCACACATGTTCAATTTACGTCGCTCCTATTTTAGATAGCGTAATCGGCTAAGCGGCACCTTAAAGCGCATGAAATGAGGAGTAAAATGCACTATTACACTTCTGTGGTAGGGCAATCTGAGATCCAAATTGATCGTATTATATTATGGTTAATATAAGAATTCTGCGTAATTATATTACGTTTGTTCAATTTACGTAGCTCCAATTTCAGATAGCGTATTGGGCTGGCGGCATCTTAAAGCGCATGAAATGTCGAGTAAAATGCACTATTAATCTTCTAGGGTAGGGTAAACAGAGACCCGATTAGATCATTTTATATTATGGTTAATTTAAGAATTTAGCGAAATTCTATCACATTTGTTCAATTTATATCGCTCCTATTTCAGATAGCGTATTGGGCTAGGCGGCACCTTAAAGCGCATGAAATGACGAGCAAAATGCACTATTAAACTTCTATGATAGGGCAATCAGAGAACCGAATAGATCGTATTATATTTTGGTTAATATAAGTATTCTGCGTAATTCTATCACGTTTGTTCAATTTACGTCGCTCCTATTTCAGATAGCGTATTGGGCTAAGCGGCACCATAAAGCGCATGAACTGACGAGTACGATGCACTATTAAACTTCTATGATAGGGCAATCAGAGACCCGATTAGATCATTTTATAATATTGTTAATATAAGAATTCAACGTAATTTTATCACATTTGTTCAATTTATATCGCTCCTGTTTCAGATAGCGTATTGGGCCAGGCGGCACCTTAAGGCGCATGAAATGACGAGTAAAATGCACTATTGAGCTTCTATGATAGGGCAATCGGAGAACCGAATAAATCGTATTATATTTTGGTTAATACAAGAATTCTGCGTAATTCTATCACATTTGTTCAATTTACGTCGCTCCGATTTCAGATAGCGTATTGGGCCAAGCGGCACCTTAAAGGGCATGAAATGGCGAGTAGCATGCACTATTAAACTTCTATGATAGGGCAATCAGAGACCCGAATAGATCGTATTATATTATGGTTAATTTAAGAATTCAGCGAAATTTTATCACATTTGTTCAATTTACGTCGCCCCGATTTCAGATTGCGTATTGGGCTAGGTGGCATCTTAAAGCGCATGAAATGTCGAGCAAAATGCACTATTAATCTTCTTGGGTAGGGCAATCAGAGACCCGATTCGATCATTTTATGATATTGTTCATATAAGAATTCAACGTAATTTTATCACATTTGTTCAATTTATATCGCTCCTATTTCAGATAGCCTATTAGGCTAGGCGGCACCTTAAAGCGCATGAAATGACGAGTAAAATGCACTATTAAACTTCTATGATGGGGCAACCAGAGACCTGATTAGATCATCTTATATTATGGTTAATATAAGAATTCAGCGAAATTTTATCACCTTTGTTCAATTTACGTCGCCCCTATTTCAGATAGAGTATTGGGCTAGGTGGCATCTAAAAGCGCATGAAACGACGAATAAAATGCACTATTAAACTTCTAGGGTAGGGCAAACACAGACCCGATTGGATCATTTTGTATTATGGTTAATATAAGAATTCAGCGAAATTCTATCACATTTGTTCAATTTACGTCGCTCCTATTTCAGATAGCGTATTGGGCTAAGCGGCACCTTAAAGCGCATGAAATGACGAGTAAAATGCACTATTATATTTCCAGGATAGGGCAATCAGAGACCCGAATAGATCGAATTATATTATGGTTAATATAAGAATTCTGCGTAATTCTATCACGTTTGTTCAATTTACATAGCTCCAATTTCAGATAGCGCATTGGACTAGGCGGCATCTTAAAGCGCATGAAATGTCGAGTAAAATGCACTACTAAACTTCTCGGATAGGGCTAACAGGGACCGGATTAGGTCATCGTATATTATGGTTAATATAAGAATTCAGCGAAATTCTATCACGTTTGTTCAATTTACGTCGCTCCTATTTCAGATAGCGTATTGGGCTAAGCGGCACCATAAAGCGCATGAACTGACGAGTACGATGCACTATTAAACTTCTATGATAGGGCAATCAGAGACCCGATTAGATCATTTTATAATATTGTTAATATAAGAATTCAACGTAATTTTATCACATTTGTTCAATTTATATCGCTCCTGTTTCAGATAGCGTATTGGGCCAGGCGGCACCTTAAGGCGCATGAAATGACGAGTAAAATGCACTATTGAGCTTCTATGATAGGGCAATCAGAGAACCGAATAAATCGTATTATATTTTGGTTAATACAAGAATTCTGCGTAATTCTACCACATTTGTTCAATTTACGTCGCTCCGATTTCAGATAGCGTATTGGGCCAACCGGCACCTTAAAGGGCATGAAATGGCGAGTAGCATGCACTATTAAACTTCTATGATAGGGCAATCAGAGACACGAATAGATCGTATTATATTATGGTTAATTTAAGAATTCAGCGAAATTTTATCACATTTGTTCAATTTACGTCGCCCCGATTTCAGATTGCGTATTTGCCTAGGTGGCATCTTAAAGCGCATGAAATGTCGAGCAAAATGCACTATTAATCTTCTTGGGTAGGGCAATTAGAGACCCGATTAGATCATTTTATGATATTGTTCATATAAGAATTCAACGTAATTTTATCACATTTGTTCAATTTATATCGCTCCTATTTCAGATAGCGTATTGGGCTAGGCGGCACCTTAAAGCGCATGAAATGACGAGTAGAATGCACTATTAAACTTCTATGATGGGGCAACCAGAGACCTGATTAGATCATCTTATATTATGGTTAATATAAGAATTCAGCGGAATTTTATCACATTTGTTCAATTTACGTCGCCCCTATTTCAGATAGCGTATTGGGCTAGATGGCACCTAAAAGCGCATGAAGTGACGAGTAAAATGCTCTATTAAACTTCTAGGGTAGGGCAAACACAGACCCGATTGGATCATTTTGTATTATGGTTAATTTAAGAATTCAGCGAAATTCTATCACATTTGTTCAATTTACGTCGCTCCTATTTCAGATAGCGTGTTGGGCTAAGCGGCACCTTAAAGCGCATGAAATGTCGAGTAAAATGCACTATTAAATTTCTATGATACGGCAATCAGAGACCCGATTAGATCATTTTATATTATGGTTAATATAAGAATTCAGCGAAATTCTATCACCTTTGTTCAATATACGTGACTCCTATTTCTGATATCGTATTGGGCTAAGCAGCAACTTAAAGCGCATGAAATGGCGAGTAAAATGCACTATTAAACTTCGGTGATAGGGCAATCAGAGACCCGAATAGATCATATTATATTATGGTTAATATAAGAATTCTGCGTAATTCTATCACGTTTGTTTAATTTACGTAGCTCCAATTTCAGATAGCGTATTGGGCTGTCTGGTATCTTAAAGCGCATGAAATCCCGAGCAAAATTCACTATTAAACTTCTATGATAGGGCAATCAGAGACCCGATCAGATCATTTTAAATTATGATTAATATAAGAATTCAGTGAAATTTTATCACATTTGTTCAATTTACGTCGCTCCTATTTCAGATAGCGTATTGGTCTAAGCGGGTCCTTACAGCGCATGAAATGACGAGTATAATGCACTATTAAACTTCTAAGATAGGGCAATCAGAGACCCGATTAGATCATTTCATATTATTGTTAATATAAGAATTCAACGTAATTTTATCCCATTTGTTCAATTTACGTAGACCCTATTACAGATAGCGTATTGGACTGGGTGGCATCTTAAAGCGCATGAAATGTCGAGTAAAATGCACTATTAAACTTCTAGGGTAGGCCAAACAGAGAGCCGATTAGATCATTTTATATTACGGTTAATATAAGAATTCTGCGGAATTCTATCACATTTGTCCAATTTACGTCGCTCCTATTTCAGATAGCGTATTGTGCTAGGCGGCACCTTAAAGCGCATGAAATGACGAGTAAAATGCACTACTATGCTTCTCGGATACGGCCATCAGAGACCCAATTAGATCATTTTATATTATGGTTAATATAGGAATTCAGCGAAATTCTTTCACATTTGTTCAATTTACGTCGCTCCTATTTCAGATAGCGTATTGTGCTAAGCGGCACCTTATAGCGCATGAAATGACGAGTAAAATGCACCATTAAACTTCGGTGATAGGGCAATCAGAGACCCGAATAGATCATATTATATTATGGTTAATATAAGAATTCTGCGTAATTCTATCACGTTTGTTTAATTTACGTAGCTCCAATTTCAGATAGCGTATTGGGCTGTCTGGTATCTTAAAGCGCATGAAATCCCGAGCAAAATTCACTATTAAACTTCTATGATAGGGCAATCAGAGACCCGATCAGATCATTTTAAATTATGATTAATATAAGAATTCAGTGAAATTTTATCACATTTGTTCAATTTACGTCGCTCCTATTTCAGATAGCGTATTGGTCTAAGCGGGTCCTTACAGCGCATGAAATGACGAGTATAATGCACTATTAAACTTCTATGATAGGGCAATCAGAGACCCGATTAGATCATTTCATATTATTGTTAATATAAGAATTCAACGTAATTTTATCCCATTTGTTCAATTTACGTAGACCCTATTACAGATAGCGTATTGGACTGGGTGGCATCTTAAAGCGCATGAAATGTCGAGTAAAATGCACTATTAAACTTCTAGGGTAGGCCAAACAGAGAGCCGATTAGATCATTTTATATTACGGTCAATATAAGAATTCTGCGGAATTCTACCACATTTGTCCAATTTACGTCGCTCCGATTTCAGATAGCGTATTGTGCTAGGCGGCACCTTAAAGCGCATGAAATGACGAGTAAAATGCACTACTATGCTTCTCGGATACGGCCATCAGAGACCCAATTAGATCATTTTATATTATGGTTAATATAGGAATTCAGCGAAATTCTTTCACATTTGTTCAATTTACGTCGCTCCTATTTCAGATAGCGTATTGTGCTAAGCGGCACCTTATAGCGCATGAAATGACGAGTAAAATGCACCATTAAACTTCTATGATAGGGCAATCAGAGACCCGATTAGATTATTTTATATTATAGTTAATATAAAAATGCAGCGGAATTTTATCACATTTGTTCAATTTACGCCGCTCCTATTGAAGATAGCGTATTGGGCTAAGTGGCACCTTAAAGCGCATGAAATGACGAGTAAAATGCACTATGAATCTTCTATGATAGGGTAATCAGAGACGCGTTCAGATCATTTTACATTATTGTTAATATAAGCATTCAGCGTAATTTTATCACATTTGTTCAATTTACGTTGCCCCAATTTCAGATAGCGTATTGGGATAAGCAGCAGCTTAAAGCGCATGAAATGTCGAGTAAAATGCACTATTAAACTTCGATGATAGGGCAATCAGAGACCCGAATAGATCGTATTTTATTATGGTTAACATAAGAATTCTGCGTAATTCGATCACATTTGTTGAATTTATGTCGCTCCTACTTCAGGTAGCGTATTGGACTAAGCGGCATCTTAAAGCGCATGAAATGTCGGCTAAAATGCACTACTAAACTTCTATGATAGGGCAATCAGAGACCCGATTAGTTCATTTTATATTATGGTTAATATAAGAATTCTGCGTAATTCTATCGCATTTGTTCAATTTACGTCGCTCCTATTTCAGATAGCGTATCGGGCTAGGCGGCACCTTAAAGCGCATGAAATGACGAGGAAAATGCACTATCAAGCTTCTATGATAGGGCAATCAGAGACCCGATTAGGTCATCTTATATTATGGTTAATATAAGATTGCTGCGTAATTCTATCACATTTGTTCAATTTACGCCGCCCCTATTTCAGATAGCGCATTGGGCTAGGTAGCATCTTAAAGCGCATGAAATATCGAGTAAAATGTACTATTAAATTTCTAGGGTAGGGCAAAGAGAGACCCGGTTAGATCATTTTATATTATGGTTAATTTAAGAATTCAGTGAAGCTCTATCACACTTGTCCAATTTACGTAGCCCCAATTTCAGATAGTGTATTGGGCTAGGCGGCATCTTAAAGAGCGTGGAATAACCAGTAAAATGCACTACTATCCTTCTATGGTAGGGCAAACAGAGATCCGATTATATCATTTTATATAACGGTTAATTTAACAATTCAGCGTAATTCTATCATATTTGTTGAATTTAAGTACCTCCAATTCCAGATAGCGTATTGGGCTAGGCGCCACCTTAAAAGGCATGAAATGACGAGTAAACTGCACTACTAAACTTCTAGGATAGGGCAATCAGAGACCAGATTAGATCATTTTATATTATGGTTATTATAAGAATTCTGCGTAATTCTATCACATTTGTACAACTTACGTCACTCCTACTTCAGATAGCGTATTGGGCTAGGCGGCACCTTAAAGCGCATGAAATGAGGAGTAAAATGCCCTATTAAACTTCTATGATAGGGCAATCAGAGACCCGATTAGGTCATCTTATATTATGGTTAATATAAGAATTCAGCGAAATTCTATCACATTTGCTTAATTTACATCGCTCCTATTTCAGATAGCGTATTGGGATACGCGGCATCTTAAAGCGCATGGACTGACGAGTAAAATGCACTATTAAACTTCTATGATAGGGCAATCAGAGTCCCGATTAGATCATTCTATATTATGGTTAATATAAGAATTCTGCGTAATTCTATCACATTTGTTCAATTTATGTCGCTCCCATTTCAGATAGCGTATTGGGCTAGGCGGCACCTTAAAGCGCACGAAATGACCAGTAAAATGCACTACTAAACTTCTCGGGTAGGGCAATCATTGACCCCATTAGGTCATCTTATATTATGGTTAATATAAGAATTCAGCGAAATTTTATCACATTTGTTCAATTTACGTCGCCCCTATTTCAGATAGCGTATTGGGCTAGGTGGCATCTTAAAGCGCATGAAATGTCGAGGAAAATGCACTATTCAACTTCTATGATAGGGCAAGCATGGACCCGATTAGATCATTTTGTATTATGGTTAATTTACGAATTCAGCGAAATTTTATCACATTTGTTCAATTTACGTCGCCCCGATTTCAGATTTGCGTATTGGGCTAGGTGGCATCTTAAAGCGCATGAAATGTCGAGCAAAATGCACTATTAATCTTCTTGGGTAGGGCAATCAGAGACGCGATTAGATCATTTTATGATATTGTTCATATAAGAATTCAACGTAATTTTATCACATTTGTTCAATTTATATCGCTCCTATTTCAGATAGCGTATTGGGCTAGGCGGCACCTTAAAGCGCATGAAATGACGAGTAAAATGCACTATTAAACTTCTATGATGGGGCAATCAGAGACCTGATGAGATCATCTTATATTATGGTTAATATAAGAATTCAGCGAAATTGTATCACCTTTGTTCAATTTACGTCGCCCCTATTTCAGATAGCGTATTGGGCTATGGGGCACCTTAAAGCGCATGAAATGACGAGTAAAATGCACTATTATACTTCTAAGATAGGCCAATCAGAGACCCGATTAGATCGTATTATATTATGGTTAATATAAGAATTCTGCGTAATTCTATCACATTTGTTCATTTTACGTCGCCACTATTTCAGTTAGCGTATTGGGCTAGGTGGCGTCTTACAGCGCATGAAATGTCGAGTAAAATGCACTGTTAAACTTCTAGGGTAGGGCAAACAGAGACCCGATTAGATCATTCTATATTATGGTTCATATAAGAATTCTGCGTAATTCTATCACATATGTTCAATTTACGTCGCTCCTATTTCAGATAGCGTATTGGGCTAGGCGGCACCTTAGAGCGCATGGAATAACGAGTAAAATGCACTACGAACCTTCTGTGATAGGGCAATCAGAGACCCGATTAGATCATCTTATATTATGATTAATATAACAATTCAGTGTAAATCTATTACATTTGTTCAATTTACGTCGCTCCTATTTCAGATACCGTATTGGACTAGGCGGCATCTTGAAGCGCGTGGAATGCCGAGTAAAATGCACTACCAACCTTCTATGATAGGGCAATCAGAGACCCGATTAGCTCATTTTATATTATTGTTAATATAAGAATTCAACGTACTTTTTTCACATATGTTCAATTTACGTCGCCCGCATTTCAGATAGCGTATTGGGCTAAGCGACATCTTAAAGCGCATGGCATTTCGAGTAAAACGCACTACTAAACTTCTCGGATAGGGCAATCAGAGACCCGATTAGATCACGTTATATTATGGTTAATATAAGAATTCAGCGAAACTCTATCACATTTGTCCAATTTACGTCGCTCCAATATCAGATAGCGTATTGAGCTAGTCGGCACCTTAAAGCGCATGAAATGACGAGTAAAATGCAGTATTAAACTTCTATGATAGGCCAATCGGAGACCCGAATAGATCGTATTATATTATGGTTAATATAAGAATTCTGCGTAATTCTATCACGTTCGTTCAATTTACGTAGCTCCAATTTCAGATAGCGTATTGGGCTAGCGGGCACCTTAAAGCGCATGAAATGACGAGCAAGATGCACTACCAAACTTCTCGGATAGAGCTAACAGAGACCCGATTAGGTCATCTTATATTATGGTTGATATAAGAATTCAGCGAAATTTTATCACATTTGTTCAATTTACGTCGCCTCTATTTCAGATAGTGTATTGGGATAGGTGGCATCTCAAGGCGCATGAAATGTCGAGTAAAATGAACTATTAAAATTCTAGGGTAGGGTAAACAGAGACCCGATTAGATCATTTTATGTTATGGTTAGTTTAAGAATTCAGCGAAATTCTATCACATATGTTCAATTTACGTCGCTCCTATTTTAGATAGCGTAATCGGCTAAGCGGCACCTTAAAGCGCATGAAATGAGGAGTAAAATGCACTATTACACTTCTGTGGTAGGGCAATCTGAGACCCAAATTGATCGTATTATATTATGGTTAATATAAGAATTCTGCGTAATTATATTACGTTTGTTCAATTTACGTAGCTCCAATTTCAGATAGCGTATTGGGCTGGCGGCATCTTAAAGCGCATGAAATGTCGAGTAAAATGCACTATTAATCTTCTAGGGTAGGGTAAACAGAGACCCGATTAGATCATTTTATATTATGGTTAATTTAAGAATTTAGCGAAATTCTATCACATTTGTTCAATTTATATCGCTCCTATTTCAGATAGCGTATTGGGCTAGGCGGCACCTTAAAGCGCATGAAATGACGAGCAAAATGCACTATTAAACTTCTATGATAGGGCAATCAGAGAACCGAATAGATCGTATTATATTTTGGTTAATATAAGTATTCTGCGTAATTCTATCACGTTTGTTCAATTTACGTCGCTCCTATTTCAGATAGCGTATTGGGCTAAGCGGCACCATAAAGCGCATGAAATGACGAGTAAAATGCACTATTGAGCTTCTATGATAGGGCAATCAGAGACCCGAATAGATCGTATTATATTATGGTTAATTTAAGAATTCAGCGAAATTTTATCACATTTGTTCAATTTACGTCGCCCCGATTTCAGATTGCGTATTGGGCTAGGTGGCATCTTAAAGCGCATGAAATGTCGAGCAAAATGCACTATTAATCTTCTTGGGTAGGGCAATCAGAGACCCGATTCGATCATTTTATGATATTGTTCATATAAGAATTCAACGTAATTTTATCACATTTGTTCAATTTATATCGCTCCTATTTCAGATAGCCTATTAGGCTAGGCGGCACCTTAAAGCGCATGAAATGACGAGTAAAATGCACTATTAAACTTCTATGATGGGGCAACCAGAGACCTGATTAGATCATCTTATATTATGGTTAATATAAGAATTCAGCGAAATTTTATCACCTTTGTTCAATTTACGTCGCCCCTATTTCAGATAGAGTATTGGGCTAGGTGGCATCTAAAAGCGCATGAAACGACGAATAAAATGCACTATTAAACTTCTAGGGTAGGGCAAACACAGACCCGATTGGATGATTTTGTATTATGGTTAATATAAGAATTCAGCGAAATTCTATCACATTTGTTCAATTTACGTCGCTCCTATTTCAGATAGCGTATTGGGCTAAGCGGCACCTTAAAGCGCATGAAATGACGAGTAAAATGCACTATTATATTTCTAGGATAGGGCAATCAGAGACCCGAATAGATCGAATTATGTTATGGTTAATATAAGAATTCTGCGTAATTCTATCACGTTTGTTCAATTTACATAGCTCCAATTTCAGATAGCGCATTGGACTAGGCGGCATCTTAAAGCGCATGAAATGTCGAGTAAAATGCACTACTAAACTTCTCGGATAGGGCTAACAGGGACCGGATTAGGTCATCGTATATTATGGTTAATATAAGAATTCAGCGAAATTCTATCACGTTTGTTCAATTTACGTCGCTCCTATTTCAGATAGCGTATTGGGCTAAGCGGCACCATAAAGCGCATGAACTGACGAGTACGATGCACTATTAAACTTCTATGATAGGGCAATCAGAGACCCGATTAGATCATTTTATAATATTGTTAATATAAGAATTCAACGTAATTTTATCACATTTGTTCAATTTATATCGCTCCTGTTTCAGATAGCGTATTGGGCCAGGCGGCACCTTAAGGCGCATGAAATGACGAGTAAAATGCACTATTGAGCTTCTATGATAGGGCAATCAGAGAACCGAATAAATCGTATTATATTTTGGTTAATACAAGAATTCTGCGTAATTCTACCACATTTGTTCAATTTACGTCGCTCCGATTTCAGATAGCGTATTGGGCCAACCGGCACCTTAAAGGGCATGAAATGGCGAGTAGCATGCACTATTAAACTTCTATGATAGGGCAATCAGAGACCCGAATAGATCGTATTATATTATGGTTAATTTAAGAATTCAGCGAAATTTTATCACATTTGTTCAATTTACGTCGCCCCGATTTCAGATTGCGTATTTGGCTAGGTGGCATCTTAAAGCGCATGAAATGTCGAGCAAAATGCACTATTAATCTTCTTGGGTAGGGCAATCAGAGACCCGATTAGATCATTTTATGATATTGTTCATATAAGAATTCAACGTAATTTTATCACATTTGTTCAATTTATATCGCTCCTATTTCAGATAGCGTATTGGGCTAGGCGGCACCTTAAAGCGCATGAAATGACGAGTAGAATGCACTATTAAACTTCTATGATGGGGCAACCAGAGACCTGATTAGATCATCTTATATTATGGTTAATATAAGAATTCAGCGGAATTTTATCACATTTGTTCAATTTACGTCGCCCCTATTTCAGATAGCGTATTGGGCTAGATGGCACCTAAAAGCGCATGAAGTGACGAGTAAAATGCTCTATTAAACTTCTAGGGTAGGGCAAACACAGACCCGATTGGATCATTTTGTATTATGGTTAATTTAAGAATTCAGCGAAATTCTATCACATTTGTTCAATTTACGTCGCTCCTATTTCAGATAGCGTATTGGGCTAAGCGGCACCTTAAAGCGCATGAAATGTCGAGTAAAATGCACTATTAAATTTCTATGATACGGCAATCAGAGACCCGATTAGATCATTTTATATTATGGTTAATATAAGAATTCAGCGAAATTCTATCACCTTTGTTCAATATACGTGACTCCTATTTCTGATATCGTATTGGGCTAAGCAGCAACTTAAAGCGCATGAAATGGCGAGTAAAATGCACTATTAAACTTCGGTGATAGGGCAATCAGAGACCCGAATAGATCATATTATATTATGGTTAATATAAGAATTCTGCGTAATTCTATCACGTTTGTTTAATTTACGTAGCTCCAATTTCAGATAGCGTATTGGGCTGTCTGGTATCTTAAAGCGCATGAAATCCCGAGCAAAATTCACTATTAAACTTCTATGATAGGGCAATCAGAGACCCGATCAGATCATTTTAAATTATGATTAATATAAGAATTCAGTGAAATTTTATCACATTTGTTCAATTTACGTCGCTCCTATTTCAGATAGCGTATTGGTCTAAGCGGGTCCTTACAGCGCATGAAATGACGAGTATAATGCACTATTAAACTTCTATGATAGGGCAATCAGAGACCCGATTAGATCATTTCATATTATTGTTAATATAAGAATTCAACGTAATTTTATCCCATTTGTTCAATTTACGTCGACCCTATTACAGATAGCGTATTGGACTGGGTGGCATCTTAAAGCGCATGAAATGTCGAGTAAAATGCACTATTAAACTTCTAGGGTAGGCCAAACAGAGAGCCGATTAGATCATTTTATATTACGGTTAATATAAGAATTCTGCGGAATTCTATCACATTTGTCCAATTTACGTCGCTCCTATTTCAGATAGCGTATTGGGCTAGGCGGCACCTTAAAGCGCATGAAATGACGAGTAAAATGCACTACTATGCTTCTCGGATACGGCCATCAGAGACCCAATTAGATCATTTTATATTATGGTTAATATAGGAATTCAGCGAAATTCTTTCACATTTGTTCAATTTACGTCGCTCCTATTTCAGATAGCGTATTGTGCTAAGCGGCACCTTATAGCGCATGAAATGAGGAGTAAAATGCACCATTAAACTTCGGTGATAGGGCAATCAGAGACCCGAATAGATCATATTATATTATGGTTAATATAAGAATTCTGCGTAATTCTATCACGTTTGTTTAATTTACGTAGCTCCAATTTCAGATAGCGTATTGGGCTGTCTGGTATCTTAAAGCGCATGAAATCCCGAGCAAAATTCACTATTAAACTTCTATGATAGGGCAATCAGAGACCCGATCAGATCATTTTAAATTATGATTAATATAAGAATTCAGTGAAATTTTATCACATTTGTTCAATTTACGTCGCTCCTATTTCAGATAGCGTATTGGTCTAAGCGGGTCCTTAAAGCGCATGAAATGACGAGTATAATGCACTATTAAACTTCTATGATAGGGCAATCAGAGACCCGATTAGATCATTTCATATTATTGTTAATATAAGAATTCAACGTAATTTTATCCCATTTGTTCAATTTACGTAGACCCTATTACAGATAGCGTATTGGACTGGGTGGCATCTTAAAGCGCATGAAATGTCGAGTAAAATGCACTATTAAACTTCTAGGGTAGGCCAAACAGAGAGCCGATTAGATCATTTTATATTACGGTCAATATAAGAATTCTGCGGAATTCTATCACATTTGTCCAATTTACGTCGCTCCTATTTCAGATAGCGTATTGTGCTAGGCGGCACCTTAAAGCGCATGAAATGACGAGTAAAATGCACTACTATGCTTCTCGGATACGGCCATCAGAGACCCAATTAGATCATTTTATATTATGGTTAATATAGGAATTCAGCGAAATTCTTTCACATTTGTTCAATTTACGTCGCTCCTATTTCAGATAGCGTATTGTGCTAAGCGGCACCTTATAGCGCATGAAATGGCGAGTAAAATGCACCATTAAACTTCTATGATAGGGCAATCAGAGACCCGATTAGATTATTTTATACTATAGTTAATATAAAAATGCAGCGGAATTTTATCACATTTGTTCAATTTACGCCGCTCCTATTGAAGATAGCGTATTGGGCTAAGTGGCACCTTAAAGCGCATGAAATGACGAGTAAAATGCACTATGAAACTTCTATGATAGGGTAATCAGAGACGCGTCCAGATCATTTTACATTATTGTTAATATAAGCATTCAGCGTAATTTTATCACATTTGTTCAATTTACGTTGCCCCAATTTCAGATAGCGTATTGGGATAAGCAGCAGCTTAAAGCGCATGAAATGTCGAGTAAAATGCACTATTAAACTTCGATGATAGGGCAATCAGAGACCCGAATAGATCGTATTTTATTATGGTTAACATAAGAATTCTGCGTAATTCGATCACATTTGTTGAATTTATGTCGCTCCTACTTCAGGTAGCGTATTGGACTAAGCGGCATCTTAAAGCGCATGAAATGTCGACTAAAATGCACTACTAAACTTCTATGATAGGGCAATCAGAGACCCGATTAGTTCATTTTATATTATGGTTAATATAAGAATTCTGCGTAATTCTATCGCATTTGTTCAATTTACGTCGCTCCTATTTCAGATAGCGTATCGGGCTAGGCGGCACCTTAAAGCGCATGAAATGACGAGGAAAATGCACTATCAAGCTTCTATGATAGGGCAATCAGAGACCCGAGTAGGTCATCTTATATCATGGTTAATATAAGAATGCTGCGTAATTCTATCACATTTGTTCAATTTACGCCGCCCCTATTTCAGATAGCGCATTGGGCTAGGTAGCATCTTAAAGCGCATGAAATATCGAGTAAAATGTACTATTAAATTTCTAGGGTAGGGCAAAGAGAGACCCGGTTAGATCATTTTATATTATGGTTAATTTAAGAATTCAGTGAAACTCTATCACACTTGTCCAATTTACGTAGCCCCAATTTCAGATAGTGTATTGGGCTAGGCGGCATCTTAAAGAGCGTGGAATAACCAGTAAAATGCACTACTATCCTTCTATGGTAGGGCAAACAGAGATCCGATTAGATCATTTTATATAACGGTTAATTTAACAATTCAGCGTAATTCTATCATATTTGTTGAATTTAAGTACCTCCAATTCCAGATAGCGTATTGGGCTAGGCGCCACCTTAAAAGGCATGAAATGACGAGTAAACTGCACTACTAAACTTCTAGGATAGGGCAATCAGAGACCAGATTAGATCATTTTATATTATGGTTATTATAAGAATTCTGCGTAATTCTATCACATTTGTACAACTTACGTCACTCCTACTTCAGATAGCGTATTGGGCTAGGCGGCACCTTAAAGCGCATGAAATGAGGAGTAAAATGCCCTATTAAACTTCTATGATAGGGCAATGAGAGACCCGATTAGGTCATCTTATATTATGGTTAATATAAGAATTCAGCGAAATTCTATCACATTTGCTTAATTTACATCGCTCCTATTTCAGATAGCGTATTGGGATACGCGGCATCTTAAAGCGCATGGACTGACGAGTAAAATGCACTATTAAACTTCTATGATAGGGCAATCAGAGTCCCGATTAGATCATTCTATATTATGGTTAATATAAGAATTCAGCGAAATTCTATCGCATTTGTTCAATTTACGTCGCTCCTATTTCGGATAGCGTATTGGGCTAAGCAGCATCTCAAAGCGCATGAAATGGCGAGTAAAATGCACTGTTAAACTTCTAGGATAGGGAATTCAGAATCCCGATTAGATCATGTTATATTATTGTTAATTTAAGAATTCATCGTAATTCTATCACATTTGTCCAATTGACGTCTCTCCTACACCAGATATCGTATTGAGATAGGCGGCATCTTAAAGCGCATGAACATGCGAGTAAAATGCACTACTAAACTTCACGGATAGGGCAACCAGAGACCCGATTAGGTCATCTTATATTATGGTTAATATAAGAATTCTGCGTAATTCTATCACATTTGTTCTATATACGTCGCCGCTATTTCAGATAGCGTATTGGGCTAGGTGGCATCTTAAAGCGCATGAAATGTCGCGTAAAATGCACTATTACACTTCTAGGGTAGGGCAAACAGAGACCCGATTAGATCATTTTATATTATGGTTCATACAAGGAGGAAGCGTAATTCTATCACATTTGTTCAATTTATGACGCTCCTATTTCAGATAGTATATGATAGTATGTGATAGAATTACGCAGAATTCTTATATTAACCATAATTTAAAATGACCTAATCGTATCTCTGATTGCCCTATCCGAGAAGTTTAGTAGTGCATTTTACTCGACATTTCATGTGCTTTAAGATGCCGAATCACCCAATACGTTATCTGAAATAGGAGCGTCGTAAATTGAACAAATGTGATAGAATTACGCACGAATTCTTATATTAACCATAATTTAAAATGATCTAAGCCGGACTCTGATTGCGCTATCATAGAAGTTTAATAGCGCATTTTACTCGTCATTTCATGCGCTTTAGGGTGCCGCCTAGCCCAATACGCTATCTGAAATAGAAGCGACGTGAATTGAACAAATGTGATTGAATTTTACTGAATTCTTATATTAACCATAATAGAATATGATATATTCGGGTCTCTGATTGCCCTGTCATAGAAGTTTAATAGTGCATTTTACTCGCCATTTCATGCGCTTTAAGGTGCCGCCTAGCCCAGTACGCTATCTGAAATAGGGGCGACGTAAATTGAACAAATGTGATAAAATTACGCTGAATCCTTATATTAACCATAATATAATACGATCTATTCGGGTCTCTAATTGCCCTATCATAGAGGTTTAATAGTGGAGTTTACTAGTCACATCATGCGCTTTAAGGTGCCGCCTAGCCCTATACGCTATCTGAAATAGGAGCGACATTAATTGAACAAATGTGATAAAATTACGTTGAATTCTTATATTAACAATAATACAAAATGATCTAATCTGGTCTCCGATTGCCCTATCATAGAAGGTGCGGAGTGCATTTTACTCGTCATTCCACGCGCTTTAAGATGCCGCCTAGCCCAATACGCTATCTGAAATAGGAGCGACGTAATCTGAACAAGTGTGATTGAATTACGCTGAATTCTTATATTAACCATAATATAAGATGACCTAATCGGGTCTCTGATTGCCCTATCGTAGAAGGTTAGTAGTGCATTTTACTCGTCATTTCATGCGCTTTAAGGTGCCGCCCAGTCCAATACGCTATCTGAAATAGGAGCGACATAAATTGAGCAAATGTGATAGAATTACGGAGAATTCTTATATTAACAATAATATAAAATGATCTAATCGGGTCTCTGATTGCCCTATCATAGAAGTTTACTAGTGCATTTTACTCGTCATTTCATGCGCTTTAAGACGCCGCCTAGCACAATACGCTATCTGAAATAGGAGCGACATAAATTGAACAAATGTGATAAAATTGCGCAGAATGCTTATATTAACCATAATATATTACGATGTACTCGGTTCTCTGATTGCCCTATCATAGAAGTTTAATAGTGCATTTTACTCGTCATTTCATGCGCTTTAAGGTGCCGTCTAGCCCAATACGCTATCTGAAATCGGAGCGATATAAATTGAACAAATGTGATAAAATTACGTTAAATACTTATATTAACAATAATACAAAATGATCTAATCGGGTCTCTGATTGCCCCATCATAGAAGTTTAATAGTGCATTTTACTCGACATTTCAAGCGCTTTAAGATGCCAACTAGCCCAATAAGCTATCTGAAATAGGGGCGACGTAAATTGAACAAATGTGATAGAATTACACAGAATTCTTATATTAACCATAATATAATACGATCAATTCGGGTCTCTGATTGCCCTATCGTAGAAGTTTAATAGTGCATTTTACTCGTAATTTCATGTGCTGTAAGGTGCCGTCTAACCCTAATACGCTATCTGAAATAGGAGCGACATAAATTGAACAAATGTGATAGAATTACGCAGAATTCTTATATTAACCATAATATAATACGATCTATTCGGGTCTCTGATTGCCCTTTCATAGAAGTTTAATAGTGCATTTTACACGTCATTTCTAGCGCTTTAAGGTGCCGCTTAGCCCAATACGCTGTCTGAAATAGGAGCGACATAAATTGAACAAATGTGATAGAATTACGCAGAATTCTTATATTAACCATAATATAGAATGATCTAACCGGGTCTTTGATTGCCCTATCATAGAAGTTTAATAGTGCATTTTACTCGTCATTTCATGCATTTTAAGGAGCCGCCTATCCCAAATACACTATCTGAAATAGGAGCGACGTAAATTGAACATATGTGATAAAATTACGCTGAATTCTTATATTAACAATAATATAAAATGATCTAATCGGGTCTCTGATTGCCCAATCAAAGAAGTTTAGTAGTGCATTTTACTCGTAATTTCATGCGCTTTAAGATGCCGCTTAGCCCAATACGCTATCTGAAATAGGAGCGACGTAAATTGAACAAATGTGATAGAATTACGCAAGAATTCTTATATTAACCATAATTTAAGATGATCTATTCGGGTCTCTGATTGCCCTATCAAAGAAGTTTAGTACTGCATTTTACTCGTCATGCCATGCGCTTTAAGGTGCCGCTTAGCCCAATGCGCTACCTGAAATGGGAGCGACGTAAATTGAACAAATGTGATAGAATTACTCAGAATTCTTATATTAACCATAATTTAAAATGACCTAATCGTATCTCTGATTGCCCTATCCGAGAAGTTTAGTAGTGCATTTTACGCGACATTTCATGCGCTTTGAGATGCCGAATCACCCAGTACGTTATCTGAAATAGGAGCGTCGTAAATTGAACAAATGTGATAAAATTACGCTGAATCCATATATTAACCATAATATAATACGATCTATTCGGGTCTCTGATTGCCCTATCATAGAGGTTTAATAGTGGATTTTACTAGTCACATCATGCGCTTTAAGGTGCCGCCTAGCCCTATACGCTATCTGAAATAGGAGCGACATAAATTGAACAAATGTGATAAAATTACGTTGAATTTTTATATTAACAATAATACAAAATGATCTAATCGGGTCTCCGATTGCCCTATCATAGAAGGTGCGGAGTGCATTTTACTCGTCATTCCACGCGCTTTAAGATGCCGCCTAGCCCAATATACTATCTGAAATAGGAGCGACGTAATCTGAACAAGTGTGATAGAATTACGCTGAATTCTTATATTAACCATAATATAATACGATCTAATCGGGTCTCAGATTGCCCTATCATAGAAGGTTAGTAGTGCATTTTACTCGCCATTCCACGTGCTTTAAGATGCCGCCTAACCCAATACGCTATCTGAAATAGGAGCGACGTAAATTGAACAAATGTGATAGAATTTCGCTGAATTCTTATATTAACAATAATATAAAATTATCTAATCGGGTCTCTGATTGCCCTATCGTAGAAGGTTAGTAGTGCATTTTACTCGTCATTTCATGCGCTTTAAGGTGCCGCCCAGTCCAATACGCTATCTGACATAGGAGCGACATAAATTGAACAAATGTGATAGAATTACGCAGAATTCTTATATTAACAATAATATAAAATGATCTAATCGGGTCTCTGATTGCCCTATCATAGAAGTTTACTAGTGCATTTTACTCGTCATTTCATGCGCTTTAAGACGCCGCCTAGCACAATACGCTATCTGAAATAGGAGCGACATAAATTGAACAAATGTGATAGAATTACGCAGAATTCTTATATTAACCATAATATATTACGATCTACTCGGTTCTCTGATTGCCCTATCATAGAAGTTTAATAGTGCATTTTACTCGTCACTTCATGCATTTTAAGGTGCCGCCTATCCCAAATACGCTATCTGAAATAAGAGCGACGTAAATTGAACATATGTGATAAAATTACTCTGAATTCTTTTATTAACAATAATATAAAATGATCTAATCGGGTCTCTGATTACCGTACCACTGAAGTTTAGCAGTGCATTTTAATCGGCATCTCATGCCCTTTAAGTTTCTGCTTAGCCCAATACGCTATCTGAAATAGGAGCGACGTAAATTGAACAAATGTGATAGAATTTCGCTGAATTCTTATATTAACCATAATATAATACGATCTATCCGGGTCTCTGATTGCCGTATCATAGAAGTTTAATAGTGCATTTTACTCGTCATTTCATGCGTTTTACGGTGCCGCCTATCCCAAATACGCTATCTGAAATAGGAGCGACGTAAATTGAACAAATGTGATAAAATTACGCTGAATTCGTATATTAACAATAATATAAAATGATATAATCGGGTCTCTGATTGCCCAATCAAAGAAGTTTAGTAGTGCATTATATTCGTTATTTCACGCGCTTTAAGGTGCCGCCTATCCCAATACGCTATCTGAAATAGGGGCGACGTAAGTTGAACAAATGTGATAGAATTACGCAGAATTCTTATACTAACCGTAATATAATACGATCAATTCGGGTCTCCGATTGCCCTATCATGGAAGTTTAGTGGTGCATTTTACTCGCCATTTCATGCGCTTTAAGGTGCCGCCTAGCCCAATACGCTATCTGAAATAGGAGCGATATAAATTGAACAAATGTGATAAAATTACGTTGAATACTTATATTAACAATAATATAATACGATCTATTCGGGTCTCTGCTTGCCCTATCAAAGAAGTTTAATAATGCATTATACTCGACATTTCATGCGCTTTAAGGTGCCGCTTAGCCCAATGCGCTATCTGAAATGGGAGCTATGTAAATTGAATAAATGTGATAGGATTACGCAGAATTCTTATATTAACCATAATTTAAAATGACCGTGTCGGGTCTGTGATTGCCCTATCCGAGAAGTTTAGTAGTGCATTTTACGCGACATTTCATGCGCTTTAAGATGCCGAATCACGCAATACGTTATCTGAAATAGGAGCGTCGTAAATTGAACAAATGTGATAGAATTACGCACGAATTCTTATATTAACCATAATTTAAAATGATCTAATCGGGACTCTGATTGCGCTACCATAGAAGTTTAATAGTGCATTTAACTCGTCATTTCATGCGCTTTAGGGTGCCGCCTAGCCCAATACGCTATCTGAAATAGGAGCGACGTGAATTGAACAAATGTGATTGAATTTTACTGAATTCTTATATTAACCATAATAGAATATGATATATTCGGGTCTCTGATTGCCCTATCATAGAAGTTTAATAGTGCATTTTACTCGCCATTTCATGCGCTTTAAGGTGCCGCCTAGCCCATTACGCTATCTGAAATGGGGGCGACGTAAATTGAACAAATGTGATAAAATTACGCTGAATCCTTATATTAACCATAATATAATACGATCTATTCGGGTCTCTGATTGCCCTGTCATAGAGGTTTAATAGTGGATTTTACTAGTCACATCATGCGCTTTAAGGTGCCGCCTAGCCCTATACGCTATCTGAAATAGGAGCGACATAAATTGAACAAATGTGATAAAATTACGTTGAATTCTTATATTAACAATAATACAAAATGATCTAATCGGGTCTCCGATTGCCCTATCATAGAAGGTGCGGAGTGCATTTTACTCGTCATTCCACGCGCTTTAAGATGCCGCCTAGCCCAATATACTATCTGAAATAGGAGCGACGTAATCTGAACAAGTGTGATAGAATTACGCTGAATTCTTATATTAAACATAATATAAGATGACCTAATCGGGTCTCTGATTGCCCTGTCCGAGGAGTTTAGTAGTGCATTTTACTCGACATTTCATGCGCTTTAAGATGCCGCCTCGCCCAATACGCTTTCTGAAATAAGAGCGACGTAAATTGAACATATGTGATAAAGTTACTCTGAATTCTTTTATCAACAATAATATAAAATGATCTAATCGGGTCTCTGATTACCGTATCACTGAAGTTTAGCAGTGCATTTTAATCGGCATCTCATGCCCTTTAAGTTTCTTCTTAGCCCAATACGCTATCTGAAATAGGAGCGACGTAAATTGAACAAATGTGATAAAATTACGCTGAATTCTTATATTAACAATAATATAAAATGATCTAATCGGGTCTCTGATTGCCCAATCAAAGAAGTTTAGTAGTGCATTATACTCGTTATTTCACGCGCTTTAAGGTGCCGCCTATCCCAATACGCTATCTGAAATAGGGGCGACGTAAGTTGAACAAATGTGATAGAATTACGCAGAATTCTTATACTAACCGTAATATAATACGATCAATTCGGGTCTCTGATTGCCCTATCATGGAAGTTTAGTGGTGCATTTTACTCGTCATTTCATGCGCTTTAAGGTGCCGCCTAGCCCAATACGCTATGTGAAATAGGAGCGACGTGAATTGAAGAAATGTGATTGAATTTTACTGAATTCTTATATTAACCATAATAGAATATGATATATGCGGGTCTCTGATTGCCCTATCATAGAAGTTTAATAGTGCATTTTACTCGTCATTTCATGTGCTGTAAGGTGCCGTCTAACCCAATACGCTATCTGAAATAGGAGCGACATAAATTGAACAAATGTGATTGAATTACGCAGAATTCTTATATTAACCATAAAATAATACGATCTATTCGGGTCACTGATTGCCCTATCATAGAAGTTTAATAGTGCATTTTACTCGTCATTTCATGCATTTTAAGGTGCCGCCTATCCCAAATACGCTATCTGAAATAAGAGCGACGTAAATTGAACATATGTGATAAAATTACTCTGAATTCTTTTATTAACAATAATATAAAATGATCTAATCGGGTCTCTGATTACCGTATCACTGAAGTTTAGCAGTGCATTTTAATCGGCATCTCATGCCCTTTAAGTTTCTTCTTAGCCCAATACGCTATCTGAAATAGGAGCGACGTAAATTGAACAAATGTGATAAAATTACGCTGAATTCTTATATTAACAATAATATAAAATGATCTAATCGGGTCTCTGATTGCCCAATCAAAGAAGTTTAGTAGTGCATTATACTCGTTATTTCACGCGCTTTAAGGTGCCGCCTATCCCAATACGCTATCTGAAATAGGGGCGACGTAAGTTGAACAAATGTGATAGAATTACGCAGAATTCTTATAATAACCGTAATATAATACGATCAATTCGGGTCTCTGATTGCCCTATCATGGATGTTTACGGTGCATTTTACTCGTCATTTCATGCGCTTTAAGGTGCCGCCTAGCCCAATACGCTATCTGAAATAGGAGCGACGTAAATTGCACAAATGTGATAAAATTACGCTACATTCTTATATTAACAATAATATAAAATGATCTAATCTGGTCTCTGATCGCCCTATCATAGAAGTTTAATAGTGCATGTTACTCGACATTTCACGCGCTTGAAGATGCCGCACAGCCCAAAACGCTATCTGAAATTGGAGATACGTAAATTGGACAAGCGTGATAGAATTACGCAGAATTCTTATATTAACCATAATATGATATGATCTATTCGGTTCTCTGATTGCCCTATCATAGAAGTTTAATAGTGGATTCTACTCGTCATATCATGCGCTTTAAGGTGCCGCCTAGCGCAGTACGCTATCTGAAATAGGAGCGACGTTAATTGAACAAATGTGATAGAATTTTGCTGAATTCTTATATTAACCATAATATAGTATGATCTATTCGGGTCTCTGATTGCCCTATCATAGAAGTTTAATAGTGCATTTCACTCGTCATTTCATGCGCTTTAAGATGCCGCCTAGCGCAGTACGCTATCTGAAATAAGGGCGACGTAAATTGAATAAATGTGATAGAATTACGCAGAATTCTTATATTAACCATAATTTAAAATGACCTTCTCGGGTCTGTGATTGCCCTATCCGAGAAGTTTAGTAGTGCATTTTACTCGTAATTGCATGCGCTTTAAGGTGCCGCTTAGCCCAATGCGCTATCTGAAATGGGAGCGACGTAAATTGAACAAATGTGAAAGAATTACGCAGAATTCTTATATTAACCATAATTTAAAATGACCTAATCGTAACTCTGATTGCCCTATCCGAGAAGTTTAGTAGTGCATTTTACTCGTCACTTCATGCGCTTTAAGATGCCACCTACTTCAAAACGCTATCTGAAATTGCAGCTACGTAAATTGAACAGACGTGATAGAATTACGCAGAATTCTTTTATTAACCATAATATAATATGATGTATTCGGGTCTCTGATTGCCCTATCATAGAAGTTTAATAGTGCATTTTACTCGTCATTTCATGCGCTTTGAGGTGCCGCCTAGCCCAATACGCTATCTGAGATAGGAGCGACATAAATTGATCAAATGTGATAAAATTACGTTGAATTCTTATATTAACAATAATACAAAATGATCTAATCGGGTCTCTGATTGCCCTATCATAGAAGTTTAATAGTGCATTTTACTCGACATTTCGTGCGCTTTAAGATGCCATCTAGCCCAATACGCTATCTCTAATTAGGGGCGACGTAAATTGAACAAATGTGACAGAATTACGCAGAATTCTTATATTAAACATAATATAATACGATCTATCCGGTTCTCTGATTGCCCTGTCACAGAAGTTCAGCAGTGCATTTTACTCGCCATTTCATGCGCTTTAAGGCGCCGTCTAGCCCAATCCGCTATCTGAAATTGCAGCAGCGTAAATTGAATAGATGTGATAGAGTTACGCAGAATTCTTATATAAACCATAATATAAAATGATCTCATCGGGTCTCTGCTTGCCCTATCAAAGAAGTTTAGTACTGCATTTTACTCGTCATTCCATGCGCTTTAAGGTGCCGCTTAGCCCAATGCGCTATCTGAAATTGGAGCGATGTAAATTGAATAAATGTGATAGAATTACGCAGAATTCTTATATTAACCATAATTTAAAATGACATTGTCGGGTCTGTGATTGCCCTATCCGAGAAGTTTAGTAGTGCATTTTACTCGTAATTGCATGCGCTTTAAGATGCCGCTTAGCCCAATAGGCTATCTGAAATAGGAGCGACGTAAATTGAACAAATGTGATAGAATTACGCAAGAATTCTTATATTAACCATAATTTAAGATGATATAATCGGGTCTCTGTTTGCCCTACCCTAGAAGTTTAGTAGTGCATTTTACTCGACATTTCATGCGCTTTAAGATGCCACCTAGTCCAAAACGCTATCTGAAATTGGAGCTACGTAAATTGAACAGACGTGATAGAATTACGCAGAACTCATATATTAACCATAATATAATACGATGTATTCTGGTTTCTGATTGCGCTATCATAGAAGTTTAACAGTGCATTTTAGTCGCCATTTCATGCGCTTTAAGGTGCCGCCTAGCCCAATACGCTATCTGAAATAGGAGCGACGTAAATTGAACAAACATGATAGAATTACGCAGAATTCTTATATTAACAATAATATAATACGATCTATTCGGGACTGTGATTGTCCTATCACAGAAGTTTAACACTGCATTTAACTCGCCATTTCATCCGGTTTAAGGTGCCGCCTAGCCCAATACGCTATCTGAAATAGGAGCGACGTAAATTGACAAATGTGATGGAATTACGCTGAATTCTTATATTAATCATAATATAAGATGACCTAATCGGGTCTCTGATTGCCCTAATCTAGAAGTTTAATAGTGCATTATATTCGCCATTTCATGCGCTTTGAGATGCCGCTTCGCCCAATACGATATCTGAAATAGGAGCAACGTAAATTGCACAAATGTGATAGAATTTCGCTGAATTCTTATATTAACCGTAATATAAAATGATCTAATCGGGTCTCTGTTTGCCTTATCATAGAAGTTTAATAGTGCATTTTACTCGCCATTCCACGCGCTTGAAGATGCCGCTTAGCCCAGGACGCTATCTGAAATAGGAGCGACGTAAATTGAACAAATGTGATAGAATTACGCTGCATTCTTATATTAACCAAAATATAAAATGATCTAATCGGGTCTCTGATTGCCCTATCATAGAAGTTTAGTTGTGCATTTTGCTCGCCATTCCACGCGCTTTAAGATGCCGACTAGCGCAGTATGCTATCTGAACTAGGAGCGACGTAGGTTGAACAAATGTGATAGAATTACTCTAAATTCTTATATTAACCGTAATATAAAATGATCTAATCGGGACTCTGTTTGCCTTACCCTAGAAGTTTCATAGTGCATTTTATTCACCATTTCATGCGCTTTGAGATGCCGCTTAGCCCAATACGCTACGTGAAATAGGAGCGACGTAAATTGAACAAATGTGATAGAATTACGCTGAATTCTTAAATTAATCATAATGTAAAATGATCTAATCGGGTCTCTGTTCGCCCTACCCTAGAAGAATAACAGTGCATTTTACTCGCCATTTCATGCGCTTTGAGATGCCGCTTAGCCCAATACGCTATCTGAAATAGGAGCGACGTAAATTGCACAAATGTGATAGAATTACACTGAACTCTTATATTAATCATAATATAAGATGATCTAATCGGGTCTCTGTTTGCCTTACCCTAGAAGATTAATAGTGCATTTTACTCGCCATTTCATGCGCTTTGAGATGCCGCTTAACCCAATACGCTATCTGAAATAGGAGCTACGTAAATTGAAGAAAAGTGACAGAATTATGCTGAATTCTTATATTAACCGTAATATAAAATGATCTAATCGGGTCTCTGTTTGCCTTACCCCAGAAGTTTAATAGTGCATTTTACTCGTCATTTCATGCGCTTTGAGATGCCGCTTAGCCCAATACGCTATCTGAAATAGGAGCGACGTAAATTGAACAAATGTGATAGAATTTCGCTGAATTCTTTTATTAATCATAATGTAAAATGATCTAATCGGGTCTCTGTTCGCCCTCGCCTAGAAGTTTCATAATGCATTTTATTCGCCATTTCATGCGCTTTGAGATGCTGCTTAGCCCAATACGCTATCTGAAATAGGAGCGACGTAAATTGAACAAAAGTGATAGAATTTCTCTGAAATCTTATATTAAACAAAATATAAAATGATCTAATCGGGTCTCTGATTGCCCTATCATAGAAGTTTAGAAGTGCATTTTACTCGCACTTCCACGCGCTTTAAGATGCCGCCTAGCCCAGTACGCTATCTGAAATAGGAGCGACGTAAGTTGAACAAATGTGACAGAATTACGCTGAATTCTTATATTAACCGTAATATAAAATGATCTAATCGGGACTCTGTTTGCCTTACCCTAGAAGATTAATAGTGCATTCTACTCGCCATTTCATGCGCTTTGAGATGCCGCTTAACCCAATACGCTATCTGAAACAGGAGCGACGTAAATTGAACAAATGTGATAGAATTTCGCTAAATTCTTAAATTAGCCATAATATAAAATGATCTAATCGGGTCTCTGTTTGCCCTACCCTAGAAGTTTAATAGTGCATTTTACTCGCCATTTCTTGCGCTTTGAGATGCAGCTTAGACCAATACGCTATCAGAAATATGAGCGACGTAAATTGAACAAATGTGATAGAATTTCCATGAATTCTTATATTAACCAAAATATAAAATGATCTAGTCGGGTCTCTGATTGCCCTATCATAGACGTTTAATATTGCATTTTACTCGCCATTCCACGCGCTTTAAGATGCTGCATAGCCCAGTAGGCTATCTGAAATAGGAGCGACGTTAATTGAACTATTGTGATAGAATTTCGCTGAATTCTTATATTAACCTTAATGTAAAATGATCTAATCGGGTCTCCGTTTGTCCTACCCTAGTAGTTTAATAGTGCATTTTACTCGGCATTTCATGCGCTTTGAGATGCCGCTTAGCCCAATACGCTATCTGAAATATGAGCGACGTAAATTGAACAAATGTGATAGAATTTCACTGAATTCTTATATTAACCTTAATGTAAAATGATGTAATCGGGTCTCTCTTCGCCCTACCCTAGAAGTTTAATAGTGCATTTCACTCGTCATTTCATGCGCTTTGAGATACAGTTTAGCCCAATAAACTATCTAAAATAGTATCGCCGTAAATTGAGCAAATGTGATAGAATATCGCTGAATTATCATATTAACCTTAATGTAAAATGATCTAATCGGGTCTCTGTTTGCCCTACCCTAGAAGTTTAATAGTGCATTTCACTCGCCATTTCATGCGCTTTGAGATGCCGCTTAGCCCAATGCGCTATCTGAAATATGAGCGACGTAAATTGAACAAATGTGATAGAATTTCGCTGAATTCTTATATTAACCTTAATGTAAAATGATCTAATCGGGTCTCTGTTCGCCCTACCCTAGAAGTTTAATAGTGCATTTTACTCGCCATTCCACGCGCTTTAGGATACCGCCTAGGCCAGTACGCTATCTGAAATAGGAGCGACGTAAATTGAACAAATGTGGTAGAATTTCGCAGAATTCTTAAATTAGCCATAATATAAAATGGTCTAATCGGGTCTCTGTTTGCCCTATCCTAGAAGTTTAATAGTGCATTTTACTCGCCATTTCATGCGCTTTGAGAGGCCGCTTAGCCCAATACGCTATCTGAAATAGGAGCGACGTAAATTGAACAAATGTGATAGAATTTCGCTGAATTCTTAAATTAATCAAAATATAAAATGATCTAATCGGGTCTGTGTTTGCCTTACCCTAGAAGTTCGATAGTGCATTTTACTCGCCATTTCATGCGCTTTGAGATGCTGCTTAGCCCAATACGCTATCTGAAATAGGAGCGGCGTAAATTGAACAAATGTGATAGAATTTCGCTGAACTCTTATATTATCCATAATGTAAAATGATCTAATCGGCTCTCTGTTCGCCCTACCCTAGAAGTTTAACAGTGCAATTTACTCGCCATTTCATGCGGTTGGAGATGCCGCTTAGCCCAATACGCTATCTGAAATAGGAGCGGCGTAAATTGAACAAATGTGATAGAATTTCACTGTACTCTTATATTATCCATAATGTAAAAAGATCTAATCGGCTCTGTGTTCGCCCTACCCTAGAAGTTTAATAGTGCATTTTACTCGCCATTTCATGCGCTTTGAGATGCCGCTTAGCCCAATACGCTATCTGAAATAGGAGCGACGTAAGTTGAACAAATGTGATAGAATTTCGCTGAATTCTTAAATTAACCATAATATAAAATGATCTAATCGGGTCTCTGTTTGCCCTACCCTAGAAGTTTAACAGTTCATTTTACTCGCCATTTCATGCGCTTTGAGATGCCGCTGAGCCCAATACGCTATCTGAAATAGGAGCGACGTAAATTGAACAAATGTGATAGAATGTCGCTGAATTCTTATATTAACCGTAATGTAAAATGATCTAATCGGCTCTCTGTTCGCCCTACCCTAGAAGTATGATAGAGAATTTTACTCACCATTTCATGCGCTTTGAGATGCCGCTTAGCCCAATACGCTATCTGAAATAGAAGCGACGTAAGTTGAACGACTGTGATAGAATTTCGCTGAATTCTTAAATTAACCATAATATGAAATGATCTAATCGGGTCTCTGGTTGCCCTGCCCTAGAAGTTTAATAGTGCATTTTACTCGCGATTGCATGCGCTTTGAGATGCCGCTTAGCCCAATACGCTATCTGAAATAGGAGCGACGTAAATTGAACAAATGTAATAGAATTTCGCTGAATTCTTAAATTAACCGTAACATAAAATGATCTAATGGGGTCTCTGTTCGCCCCACCCTAGAAGTTTAATGTTGCATTTCCCTTGACATACCACGCGCTTTAGCATGCCGCCTAGCCCAGTAGGCTATCTGAAATAGGAGCGACGTCAATTGAACAAATGTGATAGAATTACGCTGAATTCTTATGTTAACCGTAATATAAAATGATCTAATCTGGTCTCTGTTTGCCTTACCCTAGAAGGTTAATAGTGCATTTTACTCGCCATTCCATGCGCTTTGCGATGCCGCTTAGCCCAATACGCTATCTGAAATGGGAGCGACGTAAATTGAGCAAATGTGATAGAATTTCGCTGAATTCTTAAATTAATCAAAATATAAAATGATCTAATCGGGTCTCTGTTTGCCCTACCCTAGAAGTTTAATATTGCAATTTACTCGCCACTTCATGCTCTTTGAGATGCCGCTTAGCCCAATACGCTATATGAAATAGGAGCGACGTAAATTGAACAAATGTGATAGGATTTCACTGAATTCTTATATTAACCATAATGTAAAATTATATAATCGGGCCTCTGTTCGCCCCACCCTAGAAGTTTAACACTGCATTTCACTCGACATTCCACACGCTTTAGGATGCCGCCCAGCCCAGTAGGCGATCTGAAATAGGAGCGACATCAATTGAACAAATGTGATAGAATCTCGCTGCATTCTTATATTAACCATAATATAAAATGATCTCATCGGGTCTCTGTTTGCCTTACCCTAGAAGTTCGATAGTGCATTTTACTCGCCATTTCATGCGCTTTGAGATGCTGCTTAGCCCAATACGCTATCTGAAATAGGAGCGACGTAAATTGAACAAATGTGATAGAATTTCGCGGAATTCTTAAATTAACCGTAATATAAAATGATATAATCGGGTCTCTGTTTGCCGTACCCTAGAAGTTTCATAGTGCAATTTACTGGCCATTTCATGCGGTTGGAGATGCCGCTTAGCCCAGTACGCTATCTGAAATAGGAGCGGCTTAAATTGAACAAATGTGATAGAATTTCGCTGAACTCTTATATTATCCATAATGTAAAATGATCTAATCGGCTCTCTGTTCGCCCTACCCTAGAAGTCGAATAGTGCATTCTATTCGCCATTTCATGCGCATTGAGATGCCGCTTAGCCCAAGACGCTATCTGAAATAGGAGCGACGTAAATTGAACAAATGTGATAGAATTTCGCTGAATTCTTAAACTAACCATAATATAAAATGATCTAATCGGGTCTCTGTTTGCGCTACGCTAGAAGTTTAATAGTGCATTTTACTCGCCATTTCATGCGCTTTGAGATGCCGCTTAGCCCAATACGCTATCTGAAATGGGAGCGGCGTAAATTGAACAAATATGATAGAATTACGCTGCATTCTTATATTAACCGTAATATAAAATGATCTCATCGGGTCTCTGTTTGCCTTACCCTAGAAGTTCGATAGTGCATTTTACTCGCCATTTCATGCGCTTTGAGATGCCGCTTAGCCCAATACGCTATCTGAAATAGGAGCGGCGTAAGTTGAACAAATGTGATAGAATTTCGCTGAATACTTATATTAAAAAAATATAAAATGATGTAATCGGGTCTCTGTTTGCCCTACGCTAGAAGTTTAATGGTGCATTTTACTCGCCATTTCATGCGCTTTGAGATGCCGCTTAGCCCAATACGCTATCTGAAATAGGAGCGACGTAAATTGAATAAATGTGATAGAATTTCGCTGAATTCTTAAATTAACCATAATATAAAATGATCTAATCGGGTCCCTGTTTGCCCTACCCTAGAAGTTTAACAGTTCATTTTACTCGCCATTTCATGCGCTTTGAGATGCCGCCGAGCCCAAGACGCTATCTGAAATAGGAGCGACGTAAATTGAACAAATGTGATAGAATTTCGCTGAATTCTTAAATTAACCATAATATAAAATGATCTAATCGGGTCTCTGTTTGCCCTACGCTAGAAGTTTAATGGTGCATTTTACTCGCCATTTCATGCGCTTTGAGATGCCGCTTAGTCCAAGGCGCTATCTGAAATAGGAGCAACGTAAATTGAACAAATGTGATAGAATTTCGCTGAGTTCTTATATTAACCATAATGTAAAATTATATAATCGGGTCTCTGTTCGCCCCACCCTAGAAGTTTAATACTGCATTTCACTCGACATTCCACACGCTTTAGGATGCCTCCCAACCCAGTAGGCGATCTGAAATAGGAGCGACATCAATTGAACAAATGTGATAGAATTTCGCTGAATTCTTAAATTAACCATAATATAAAATGATCTAATCGGGTCTCTGTTTGCCCTACCCTAGAAGTTTAATACTGCATTTTACTCGCCATTTCATGCGCTTTGAGATGCCGCTAAGCCCAATACGCTATCTGAAATAGGAGCGACGTAAATTGAATAAATGTGATAGAATTTCGCTGAATTCTTAAATTAACCATAATATAAAATTATCTAATCGGGTCTGTGTTTGCCCTACCCTAGAAGTATAACAGTGCAATTTACTCGCCATTTCATGCGCTTTGAGAAGCCGCTTAACCCAATACGCTATCTAAAATAGGAGCGACGTAAATTGTAGAAATGTGATAGAATTACCCTGAACTCTTATATTAACCGTAATATAAAATGATCTAATCGTGTCTCTGTTTGCCTTACCCTAGAAGTTTGATAGTGCATGTTACTCGCCATTTCATGCGCTTTGAGATGCCGCTTAGACCATTACGCTATCTGAAATAGAAGCGACGTAAGTTGAACGACTGTGATAGAATTTCGCTGAATTCTTAAATTAACCATAATATGAAATGATCTAATCGGGTCTCTGGTTGCCCTGCCCTAGAAGTTTAATAGTGCATTTTACTCGCCATTTCATGCGCTTTGAGATGCCGCTTAGCCCAAGACGCTATCTGAAATAGGAGAGACGTAAATTGAACAAATGTGATAGAATTTCGCTGAATTCTTAAATTAACCATAATATAAAATGATCTAGTCGGGTCTCTGTTTGCCCTACGCTAGAAGTTTAATAGTGCATTTTACTCGCCATTTCATGCGCTTTGAGATGCCGCTTAGCCCAATGCGCTATCTGAAATGGGAGCGACGTAAATTGAACAAATATGATAGAATTACGCTTCATTCTTATATTAACCGTAATATAAAATGATCTAATCTGGTCTCTGTTTGCAGTACCCCAGAAGTTTAATAGTACATTTTACTCGCCATTTCATGCGCTTTGAGCTGCCGCATAGCCCAATACGCTATCTGAAATAGGAGCGACGTAAATTGAACAAATGTGATAGAATTTCGCTGAATTCTTAAATTAACCGTAATATAAAATGATCTATTCGGGTCTCTGTTTGCCGTACCCTAGAAGTTTAACAGTGTAATTTACTCGCCATTTCATGCGCTTTGAGATGCCGCTTATCCCAATACGCTATATGAAATAGGAGCGACGTATATTGAACAAATGTGATAGAATTTCGCTGAATTCTTAAATTAACCGTAATATAAAATGATCTATTCGGGTCTCTGTTTGCCGTACCCTAGAAGTTTAATAGTGCAATTTACTCGCCATTTCATGCGCTTTGAGATGCCGCTTATCCCAATACGCTATATGAAATAGGAGCGACGTATATTGAACAAATGCGATAGAATTTCACTGAATTCTTATATTAACCATATTGTAAAATTATATAATCGTGTCTCTGTTCGCCCCACCCTAGAAGTTTAATACTGCATTTCACTCGACATTCCACACGCTTTAGGATGCCGCCTAGCCCAGTAGGCGATCTGAAATAGGAGCGACGTCAATTGAACAAATGTGATAGAATTACGCTGAATTCTTATATTATCCATAATGTAAAATGATCTAATCGGCTCTCTGTTCGCCCTACCCTAGAAATTTAATGGAGCATTTTACTCGCCATTTCATGCGCTTTGAGATGCCGCTTAGCCCAATACGCTATCTGAAATAGGAGCGACGTAAATTGAACGAATGTGATAGAATTTCGCCGAATTCTTAAATTAACCATAACATAAAATGATCTAATAGCGACTCTGGTAGCCCTACCCTGGAAGCTTAATAGTGCATTTTACTCGCCATTTCATGCGCTTTGAGATGCCGCTTAGCCGAATACGCTATCCGAAATAGGAGCGACGTAAATTGAACAAATGTGATAGAATTACGCCGTATCCTTATATTAACCGTAATTTAAAATGATCTAATCGGGTCTCTGTTTGCCGTACCCTCGAAGTTTAATAGTGCATTTTACTCGCCATTTCATGCGCTTTGAGGTGCCGCTTAGACCAATACGCTATCTGAAATAGGAGCGACGTAAATTGAACAAATATGGTAGAATTAAGCTGAATTCTTAAATTAACCATAATATAAAATGATCTAATCAGGTCTCTGTTTGCCTTACCCTAGAAGTTTATTAGTGCATTTTACTCGTTATTTCATGCGTTTAGAGATGCCGCTTAGCCAAATATGCTATCTGAAATAGTAGCGAAGTAAATTGAACAAATGTGATAGAATTTCGCTGAATTCTTTTATTAACCGTAATATAAAATGATCTAATCGGGTCTCTGTTTGCCTTACCCTAGAAGTTTGATAGTGCATTTTACACGCCATTTCATGCGCTTTGCGATGCCGCTTCGCCCAATACGCTATCTGAAATAGGAGCGGCGTAAATTGAACAAATGTGATAGAATTTCGCTGAATTCTTATATTAAACAAAATATAAAATGATGTAATCGGGTCTCTGTTTGCCCTACCCTAGAAGATTAATAGTGCAATTTACTCGCCATTTCATGCCCTTTGAGAAGCCGCTTAGCCCAATGCGCTATCTGAAATAGGAGCGTCGTAAATTGAACAAATGTGATAGAATTTCGCTGAATTCTTAAATTAACCATAATATAACATGAACTAATCGGGTCTCTGTTTGCCCTACCCTAGAAGTTTAATAGTTCATTTTACTCGCCATTTCATGCGCTTTGAGATGCCGCTTAGACCAATACACTATCTGAAATAGGAGCGACGTAAGTTGAACAAATGTGATAGAATTAAGCTGAATTCTTAAATTAACCATAATATAAAATGATCTAATCTGGTCTCTGTTTGCCCTACCCTAGAAGTATAATAGTGCATTTTACTCGCCATTTCATGCGCTTTGAGAAGCCTCTTAGCCCAATACGCTATCTGAAATAGTAGCGACGTAAATTGAACAAATGTGATAGAATTACGCTGAATTCTTATATTAACCGTAATATAAAATGATCTAATCGGGTCTCTGTTTGCCTTACCCTAGACGTTTGATAGTGCATTTTACACGCCATTTCATGCGCTTTGCGGTGCCGCTTAGACCAATACGCTATCTGAAATAGAAGCGACGTAAGTTGAACGACTGTGATTGAATTTCGCTGAATTCTTAAATTAACCATAATATGAAATGATCTAATCGGGTCTCTGGTTGCCCTGCCCTAGAAGTTTAATAGTGCATTTTACTCGCCATTTCATGCGCTTTGATATGCCGCTCGGCCCAATACGCTATCTGAAATAGGAGCGACGTAAATTGAACAAATGTGATAGAATTTCGCTGAATTCTTAAATTAACCGTAATATAAAATGATCTAATCGGGTCTCTGTTCGCCCCACCCTAGAAGTTTAATGTTGCATTTCCCTTGACATTCCACGCGCTTTAGCATGCCGCCTAGCCCAGTAGGCTATCTGAAATAGGAGCGACGTCAATTGAACAAATGTGATAGAATTACGTTGAATTCTTGTGTTAACCATAATATAAAATGATCTAAACGGGTCTCTGTTTGCACTACCCGAGAAGTTTAATAGTGCAATTTACTCGCCATTTCATGCGCTTTGAGATGCCGCTTAGCCCAATACGCTATCTGAAATAAGAGCGGCGTAAATTGAACAAATGTGATAGAATTTCGCTGAATTCTTATATTAAACAAAATATGAAATGATGTAATCGGGTCTCTGTTTGCCCTACCCTAGAAGATTAATAGTGCAATTTACTCGCCATTTCATGCGCTTTGAGGAGCCGCTTAGCCCAATACGCTATCTGAAATAGGAGCGACGTAAATTGAACAAATGTGATAGAATTTCGCTGAATTCTTATATTAACCTTAATGTAAAATGATCTAATCGGGTCTCTGTTCGCCCTACCCTAGAAGTTTAATAGTGCATTTTACTCGCCATTCCACGCGCTTTAGGATACCGCCTAGGCCAGTACGCTATCTGAAATAGGAGCGACGTAAATTGAACAAATGTGGTAGAATTTCGCAGAATTCTTAAATTAGCCATAATATAAAATTGTCTAATCGGGTCTCTGTTTGCCCTATCCTAGAAGTTTAATAGTGCATTTTACTCGCCATTTCATGCGCTTTAAGATGCCGCTTAGCCCAGTACCCTATCTGAAGTAGGAGCGACGTAAATTGAACGAATGTGATATAATTTCGCTGAATTCTTAAATTAACCATAATATAAAATGATCTAATCGGGTCTCTGTTTGCCCTACCCTAGAAGTTTAACAGCGCATTTTACTCGCAATTTCATGCGCTTTGAGACGCCTCTTAGCCCAATACGCTATCTGAAATAGGAGCGACGGAAATTGAACAGATGTGATTCAATTTCGCTGACTTCTCATATTAACCAGAATGTAAAATGATCTAATCGGGTCTCTGTTCGCCCTACCCTAGAAGTTTAATAATGCATTTCACTCGACATTTCATGCGCTTTGAGATGCCGCCTAGCCTAGTACGCTATCCGAAATAGGAGCGACGTAAATTGAACAAATGTGATAGAATTTCGCTGAATTATCATATTAACCTTAATGTAAAATGATCTAATCGGGTCTCTGTTTGCCCTACCCTAGAAGTTTAATAGTGCATTTCACTCGCCAATTCATGCGCTTTGAGATGCCGCTTAGCCCAATGCGCTATCTGAAATATGAGCGACGTAAATTGAACAAATGTGATAGAATTTCGCTGAATTCTTATATTAACCTTAATGTAAAATGATCTAATCGGGTCTCTGTTCGCCCTGCCCTAGAAGTTTAATAGTGCATTTCACTCGTCACTTCATGCGCTTTGAGATGCCGCTTAGCCCAATAAGCTATCTAAAATAGGATCGACGTAAATTGAAAAAATGTGATAGAATTTCCTTGAATTCTTATATTAACCTTAATGTAAAATGATCTAATCGGGTCTCTGTTCACCCTACCCTAGAAGTTTAATAGTGCATTTTACTCGCCATTTCATGCGCTTTAAGATGCCGCTTAGCCTAATACGCTATCTGAAATAGGAGCGACGTAAATTGAATAAATGTGATAGAATTTCGCTGAACTCTTATATTATCCATAATGTAAAATGATCTAATCGGCTCTCTGTTTGCCCTATCCTAGAAGTTTAATAGTGCATTTTACTCGCCATTTCATGCGCTTTAAGATGCCGCTTAGCCCAGTACCCTATCTGAAGTAGGAGCGACGTAAATTGAACGAATGTGATATAATTTCGCTGAATTCTTAAATTAACCATAATATAAAATGATCTAATCGGGTCTCTGTTCGCCCCACCCTAGAAGTTTAACACTGCATTTCACTCGACATTCCACACGCTTTAGGATGCCGCCCAGCCCAGTAGGCGATCTGAAATAGGAGCGACATCAATTGAACAAATGTGATAGAATCTCGCTGAATTCTTAAATTAACCATAATATAAAATGATCTAATCGGGTCTCTGTTTGCCCTACCCTAGAAGTTTAATAGTGCATTTTACTCGCCATTTCATGCGCTTTGAGAGGCCGCTTAGCCCAATACGCTATCTGAAATAGGAGCGACGTAAATTGAATAAATGTGATAGAATTTCGCTGAATTCTTAAATTAACCATAATATAAAATGATCTTATCGGGTCTCTGTTTGCCCTACCCTAGAAGTTTAATAGTGCAATTTACTCGCCATTTCATGCGCTTTGTGAAGCCGCTGAACCCAATACGCTATCTAAAATAGGAGCGACGTAAATTGTAGAAATGTGATAGAATTACGCTGAATTCTTATATTAACCGTAATATAAAATGATCTAATCGGGTCTCTGTTCGCCCCAGCCTAGAAGTTTAATGTTGCATTTCCCTTGACATTCCACGCGCTTTAGCATGCCGCCTAGCCCAGTAGGCTATCTGAAATAGGAGCGACGTCAATTGAACAAATGTGATAGAATTACGCTGAATTCTTATGTTAACCGTAATATAAAATGATCTAATCTGGTCTCTGTTTGCCATACCCTAGAAGGTTAATAGTGCATTTTACTCGCCATTCCATGCGCTTTGCGATGCCGATTAGCCCAATACGCTATCTGAAATGGGAGCGACGTAAATTGAACAAATGTGATAGAATATCGCTGAATTCTTAAATTAACCATAATATAAAATGATCTAATCGGGTCTCTGTTTGCCCTACCCTAGAAGTTTAATAGTGCAATTTACTCGCCATTTCATGCGCATTGAGATGCCGCTTAGCCCAATACGCTATCTGGAATAGGAGCGGCGTAAATTGAACAAATGTGATAGAATTTCGCTGAACTCTTATATTATCCATAATGTAAAATGATCTAATCGGCTCTCTGTTAGCCCTACCCTAGAAGTTTAATAGTGCATTTTACTCGCCATTTCATGCGCTTTGAGATGCCGCTTAGCCCAATACGCTATCTGAAATAGGAGCGACGTAAGTTGAACAAATGTGATAGAATTTCGCTGAATTCTTAAATTAACCATAATATAAAATGATCTAATCGGGTCTCTGTTTGCCCTACCCTAGAAGTTTAACAGTTCATTTTACTCGCCATTTCATGCGCTTTGAGATGCCGCTGAGCCCAATACGCTATCTGAAATAGGAGCGACGTAAATTGAACAAATGTGATAGAATGTCGCTGAATTCTTATATTAACCGTAATGTAAAATGATCTAATCGGCTCTCTGTTCGCCCTACCCTAGAAGTATGATAGAGAATTTTACTCACCATTTCATGCGCTTTGAGATGCCGCTTAGCCCAATACGCTATCTGAAATAGAAGCGACGTAAGTTGAACGACTGTGATAGAATTTCGCTGAATTCTTAAATTAACCATAATATGAAATGATCTAATCGGGTCTCTGGTTGCCCTGCCCTAGAAGTTTAATAGTGCATTTTACTCGCGATTGCATGCGCTTTGAGATGCCGCTTAGCCCAATACGCTATCTGAAATAGGAGCGACGTAAATTGAACAAATGTAATAGAATTTCGCTGAATTCTTAAATTAACCGTAACATAAAATGATCTAATGGGGTCTCTGTTCGCCCCACCCTAGAAGTTTAATGTTGCATTTCCCTTGACATACCACGCGCTTTAGCATGCCGCCTAGCCCAGTAGGCTATCTGAAATAGGAGCGACGTCAATTGAACAAATGTGATAGAATTACGCTGAATTCTTATGTTAACCGTAATATAAAATGATCTAATCTGGTCTCTGTTTGCCTTACCCTAGAAGGTTAATAGTGCATTTTACTCGCCATTCCATGCGCTTTGCGATGCCGCTTAGCCCAATACGCTATCTGAAATGGGAGCGACGTAAATTGAGCAAATGTGATAGAATATCGCTGAATTCTTAAATTAACCATAATATGAAATGATCTGATCGGGTCTCTGTTTGACCTACCCTAGAAGTTTAATAGTGCAATTTACTCGCCATTTCATGCGCTTTGAGATGCCGCTTAGCCCAATACGCTATCTGAAATAGGAGCGGCGTAAGTTGAACAAATGTGATAGAATATCGCTGAATTCTTAATTAACCATAATATAAAATGATCTAATCGGGTCTCTGTTTGCCCTACCCTAGAAGTTTAATAGTGCAATTTACTCGCCATTTCATGCGCATTGAGGTGCCGCTTAGCCCAATACGCTATCTGAAATAGGAGCGGCGTAAATTGAACAAATGTGATAGAATTTCGCTGAATTCTTATATTAAACAAAATATAAAATGATGTAATCGGATCTCTGTTTGCCCTACCCTACAAGATTAATAGTGCAATTTACTCGCCATTTCATGCGCTTTGAGAAGCCGCTTACCCCAATACGCTATCTGAAATAGTAGCGACGTAAATTGAACAAATGTGATAGAATTTCGCTGAACTCTTATATTATCCATAATGTAAAATGATCTAATCGGCTCTCTGTTCGCCCTACCCTAGAAGTTTAACAGTGCAATTTACTCGCCATTTCATGCGGTTGGAGATGCCGCTTAGCCCAATACGCTATCTGAAATAGGAGCGGCGTAAATTGAACAAATGTGATAGAATTTCGCTGAACTCTTATATTATCCATAATGTAAAATGATCTAATCGGCTCTCTGTTCGCCCTACCCTAGAAGTTTAATAGTGCATTTTACTCGCCATTTCATGCGCTTTGAGATGCCGCTTAGCCCAATACGCTATCTGAAATAGGAGCGACGTAAGTTGAACAAATGTGTTAGAATTTCGCTGAATTCTTAAATTAACCATAATATAAAATGATCTAATCGGGTCTCTGTTTGCCCTACCCTAGAAGTTTAACAGTTCATTTTACTCGCCATTTCATGCGCTTTGAGATGCCGCTGAGCCCAATACGCTATCTGAAATAGGAGCGACGTAAATTGAACAAATGTGATAGAATGTCGCTGAATTCTTATATTAACCGTAATGTAAAATGATCTAATCGGCTCTCTGTTCGCCCTACCCTAGAAGTATGATAGAGAATTTTACTCACCATTTCATGCGCTTTGAGATGCCGCTTAGCCCAATACGCTATCTGAAATAGAAGCGACGTAAGTTGAACGACTGTGATAGAATTTCGCTGAATTCTTAAATTAACCATAATATGAAATGATCTAATCGGGTCTCTGGTTGCCCTGCCCTAGAAGTTTAATAGTGCATTTTACTCGCGATTGCATGCGCTTTGAGATGCCGCTTAGCCCAATACGCTATCTGAAATAGGAGCGACGTAAATTGAACAAATGTAATAGAATTTCGCTGAATTCTTAAATTAACCGTAATATAAAATGATCTAATGGGGTCTCTGTTCGCCCCACCCTAGAAGTTTAATGTTGCATTTCCCTTGACATACCACGCGCTTTAGCATGCCGCCTAGCCCAGTAGGCTATCTGAAATAGGAGCGACGTCAATTGAACAAATGTGATAGAATTACGCTGAATTCTTATGTTAACCGTAATATAAA
This sequence comes from Macropis europaea, assembly GCA_916610135.2. Classification (NCBI taxonomy): domain Eukaryota; kingdom Metazoa; phylum Arthropoda; class Insecta; order Hymenoptera; family Melittidae; genus Macropis; species Macropis europaea. The sequence goes on from CAKAJE020000264.1 coordinate 77,260, forward strand.
ATGATCTAATCTGGTCTCTGTTTGCCTTACCCTAGAAGGTTAATAGTGCATTTTACTCGCCATTCCATGCGCTTTGCGGTGCCGCTTAGCCCAATACGCTATCTGAAATGGGAGCGACGTAAATTGAGCAAATGTGATAGAATTTCGCTGAATTCTTAAATTAATCAAAATATAAAATGATCTAATCGGGTCTCTGTTTGCCCTACCCTAGAAGTTTAATATTGCAATTTACTCGCCACTTCATGCTCTTTGAGATGCCGCTTAGCCCAATACGCTATATGAAATAGGAGCGACGTAAATTGAACAAATGTGATAGGATTTCACTGAATTCTTATATTAACCATAATGTAAAATTATATAATCGGGCCTCTGTTCGCCACACCCTAGAAGTTTAACACTGCATTTCACTCGACATTCCACACGCTTTAGGATGCCGCCCAGCCCAGTAGGCGATCTGAAATAGGAGCGACATCAATTGAACAAATGTGATAGAATCTCGCTGCATTCTTATATTAACCATAATATAAAATGATCTCATCGGGTCTCTGTTTGTCTTACCCTAGAAGTTCGATAGTGCATTTTACTCGCCATTTCATGCGGTTTGAGATGCTGCTTAGCCCAATACGCTATCTGAAATAGGAGCGACGTAAATTGAACAAATGTGATAGAATTTCGCGGAATTCTTAAATTAACCGTAATATAAAATGATATAATCGGGTCTCTGTTTGCCGTACCCTAGAAGTTTCATAGTGCAATTTACTGGCCATTTCATGCGGTTGGAGATGCCGCTTAGCCCAGTACGCTATCTGAAATAGGAGCGGCTTAAATTGAACAAATGTGATAGAATTTCGCTGAACTCTTATATTATCCATAATGTAAAATGATCTAATCGGCTCTCTGTTCGCCCTACCCTAGAAGTCGAATAGTGCATTCTATTCGCCATTTCATGCGCTTTGAGATGCCGCTTAGCCCAAGACGCTATCTGAAATAGGAGCGACGTAAATTGAACAAATGTGATAGAATTTCGCTGAATTCTTAAACTAACCATAATATAAAATGATCTAATCGGGTCTCTGTTTGCGCTACGCTAGAAGTTTAATAGTGCATTTTACTCGCCATTTCATGCGCTTTGAGATGCCGCTTAGCCCAATACGCTATCTGAAATGGGAGCGGCGTAAATTGAACAAATATGATAGAATTACGCTGCATTCTTATATTAACCGTAATATAAAATGATCTCATCGGGTCTCTGTTTGCCTTACCCTAGAAGTTCGATAGTGCATTTTACTCGCCATTTCATGCGCTTTGAGATGCCGCTTAGCCCAATACGCTATCTGAAATAGGAGCGGCGTAAGTTGAACAAATGTGATAGAATTTCGCTGAATACTTATATTAAAAAAATATAAAATGATGTAATCGGGTCTCTGTTTGCCCTACGCTAGAAGTTTAATGGTGCATTTTACTCGCCATTTCATGCGCTTTGAGATGCCGCTTAGCCCAATACGCTATCTGAAATAGGAGCGACGTAAATTGAATAAATGTGATAGAATTTCGCTGAATTCTTAAATTAACCATAATATAAAATGATCTAATCGGGTCCCTGTTTGCCCTACCCTAGAAGTTTAACAGTTCATTTTACTCGCCATTTCATGCGCTTTGAGATGCCGCCGAGCCCAAGACGCTATCTGAAATAGGAGCGACGTAAATTGAACAAATGTGATAGAATTTCGCTGAATTCTTAAATTAACCATAATATAAAATGATCTAATCGGGTCTCTGTTTGCCCTACGCTAGAAGTTTAATGGTGCATTTTACTCGCCATTTCATGCGCTTTGAGATGCCGCTTAGTCCAAGGCGCTATCTGAAATAGGAGCAACGTAAATTGAACAAATGTGATAGAATTTCGCTGAATTCTTATATTAACCATAATGTAAAATTATATAATCGGGTCTCTGTTCGCCCCACCCTAGAAGTTTAATACTGCATTTCACTCGACATTCCACACGCTTTAGGATGCCTCCCAACCCAGTAGGCGATCTGAAATAGGAGCGACATCAATTGAACAAATGTGATAGAATTTCGCTGAATTCTTAAATTAACCATAATATAAAATGATCTAATCGGGTCTCTGTTTGCCCTACCCTAGAAGTTTAATACTGCATTTTACTCGCCATTTCATGCGCTTTGAGATGCCGCTAAGCCCAATACGCTATCTGAAATAGGAGCGACGTAAATTGAATAAATGTGATAGAATTTCGCTGAATTCTTAAATTAACCATAATATAAAATTATCTAATCGGGTCTCTGTTTGCCCTACCCTAGAAGTTTAACAGTGCAATTTACTCGCCATTTCATGCGCTTTGAGAAGCCGCTTAACCCAATACGCTATCTAAAATAGGAGCGACGTAAATTGTAGAAATGTGATAGAATTACCCTGAACTCTTATATTAACCGTAATATAAAATGATCTAATCGTGTCTCTGTTTGCCTTACCCTAGAAGTTTGATAGTGCATGTTACTCGCCATTTCATGCGCTTTGAGATGCCGCTTAGACCATTACGCTATCTGAAATAGAAGCGACGTAAGTTGAACGACTGTGATAGAATTTCGCTGAATTCTTAAATTAACCATAATATGAAATGATCTAATCGGGTCTCTGGTTGCCCTGCCCTAGAAGTTTAATAGTGCATTTTACTCGCCATTTCATGCGCTTTGAGATGCCGCTTAGCCCAAGACGCTATCTGAAATAGGAGAGACGTAAATTGAACAAATGTGATAGAATTTCGCTGAATTCTTAAATTAACCATAATATAAAATGATCTAGTCGGGTCTCTGTTTGCCCTACGCTAGAAGTTTAATAGTGCATTTTACTCGCCATTTCATGCGCTTTGAGATGCCGCTTAGCCCAATGCGCTATCTGAAATGGGAGCGACGTAAATTGAACAAATATGATAGAATTACGCTTCATTCTTATATTAACCGTAATATAAAATGATCTAATCTGGTCTCTGTTTGCAGTACCCCAGAAGTTTAATAGTACATTTTACTCGCCATTTCATGCGCTTTGAGCTGCCGCTTAGCCCAATACGCTATCTGAAATAGGAGCGACGTAAATTGAACAAATGTGATAGAATTTCGCTGAATTCTTAAATTAACCGTAATATAAAATGATCTATTCGGGTCTCTGTTTGCCGTACCCTAGAAGTTTAACAGTGTAATTTACTCGCCATTTCATGCGCTTTGAGATGCCGCTTATCCCAATACGCTATATGAAATAGGAGCGACGTATATTGAACAAATGTGATAGAATTTCGCTGAATTCTTAAATTAACCGTAATATAAAATGATCTATTCGGGTCTCTGTTTGCCGTACCCTAGAAGTTTAATAGTGCAATTTACTCGCCATTTCATGCGCTTTGAGATGCCGCTTATCCCAATACGCTATATGAAATAGGAGCGACGTATATTGAACAAATGCGATAGAATTTCACTGAATTCTTATATTAACCATATTGTAAAATTATATAATCGTGTCTCTGTTCGCCCCACCCTAGAAGTTTAATACTGCATTTCACTCGACATTCCACACGCTTTAGGATGCCGCCTAGCCCAGTAGGCGATCTGAAATAGGAGCGACGTCAATTGAACAAATGTGATAGAATTACGCTGAATTCTTATATTATCCATAATGTAAAATGATCTAATCGGCTCTCTGTTCGCCCTACCCTAGAAATTTAATGGAGCATTTTACTCGCCATTTCATGCGCTTTGAGAAGCCGCTTAGCCCAATGCGCTATCTGAAATAGGAGCGTCGTAAATTGAACAAATGTGATAGAATTTCGCTGAATTCTTAAATTAACCATAATATAACATGATCTAATCGGGTCTCTGTTTGCCCTACCCTAGAAGTTTAATAGTTCATTTTACTCGCCATTTCATGCGCTTTGAGATGCCGCTTAGACCAATACACTATCTGAAATAGGAGCGACGTAAGTTGAACAAATGTGATAGAATTAAGCTGAATTCTTAAATTAACCATAATATAAAATGATCTAATCTGGTCTCTGTTTGCCCTACCCTAGAAGTATAATAGTGCATTTTACTCGCCATTTCATGCGCTTTGAGAAGCCTCTTAGCCCAATACGCTATCTGAAATAGTAGCGACGTAAATTGAACAAATGTGATAGAATTACGCTGAATTCTTATATTAACCGTAATATAAAATGATCTAATCGGGTCTCTGTTTGCCTTACCCTAGACGTTTGATAGTGCATTTTACACGCCATTTCATGCGCTTTGCGGTGCCGCTTAGACCAATACGCTATCTGAAATAGAAGCGACGTAAGTTGAACGACTGTGATTGAATTTCGCTGAATTCTTAAATTAACCATAATATGAAATGATCTAATCGGGTCTCTGGTTGCCCTGCCCTAGAAGTTTAATAGTGCATTTTACTCGCCATTTCATGCGCTTTGATATGCCGCTCGGCCCAATACGCTATCTGAAATAGGAGCGACGTAAATTGAACAAATGTGATAGAATTTCGCTGAATTCTTAAATTAACCGTAATATAAAATGATCTAATCGGGTCTCTGTTCGCCCCACCCTAGAAGTTTAATGTTGCATTTCCCTTGACATTCCACGCGCTTTAGCATGCCGCCTAGCCCAGTAGGCTATCTGAAATAGGAGCGACGTCAATTGAACAAATGTGATAGAATTACGTTGAATTCTTGTGTTAACCATAATATAAAATGATCTAATCGGGTCTCTGTTTGCACTACCCGAGAAGTTTAATAGTGCAATTTACTCGCCATTTCATGCGCTTTGAGATGCCGCTTAGCCCAATACGCTATCTGAAATAAGAGCGGCGTAAATTGAACAAATGTGATAGAATTTCGCTGAATTCTTATATTAAACAAAATATGAAATGATGTAATCGGGTCTCTGTTTGCCCTACCCTAGAAGATTAATAGTGCAATTTACTCGCCATTTCATGCGCTTTGAGGAGCCGCTTAGCCCAATACGCTATCTGAAATAGGAGCGACGTAAATTGAACAAATGTGATAGAATTTCGCTGAATTCTTAAATTAATCAAAATATAAAATGATCTAATCGGGTCTCTGTTTGCCCTACCCTAGAAGTTTAATAGTGCATTTTACTCGCCATTTCATGCGCTTTGAGAGGCCGCTAAATTGAATAAATGTGATAGAATTTCGCTGAACTCTTATATTATCCATAATGTAAAATGATCTAATCGGCTCTCTGTTCGCCCTAGCCTAGAAGTTTAATAGTGCATTTTACTCGCAATTTCATGCGATTTGAGATGCTGCTTAGCCCAATACGCTATCTGAAATAGGAGCGACGTAAGTTGAACAAATGTGATAGAATTTCGCTGAATTCTTAAATTAACCATAATATAAAATGATCTAATCGGGTCCCTGTTTGCCCTACCCTAGAAGTTTAACAGTTCATTTTACTCGCCATTTCATGCGCTTTGAGATGCCGCCGAGCCCAAGACGCTATCTGAAATAGGAGCGACGTAAATTGAACAAATGTGATAGAATTTCGCTGAATTCTTAAATTAACCATAATATAAAATGATCTAATCGGGTCTCTGTTTGCCCTACGCTAGAAGTGTAATAGTGCATTTTACTCGCCATTTCATGCGCTTTGAGATGCCGCTTAGTCCAAGACGCTATCTGAAATAGGAGCAACGTAAATTGAACAAATGTGATAGAATTTCGCTGAATTCTTATATTAACCATAATGTAAAATTATATAATCGGGTCTCTGTTCGCCCCACCCTAGAAGTTTAATACTGCATTTCACTCGACATTCCACACGCTTTAGGATGCCTCCCAACCCAGTAGGCGATCTGAAATAGGAGCGACATCAATTGAACAAATGTGATAGAATTTCGCTGAATTCTTAAATTAACCATAATATAAAATGATCTAATCGGGTCTCTGTTTGCCCTACCCTAGAAGTTTAATACTGCATTTTACTCGCCATTTCATGCGCTTTGAGATGCCGCTTAGCCCAATACGCTATCTGAAATAGGAGCGACGTAAATTGAATAAATGTGATAGAATTTCGCTGAATTCTTAAATTAACCATAATATAAAATGATCTAATCGTGTCTCTGTTTGCCTTACCCTAGAAGTTTGATAGTGCATGTTACTCGCCACTTCATGCGCTTTGAGATGCCGCTTAGACCAATACGCTATCTGAAATAGAAGCGACGTAAGTTGAACGACTGTGATAGAATTTCGCTGAATTCTTAAATTAACCATAATATGAAATGATCTAATCGGGTCTCTGGTTGCCCTGCCCTAGAAGTTTAATAGTGAATTTTACTCGCCATTTCATGCGCTTTGAGATGCCGCTCGGCCCAATACGCTATCTGAAATAGGAGCGACGTAAATTGAACAAATGTGATAGAATTTCGCTGAATTCTTAAATTAACCGTAATATAAAATGATCTAATCGGGTCTCTGTTCGCCCCACCCTAGAAGTTTAATGTTGCATTTCCCTTGACATTCCACGCGCTTTAGCATGCCGCCTAGCCCAGTAGGCTATCTGAAATAGGAGCGACGTCAATTGAACAAATGTGATAGAATTACGCTGAATTCTTATGTTAACCGTAATATAAAATGATCTAATCTGGTCTCTGTTTGCCTTACCCTAGAAGGTTAATAGTGCATTTTACTCGCCATTCCATGCGCTTTGCGATGCCGCTTAGCCCAAGACGCTATCTGAAATAGGAGCGACGTAAATTGAACAAATGTGATAGAATTTCGCTGAATTGTTATATTAACCATAATGTAAAATTATATACTCGGGTCCCTGTTCGCCCCACCCTAGAAGTTTAAGACTGCATTTCACTCGACATTCCACACGCTTTAGGATGCCGCCCAGCCCAGTAGGCGATCTGAAATAGGAGCGACATCAATTGAAGAAATGTGATAGAATTACGCTGAATTCTTATGTTAACCGTAATATAAAATGATCTAATCTGGTCTCTGTTTGCCTTTCCCCAGAAGTTTAATAGTGCATTTTACCCGCCATTTCATGCGCTTTGGGATGCCGCTTAGCCCAATACGCTATCTGAAATAGGAGCGACGTAAATTGAACGAATGTGATAGAATTTCGCGGAATTCTTAAATTAACCGTAATATAAAATGATCTAATCCGGTCTCTGTTTGCCGTACCCTAGAAGATTAATAGTGCAATTTACTCGCCATTTCATGCAGTTGGAGATGCCGCTTAGCCCAGTACGCTATCTGAAATAGGAGCGGCGTAAATTGAACAAATGTGATAGAATTTCGCTGCACTCTTATATTATCCATAATGTAAAATGATCTAATCGGCTCTCTGTTCGCCCTACCCTAGAAGTTTAACAGTGTAATTTACTCGCCATTTCATGCGCTTTGAGATGCCGCTTATCCCAATACGCTATATGAAATAGGAGCGACGTATATTGAACAAATGTGATAGAATTTCGCTGAATTCTTAAATTAACCATAATATAAAATGATCTAATCGGGTCTCTGTTTGCCCTACCCTAGAAGTTTAACAGTTCATTTTACTCGCCATTTCATGCGCTTTGAGATGCCGCATAGCCCAAGACGCTATCTGAAATAGGAGAGACGTAAATTGAACAAATGTGATAGAATTTCGCTGAATTCTTAAATTAACCATAATATAAAATGATCTAATCGGGTCTCTGTTTGCCCTACGCTAGAAGTTTAATAGTGCATTTTGCTCGCCATTTCATGCGCTTTGAGATGCCGCTTAGCCCAATGCGCTATCTGAAATGGGAGCGACGTAAATTGAACAAATATGATAGAATTACGCTTCATTCTTATATTAACCGTAATATAAAATGATCTAATCTGGTCTCTGTTTGCAGTACCCCAGAAGTTTAATAGTGCAATTTACTCGCCATTTCATGCGCATTGAGATGCCGCTTATCCCAATACGCTATATGAAATAGGAGCGACGTAAATTGAACAAATGTGATAGAATTTCGCTGAATTCTTAAATTAACCGTAATATAAAATGATCTATTCGGGTCTCTGTTTGCCGTACCCTAGAAGTTTAATAGTGCAATTTACTCGCCATTTCATGCGCTTTGAGATGCCGCTTATCCCAATACGCTATATGAAATAGGAGCGACGTATATTGAACAAATGTGATAGAATTTCGCTGAATTCTTAAATTAACCGTAATATAAAATGATCTATTCGGGTCTCTGTTTGCCGTACCCTAGAAGTTTAATAGTGCAATTTACTCGCCATTTCATGCGCTTTGAGATGCCGCTTAGCCCAATACGCTATCTGAAATAGGAGCGGCGTAAATTGAACAAATGTGATAGAATTTCGCTGAATTCTTATATTAAACAAAATATAAAATGATGTAATCGGGTCTCTGTTTGCCCTACCCTAGAAGATTAATAGTTCAATTTACTCGCCATTTCATGCCCTTTGAGAAGCCGCTTAGCCCAATGCGCTATCTGAAATAGGAGCGACGTAAATTGAACAAATGTGATAGAATTTCGCTGAATTCTTAAATTAATCAAAATATAAAATGATCTAATCGGGTCTGTGTTTGCCTTACCCTAGAAGTTCGATAGTGCATTTTACTCGCCATTTCATGCGCTTTGAGATGCTGCTTAGCCCAATACGCTATCTGAAATAGGAGCGGCGTAAATTGAACAAATGTGATAGAATTTCGCTGAACTCTTATATTATCCATAATGTAAAATGATCTAATCGGCTCTCTGTTCGCCCTACCCTAGAAGTTTAATAGTGCATTTTACTCGCCATTTCATGCGCTTTGAGATGCCGCTTAGCCCAAGACGCTATCTGAAATAGGAGCGTCGTAAATTGAACAAATGTGATAGAATTTCGCTGAATTCTTAAATTAACCATAATATAAAATGATCTAATCGGGTCTCTGTTTGCCCTACCCTAGAAGTTTAATAGTGCATTTTACTCGCCGTTTCATGCGCTTTAAGATGCCGCTTAGCCGAATACGCTATCTGAAATAGGAGCGACGTAAGTTGAACAAATGTGATAGAATTAAGCTGAATTCTTAAATTAACCATAATATAAAATGATCTAATCTGGTCTCTGTTTGCCCTACCCTAGAAGTATAATAGTGCATTTTACTCGCCATTTCATGCGCTTTGCGATGCCGCTTAGCCCAATACGCTATCTGAAATGGGAGCGACGTAAATTGAACAAATGTGATAGATCTACGCTGAATTCTTATATTAACCGTAATATAAAATGATATCATCTTGTCTCTGTTTGCCTTACCCTAGAAGTTTGATGGTGCATTTTACTCGCCATTTCATGCGCTTTGAGAAGCCTCTTAGCCCAATACGCTATCTGAAATAGTAGCGACGTAAATTGAACAAATGTGATAGAATTACGCTGAATTCTTATATTAACCGTAATATAAAATGATCTAATCGGGTCTCTGTTTGCCTTACCCTAGACGTTTGATAGTGCATTTTACACGCCATTTCATGCGCTTTGAGATGCCGCTTAGCCCAATACGCTATCTGAAATATGAGCGACGTAAATTGAACAAATGTGATAGAATTTCACTGAATTCTTATATTAACCTTAATGTAAAATGATGTAATCGGGTCTCTCTTCGCCCTACCCTAGAAGTTTAATAGTGCATTTCACTCGTCATTTCATGCGCTTTGAGATAGCGTTTAGCCCAATAAACTATCTAAAATAGGATCGCCGTAAATTGAGCAAATGTGATAGAATTTCGCTGAATTATCATATTAACCTTAATGTAAAATGATCTAATCGGGTCTCTGTTTGCCCTACCCTAGAAGTTTAATAGTGCATTTCACTCGCCATTTCATGCGCTTTGAGATGCCGCCTAGCCCAATGCGCTATCTGAAATATGAGCGACGTAAATTGAACAAATGTGATAGAATTTCACTGAATTCTTATATTAACCTTAATGTAAAATGATCTAATCGGGTCTCTGTTCGCCCTACCCTAGAAGTTTAATAGTGCATTTTACTCGCCATTCCACGCGCTTTAGGATACCGCCCAGGCCAGTACGCTATCTGAAATAGGAGCGACGTAAATTGAACAAATGTGGTAGAATTTCGCAGAATTCTTAAATTAGCCATAATATAAACTGGTCTAATCGGGTCTCTGTTTGCCCTATCCTAGAAGTTTAATAGTGCATTTTACTCGCCATTTCATGCGCTTTAAGATGCCGCTTAGCCCAGTACCCTATCTGAAGTAGGAGCGACGTAAATTGAACGAATGTGATATAATTTCGCTGAATTCTTAAATTAACCATAATATAAAATGATCTAATCGGGTCTCTGTTTGCCCTACCCTAGAAGTTTAACAGCGCATTTTACTCGCAATATCATGCGCTTTGAGACGCCGCTTAGCCCAATACGCTATCTGAAATAGGAGCGACGGAAATTGAACAAATGTGATAGAATTTCGCTGAATTCTTATATTACCCATAATGTAAAATGATCTAATCGGGTCTCTGTTCGCCCTACCCTAGAAGTTTAATAGTGCATTTTACTCCCCATTTCATGCGCTTTGAGATGCCGCTTAGCCCAATACGCTATCTGAAATAGAAACGACGTAAATTGAACGATTGTGATATAATTTCGCTTAATTCTTATATTAACCATAATGTAAAATGATCTAATCGGGTCACTGTTAGCCCTACCCTAGAAGTTTAATAGTGCATTTCACTCGACATTTCATGCGCTTTGAGATGCCGCTTAGCCCAATACGCTATCTGAAATAGGAGCCACGTAAATTGAACAAATGTAAGAGAATTACGCTGCATTCTTATATTAACCATAATGTAAAATGATCTAACCGGGTCTATGGTTGCCCTACCCTAGAAGTTTGACAGTGCATTTTATTCGCCATTTCATGCGCTTTGAGATGCCGCTTAGCCCAATACGCTATCTGAAATAGGAGCGACGTAAATTGAACAAATGTGATAGAATTACGCTGAATTCTTATATTAACCATAATGTAAAATGATCTAATCGGGTATTTGTTTGCCCTACCCTAGAAGTTTAATAGCGCATTATATTCGCCATTCCACGCGCTTTAAGGTGCCGCCTAGCCCAGGACGCTATCTGAAATAGGAGCGACGTAAATTGAACAAATGTGATAGAATTACGCTGAATTCTTATATTAACCATAATGTAAAATGATCTAATCGGGTATTTGTTTGCCCTACCCTAGAAGTTTAATAGCGCATTATATTCGCCATTCCACGCGCTTTAAGGTGCCGCCTAGCCCAGGACGCTATCTGAAATAGGAGCGACGTAAATTGAACAAATGTGATAGAATTTCGCTGAATTCTTATATTAACCTTAATGTAAAATGATCTAATCGGGTATTTGTTTGCCCTACCCTAGAAGTTTAATAGTGCATTTCACTCGTCATTTCATGCGCTTTGAGATGCCGCTTAGCCCAATGCGCTATCTGAAATATGAGCGACGTAAATTGAACAAATGTGATAGAATTTCGCTAAATTCTTATATTAACCTTAATGTAAAATGATCTAATCGGGTCTCTGTTCGCCCTACCCTAAAAGTTTGATAGTGAATTTCACTCGTCACTTCATGCGCTTTGAGATGCCGCTTAGCCCAATAAGCTATGTAAAATAGGATCGACGTAAATTGAACAAATGTGATAGAATTTCGCTGAATTCTTAAATTAACCATAATATAAAATGATCTAATCGGGTCTCCGTTTGTCCTACCCTAGTAGTTTAATAGTGCATTTTACTCGCCATTTCATGCGCTTTGAGATGCCGCTTAGCCCAATACGCTATCTGAAATATGAGCGACGTAAATTGAACAAATGTGATAGAATTTCACTGAATTCTTATATTAACCTTAATGTAAAATGATGTAATCGGGTCTCTCTTCGCCCTACCCTAGAAGTTTAATAGTGCATTTTACTCGCCATTCCACGCGCTTTAGGATACCGCCTAGGCCAGTACGCTATCTGAAATAGGAGCGACGTAAATTGAACAAATGTGGTAGAATTTCGCAGAATTCTTAAATTAGCCATAATATAAAATGGTCTAATCGGGTCTCTGTTTGCCCTATCCTAGAAGTTTAATAGTGCATTTTACTCGCCATTTCATGCGCTTTGAGATGCCGCTTAGCCCAATACGCTATCTGAAATAGGAGCGACGGAAATTGAACAGATGTGATTGAATTTCGCTGACTTCTCATATTAACCAGAATGTAAAATGATCTAATCGGGTCTCTGTTCGCCCTACCGTAGAAGTTTAATAGTGCATTTCACTCGACATTTCATGCGCTTTGAGATGCCGCCTAGCCCAGTACGCTATCTGAAATAGGAGCGACGTAAATTGAACAAATCTGATAGAATTACGCTGAATTCTTATATTAACCGTAATATAAAATGATCTAATCGGGTCTCTGATTGCCCCACCGTAGAAGTTTAATAGTGCATTTTACTAGCCATTTCATGCGCTATGTGGTGCCGCTTAGCCCAATACCCTATCTGAAATAGGAGCGACGTAAATTGAAGGAATGTGATATAATTTCGCTGAATTCTTAAATTAACCATAATATAAAATGATCTAATCGGGTCTCTGGTTGCCCTACCCTAGAAGTTTAATAGCGCATTTTACTCGGCATTTCATGCGCTGTGAGATGCCGCTTAGCCCAATACGCTATCTGAAATAGGAGCGACGTAAATTGAAGGAATGTGATATAATTTCGCTGAATTCTTAAATTAGCCATAATATAAAATGATCCAATCGGGTCTCTGATTGCCCCACCCTAGAAGTTTAATAGTGCATTTTACTCGCCATTTCATGCGCTTTGAGATGCCGCGTAGCCCAATACGCTATCTGAAATAGGAGCGACGGAAATTGAACAGATGTGATTGAATTTCGCTGACTTCTCATATTAACCAGAATGTAAAATGATCTAATCGGGTCTCTGTTCGCCCTACCGTAGAAGTTTAATAGTGCATTTCACTCGACATTTCATGCGCTTTGAGATGCCGCCTAGCCCAGTACGCTATCTGAAATAGGAGCGACGTAAATTGAACAAATCTGATAGAATTACGCTGAATTCTTATATTAACCGTAATATAAAATGATCTAATCGGGTCTCTGATTGCCCCACCCTAGAAGTTTAATAGTGCATTTTACTAGCCATTTCATGCGCTATGTGGTGCCGCTTAGCCCAATACCCTATCTGAAATAGGAGCGACGTAAATTGAAGGAATGTGATATAATTTCGCTGAATTCTTAAATTAACCATAATATAAAATGATCTAATCGGGTCTCTGGTTGCCCTACCCTAGAAGTTTAATAGCGCATTTTACTCGGCATTTCATGCGCTGTGAGATGCCGCTTAGCCCAATACGCTATCTGAAATAGGAGCGACGTAAATTGAAGGAATGTGATATAATTTCGCTGAATTCTTAAATTAGCCATAATATAAAATGATCCAATCGGGTCTCTGATTGCCCCACCCTAGAAGTTTAATAGTGCATTTTATTCGCCATTTCATGCGCTTTGAGATGCCGCTTAGCGCAATACGCTATCTGAAATAGGAGCGACGTAAATTGAACAAATGTGATAGAACTTCGATGAATTCTTAAATTAACAATAATATAAAATGATCTAATCTGGTCTCCGTTTGCCCTACCCTAGAAGTTCAATAGTGCACTTTACTCGCCATTTCATGCGCTTTGAGATAGCGCTTAGCCCAATGCGCTAGCTAAAATATGAGCGTCGTAAATTGAACAAATGTGATACAATTTCGCTGAATTCTTATATTAACCATAATGTAAAATGATCTAATCGGGTCTTTGTTTTCCCTACCCTAGAAGGTTAATAGTGCGTTTTACTCGCAATTTCATGCGCTTTCAGATGCCGCCTAGCCCAGTACGCTATCTGAAATAGGAGCGACGTAAATTGAACAAATGTGATAGAATTTCGCTGAATTCTTATATTAACCATAACGTAAATTGATCTAATCGGGTCACTGTTCGCCCTAACCTAGAAGTTTAATAGTGTATTTTACTCGCCATTTCATGCGCTTTGAGATGCCGGATAGCCTAATACGATATCTGAAATAGGAGCGACATAAATTGAACAAATCTGATAGAATTACGCTGAATTCTTATATTTACCGTAATATAAAATGATCTAATCGGGTCTCTGTTTGCCTTACCCTAGAAGTTTAATAGTGCATTTTACTCGCCATTTCATGCGCTTTGCGATGCCGCTTAGCCCAATACGCTATCTGAAATAGGAGCGACGTAAATGGAACAAATGTGATAGAAGTACGCTGAATTATTATATTAACCGTAATATAAAATGATGTAATCGGGTCTCTGTTTGCCTTACCCTAGAAGTTTAATTAATCATTTTACACACCATTTCATGCGCTTTGTCATGCCGCTTAGCCCAGTACGCTATCTGAAATGGGAGCGACGTAAATTGAACAAACGTGATAGAATTTCGCAGAATTCTTATATTAAAGAAAATATAAAATGATCTAATCGGGTCTCTGATTGCCCTACCCTACAAGTTTAATAGTGCATTTTACTCGCCATTTCATGCGCTTTGAGGTGCCGCTTTGCCGATTACGCAAACTGAAATAGGAGCGACGTAAATTGAACAAATGCGATAGAATTTCGCCGAATTCTTATATTAACCATAATGTAAAATGATCTAATCGGGTCTCTGTTCGCCCCACCATAGAAGTTTAATAGTGCATTTTACTCGCCATTTCATGCGCTTTGAGATGCCGCTTAGCTCAATACGCTAGCTGAAATAGGAGCGTCGTAAATTGAACAGATGCGATGCAATTTCGCTGAATTCTTAAATTAACCATAATATAAAATGATCTAATCGGGTCTCTGTTTGCCCTACCCTACAAGTTTAATAGTGCATTTTATTCGCCATTTCACGCGCTTTGAGATGCCGCCTAGCCCAGTACGCTATCTGAAATAGGAGCGACGTAAATTGAACAAATGTGATAGAATTACGCTGAATTCTTATATTAACCATAATGTAAAATGATCTAATCGGGTCTTTGTTTGCCCTATCCTAGAAGTTTAATAGCGCATTATATTCGCCATTTCACGCGCTTTAAGATGCCGCCTAGCGCAGTACGCTATCTGAAATAGGAGCGACGTAAATTGAACAAACGTGATACAATTTTGCTGAATTCTTAAATTAACTATAATATAAAATGATCTAATCGGGTCTCTGTTTGCCCTACCCTACAAGTTTAATAGGGCATTTTATTCGCCATTTCATGCGCTTTGAGATGCCGCTTAGCCCATTACGCCAGCTGAAATAGGAGCGACGTAAATTGAACAAATGTGATACAATTTCGCTGAATTCTTAAATTAACCATAATATAAAATGATCTAACCGAGTCTCTGTTTGCCCTACCCTACACGTTTAATAGTGCATTTTATTCGCCATTTCATGCGCCTTGAGATGCCGCTTAGCCCAATACGCTATCTGAAATAGGAGCGACGTAAGTTAAACAAATGTGATATACTTTCGCAGAATTCTTAAGTTAAGCGTAATATAAAATGATCTAATCGGGTCTCTGTTCGCCTTACCCTAGAAGCATAATAGTGCATTTTACTCGCCATTTCATGCGCTTTGAGATGCCGCTTATCTCAATACGGTATCTGAAATAGGAGCGACGTAAATTGAACAAATGTGATAGAATTTCGCTGAATTCTTATATGAAACAAAATATAAAATGATCTAATCGGGCCTCTGATTGCCCTATCATAGAAGTTTAATAGTGAATTTTACTCGCCATTCCACGCGCTTTAAGATGCCGCCTAGCACAGTAGGCTATCTGAAATAGGAGCGACGTAAATTGAACAAATGTGATAGAATTACGTTGAATCCTCATATTAACCGTAATGTAAAATGATCTAAACGGGTCTCTGTTTGCCTTACCCTAGAAGATTATTAGTGCATTTTACTCGCCATTCCACGCGCTTTAAGATACCGCCTAGCCCAGTACGGTATCTGAAATAGGAGCGACGTAAATTGAACAAATGTGATAGAATTACGCTGAATACTTATATTAACCGTAATATGAAATGATCTAATCGGGTCTCTGTTTGCCTTACCCTAGAAGTTTGATAGTGCATTTTATTCACCATTTCATGCGCTTTGAGATGCCGCTTAGCCCAATACGCTATCTGAAATAGGAGCGACGTAAATTGACCAAATGTGATAGAATTACGCTGAATTCTTATATTAACCGCAATATGAAATAATCTAATCAGATCTCTCTTTGCCTTACCCTAGAAGTTTAATAGTGCATTTCACTCGTCATTTCATGCGCTTTGAGATGCCGCGTAGTCCAATAAGCTATCTGAAATAGGAGCGACATAAATTGATCAAATGTGATAGAATTTCGCTGAATTCTTATATTAACGGTAATATAAAATGATCTAATCGGGTCTCTGTTTGCCTTACCCTAGAAGTTTCATGGTGCATTTTATTCACCATTTCATGCGCTTTGAGATGCCGCTTAGCCCAATACGCTATCTGAAATAGGAGCGACGTAAATTGAACAAATGTGATAGAATTACGCTGAATTCTTAAATTAACCATAATATAAAATGATCTAATCGGGGCTCTGTTTGCCTTACCCTAGAAGTTTGATAGTGCATTTCACTCGCCATTTCATGCGCTTTGAGATGCCTCCTAGTCCAATACGCTATCTGAAATAGGAGCGACGTAAATTGAACAAATGCGATAGAATTTCGCTGAATTCTTATATTAACCAAAATATGAAATGATCTAATCGGGCCTCTGATTGCCCTATCATAGAAGTTTAATAGTGCATTTCACTCGACATTCCACACGCTTTAGGATGCCGCCTAGCCCAGTAGGCGATCTGAAATAGGAGCGACGTCAATTGAACAAATGTGATAGAATTACGCTGAATTCTTATATTATCCATAATGTAAAATGATCTAATCGGCTCTCTTTTCGCCCTACCCTAGAAGCTTAATAGTGCATTTTACTCGCCATTTCATGCGCTTTGAGATGCCGCTTAGCTGAATACGCTATCTGAAATAGGAGCGACGTAAATTGAACAAATGTGATAGAATTACGCCGTATCCTTATATTAACCGTAATTTAAAATGATCTAATCGGGTCTCTGTTTGCCGTACCCTCGAAGTTTAATAGTGCATTTTACTCGCCATTTCATGCGCTTTGAGATGCCGCTTAGCCCAATACGCTATCTGAAATAGGAGCGACGTAAATTGAACAAATGTGATAGAATTTCGCCGAATTCTTAAATTAACCATAATATAAAATGATGTAATCGGGTCTCTGTTTGCCCTACCCTAGAAGTATAATAGTGCATTTTACTCGCGATTTCATGCGCTTTGAGATGCCGCTTAGCCCAATACGCTATCTGAAATAGGAGCGACGTAAATTGAACAAATGTGATAGATATACGCTGCATTCTTATATTAACCGTAATATAAAATGATCTCATCGGGTCTCTGTTTGCCTTACCCTAGAAGTTCGATAGTGCATTTTGCTCGCCATTTCATGCGTTTTAAAATGCTGCTTAGCCCAATACGCTATCTGAAATAGGAGCGACGTAAATTGAACAAATGTGATAGAATTTCGCGGAATCCTTAAATTAACCGTAATATAAAATGATATAATCGGGTCTCTGTTTGCCGAACCCTAGAAGTTTAATAGTGCAATTTACTCACCATTTTATGAGCTTTGAGATGCCGTTTAGCCCAATACGCTATCTGAAATAGGAGCGACATAAATTGAACAAATGTGATAAAATTACGTTGAATTCGTATATTAACAATAATATAAAATGATCTCATCGGGTCTCTGTTCACCCTACCCTAGAAGTTGGATGGTGCATTTTACTCGTCATTTCATGCGCTTTGCGATGCCGCTTATCCTAATACGCTATTTGAAATAGGAGCGACGTATATTGAACAAATGTGATTGAATTTCGCTGAATTCTTATAATAACCATAATGTAAAATGATCTAATCGGCTCTCTGGTTGCCCTACCCTAGAAGTTTAATAGTGCATTTTACTCGCCAGTTCATGCGCTTTGAGATGCCGCTTAGCCCAATACGCTATCTGAAAAAGGAGCGACGTAAATTGAACAAATGTTGTAGAATTTCGCTGAATTCTTAAATTAACAATAATATAAAATGGTCTGATCGGGTCTCTGTTTGCCCTACCGTTGAAGTTTAATAGTGCATTTTACTCGCCATTTCATGCGCTTTGAGATGCCGCTCGGCCCAATACGCTATCTGAAATAGGAGCGACGTAAATTGAACAAATGTGATAGAATTTCGCTGATTCTTAAATTAACCATAATATAAAATGATCTAATCGGGTCTCTGTTTGCCCTACCCTAGAAGTTTAATAGTGCAATTTACTCGCCATTTCATGCGCTTTGAAAAGCCGCTCAACCCAATACGCTACATAAAATAGGAGCGACGTAAATTGTAGAAATGTGATAGAATTACGCTGAATTCTTATATTAACCGTAATATAAAATGATCTAATCGTGTCTCTGTTTGCCTTACCCTAGAAGTTTGATAGTGCATTTTACTCGCCATTTCATGCGCTTTGAGATGCCCTTAGACTAATACGCTATCTGAAATAGAAGCGACGTAAATTGAACGAATGTGATAGAATTTCGCTGAATTCTTAAATTAACCATAATATAAAATGATCTAATCGGGTCTCTGGTTGCCCTACCCTAGAAGTTTAATAGTGCATTTTACTCGCCACTTCATGCGCTTTGAGATGCCGCTTAGCCCAATACGCTATCTGAAATAGGAGCGACGTAAATTGAACAAATGTGATAGAATTTCGCTGAATTCTTATATTAACCATAATGTAAAATTATATAACCGGGTCTCTGTTCGCCCCACTCTAGAAGTTTAATACTGCATTTCACTCGACATTCCACACGCTTTAGGATGCCGCCCAACCCAGTAGGCGATCTGAAATAGGAGCGACATCAATTGAACAAATGTGATAGACTTACGCTGAATTCTTATGTTAACCGTAATATAAAAGGATCTAATCTGGTCTCTGTTTGCCTTACCCCAGAAGTTTAATAGTGCATTTTACTCGCCATTTCATGCGCTTTGAGATGCCGCTTAGCCCAATACGCTATATGAAATAGGAGCGATGTATATTGAACAAATGTGATAGAATTTCACTGAATTCCTCATATTAACCATAATGTAAAATTATATAATCGTGTCTCTGTCCGCCCCACCCTAGAAGTTTAATACTGCATTTCACTCGACATTCCACACGCTTTAGGATGGCGCCTATCCCAGTAGGCGATCTGAAATAGGAGCGACGTCAATTGAACAAATGTGATAGAATTACGCTGAATTCTTATATTATCCATAATGTAAAATGATCTAATCGGCTCTCTGTTCGCCCTACCCTAGAAGCTTAATAGTGCATTTTACTCGCCATTTCATGCGCTTTGAGATGCCGCTTAGCTGAATACGCTATCTGAAATAGGAGCGACGTAAATTGAACAAATGTGATAGAATTACGCCGTATCCTTATATTAACCGTAATTTAAAATGATCTAATCGGGTCTCTGTTTGCCGTACCCTCGAAGTTTAATAGTGCATTTTACTCGCCATTTCATGCGCTTTGAGATGCCGCTCGGCCCAATACGCTATCTGAAATAGGAGCGACGTAAATTGAACAAATGTGATAGAATTACGCTGATTCTTAAATTAACCATAATATAAAATGATCTAATCGGGTCTCTGTTTGCCCTACCCTAGAAGTTTAATAGTGCAATTTACTCGCCATTTCATGCGCTTTGAAAAGCCGCTCAACCCAATACGCTACCTAAAATAGGAGCGATGTAAATTGTAGAAATGTGATAGAATTACGCTGAATTCTTATATTAACCGTAATATAAAATGATCTAATCGTGTCTCTGTTTGCCTTACCCTAGAAGTTTGATAGTGCATTTTACTCGCCATTGCATGCGCTTTGAGATGCCGCTTAGACCAATACGCTATCTGAAATAGGAGCGGCGTAAATTGAACAAATGTGATAGAATTTCGCTGAATTCTTATATTATCCATAATGTAAAATGATCTAATCGGCTCTCTGTTCGCCCTACCCTAGAAGTTTAATAGTGCATTTTACTCGCCACTTCATGCGCTTTGCGATGCCGCTTAGACCAATACGCTATCTGAAATAGGAGCGACGTAAATTGAACAAATGTGATAGAATTAAGCTGAATTCTTAAACTAACCATAATATAAAATGATCTAATCGGGTCTCTGTTTGCCCGACCCTAGAAGTTTAATAGTTCATTTTACTCGCCATATCATGCGCTTTGAGATGCCGCTTAGCCCAAGACGCTATCTGAAATAGGAGCGACGTAAATTGAACAAATGTGATAGAATTTCGCTGAATTCTTATATTAACCATAATGTAAAATTATATAACCGGCTCTCTGTTCGCCCCACTCTAGAAGTTCAATACTGCATTTCACTCGACATTCCACACGCTTTAGGATGCCGCCCAACCCAGTAGGCGATCTGAAATAGGAGCGACATCAATTGAACAAATGTGATAGAATTACGCTGAATTCTTATATTATCCATAATGTAAAATGATCTAATCGGCTCTCTGTTCGCCCTACCCTAGAAGCTTAATAGTGCATTTTACTCGCCATTTCATGCGCTTTGAGATGCCGCTTAGCTGAATACGCTATCTGAAATAGGAGCGACGTAAATTGAACAAATGTGATAGAATTACGCCGTATCCTTATATTAACCGTAATTTAAAATGATCTAATCGGGTCTCTGTTTGCCGTACCCTCGAAGTTTAATAGTGCATTTTACTCGCCATTTCATGCGCTTTGAGATGCCGCTTAGCCCAATACGCTATCTGAAATAGGAGCGACGTAAATTGAACAAATGTGATAGAATTTCGCCGAATTCTTAAATTAACCATAATATAAAATGACGTAATCGGGTCTCTGTTTGCCCTACCCTAGAAGTATAATAGTGCATTTTACTCGCGATTTCATGCGCTTTGAGATGCCGCTTAGCCCAATACGCTATCTGAAATAGGAGCGACGTAAATTGAACAAATGTGATAGATATACGCTGCATTCTTATATTAACCGTAATATAAAATGATCTCATCGGGTCTCTGTTTGCCTTACCCTAGAAGTTCGATAGTGCATTTTGCTCGCCATTTCATGCGTTTTAAAATGCTGCTTAGCCCAATACGCTATCTGAAATAGGAGCGACGTAAATTGAACAAATGTGATAGAATTTCGCGGAATCCTTAAATTAACCGTAATATAAAATGATATAATCGGGTCTCTGTTTGCCGAACCCTAGAAGTTTAATAGTGCAATTTACTCACCATTTTATGCGCTTTGAGATGCCGTTTAGCCCAATACGCTATCTGAAATAGGAGCGACATAAATTGAACAAATGTGATAAAATTACGTTGAATTCGTATATTAACAATAATATAAAATGATCTCATCGGGTCTCTGTTCACCCTACCCTAGAAGTTTGATGGTGCATTTTACTCGTCATTTCATGCGCTTTGCGATGCCGCTTATCCTAATACGCTATTTGAAATAGGAGCGACGTATATTGAACAAATGTGATTGAATTTCGCTGAATTCTTATATTAACCATAATGTAAAATGATCTAATCGGCTCTCTGGTTGCCCTACCCTAGAAGTTTAATAGTGCATTTTACTCGCCAGTTCATGCGCTTTGAGATGCCGCTTAGCCCAATACGCTATCTGAAAAAGGAGCGACGTAAATTGAACAAATGTTGTAGAATTTCGCTGAATTCTTAAATTAACAATAATATAAAATGGTCTAATCGGGTCTCTGTTTGCCCTACCGTTGAAGTTTAATAGTGCATTTTACTCGCCATTTCATGCGCTTTGAGATGCCGCTCGGCCCAATACGCTATCTGAAATAGGAGCGACGTAAATTGAACAAATGTGATAGAATTTCGCTGATTCTTAAATTAACCATAATATAAAATGATCTAATCGGGTCTCTGTTTGCCCTACCCTAGAAGTTTAATAGTGCAATTTACTCGCCATTTCATGCGCTTTGAAAAGCCGCTCAACCCAATACGCTACCTAAAATAGGAGCGACGTAAATTGTAGAAATGTGATAGAATTACGCTGAATTCTTATATTAACCGTAATATAAAATGATCTAATCGTGTCTCTGTTTGCCTTACCCTAGAAGTTTGATAGTGCATTTTACTCGCCATTTCATGCGCTTTGAGATGCCCTTAGACTAATACGCTATCTGAAATAGAAGCGACGTAAATTGAACGAATGTGATAGAATTTCGCTGAATTCTTAAATTAACCATAATATAAAATGATCTAATCGGGTCTCTGGTTGCCCTACCCTAGAAGTTTAATAGTGCATTTTACTCGCCATTTCATGCGCTTTGAGATGCCGCTTAGCCCAATACGCTATCTGAAATAGGAGCGACGTAAATTGAACAAATGTGATAGAATTTCGCTGAATTCTTATATTAACCATAATGTAAAATTATATAACCGGGTCTCTGTTCGCCCCACTCTAGAAGTTTAATACTGCATTTCACTCGACATTCCACACGCTTTAGGATGCCGCCCAACCCAGTAGGCGATCTGAAATAGGAGCGACATCAATTGAACAAATGTGATAGACTTACGCTGAATTCTTATGTTAACCGTAATATAAAATGATCTAATCTGGTCTCTGTTTGCCTTACCCCAGAAGTTTAATAGTGCATTTTACTCGCCATTTCATGCGCTTTGAGATGCCGCTTAGCCCAATACGCTATATGAAATAGGAGCGATGTATATTGAACAAATGTGATAGAATTTCACTGAATTCCTCATATTAACCATAATGTAAAATTATATAATCGTGTCTCTGTTCGCCCCACCCTAGAAGTTTAATACTGCATTTCACTCGACATTCCACACGCTTTAGGATGCCGCCTATCCCAGTAGGCGATCTGAAATAGGAGCGACGTCAATTGAACAAATGTGATAGAATTACGCTGAATTCTTATATTATCCATAATGTAAAATGATCTAATCGGCTCTCTGTTCGCCCTACCCTAGAAGCTTAATAGTGCATTTTACTCGCCATTTCATGCGCTTTGAGATGCCGCTTAGCCCAATACGCTATCTGAAATAGGAGCGACGTAAATTGAACAAATGTGATAGAATTACGCCGTATCCTTATATTAACCGTAATTTAAAATGATCTAATCGGGTCTCTGTTTGCCGTACCCTCGAAGTTTAATAGTGCATTTTACTCGCCATTTCATGCGCTTTGAGATGCCGCTTAGCCCAATACGCTATCTGAAATAGGAGCGACGTAAATTGAACAAATGTGATAGAATTTCGCCGAATTCTTAAATTAACCATAATATAAAATGATGTAATCGGGTCTCTGTTTGCCCTACCCTAGAAGTATAATAGTGCATTTTACTCGCGATTTCATGCGCTTTGAGATGCCGCTTAGCCCAATACGCTATCTGAAATAGGAGCGACGTAAATTGAACAAATGTGATAGATCTACGCTGCATTCTTATATTAACCGTAATATAAAATGATCTCATCGGGTCTCTGTTTGCCTTACCCTAGAAGTTCGATAGTTCATTTTGCTCGCCATTTCATGCGCTTTGAGATGCTGCTTAGCCCAATACGCTATCTGAAATAGGAGCGACGTAAATTGAACAAATGTGATAGAATTTCGCGGAATCCTTAAATTAACCGTAATATAAAATGATATAATCGGGTCTCTGTTTTCCGAACCCTAGAAGTTTAATAGTGCAATTTACTCGCCATTTTATGCGCTTTGAGATGCCGTTTAGCCCAATACGCTATCTGAAATAGGAGCGACGTAAATTGAACGAATGTGATAGAATCTCGCTGCATTCTTATATTAACCGTAATATAAAATGATCTCATCGGGTCTCTGTTTGCCTTACCCTAGAAGTTCGATAGTGCATTTTACTCACCAGTTCATGCGCTTTGAGATGCTGCTTAGCCCAATACGCTATCTGAAATAGGAGCGACGTAAATTGAACAAATGTGATAGAATTTCGCGGAATTCTTAAATTAACCGTAATATAAAATGATATAATCGGGTCTCTGTTTGCCCTACCCTAGAAGTTTAACAGTTCATTTTACTCGCCATTTCATGCGCTTTGAGATGCCGCTTAGCCCAAGACGCTATCTGAAATAGGAGCGACGTAAATTGAACAAATGTGATAGAATTTCGCTGAATTCTTAAATTAACCATAATATAAAATGATCTATTCGGGTCTCTGTTTGCCCTACGCTAGAAGTTTAATAGTGCATTTTACTCGCCATTTCATGCGCTTTGAGATGCCGCTTAGCCCAATACGCTATCTGAAATGGGAGCGACGTAAATTGAACAAATATGATAGAATTACGCTGCATTCATATATTAACCGTAATATAAAATGATCTCATCGGTTCTCTGTTTGCCTTACCCTAGAAGTTCGATAGTGCATCTTACTCGCCATTTCATGCGCTTTGAGATGCTGCTTAGCCCAATACGCTATCTGAAATAGGAGCGGCGTAAATTGAACAAATGTGATAGAATTTCGCTGAATTCTTATATTAAACAAAATATAAAATGATGTAAACGGATCTCTGTTTGCCCTACCCTAGAAGATTAATAGTGCAATTTACTCGCCATTTCATGCGCCTTGAGAAGCCGCTTAGCACAATACGATATCTGAAATAGGAGCGACGTAAATTGAACAAATGTGATAGAATTTCGCTGAATTCTTAAAATAATCAAAATATAAAATGATCTAATCGGGTCTCTGTTTGCCCTACCCTAGAAGTTTAATAGTGCAATTTACTCGCCACTTCATGCGCTTTGAGATGCCGCTTAGCCCAATACGCTATATGAAATAGGAGCGACGTAAATTGAACAAATGTGATAGGATTTCACTGAATTCTTATATTAACCATAATGTAAAATTATATAATCGGGCCTCTGTTCGCCCCACCCTAGAAGTTTAACACTGCATTTCACTCGACATTCCACACGCTTTAGGATGCCGCCCAGCCCAGTGGGCGATCTGAAATAGGAGCGACATCAATTGAACAAATGTGATAGAATTACGCTGAATTCTTATGTTAACCGTAATATAAAATGATCTAATCTGGTCTCTGTTTGCCATACCCCAGAAGTTTAATAGTGCATTTTACTCGCCATTTCATGCGCTTTGAGATGCCGCTTAGCCCAATACGCTATCTGAAATAGGAGCGGCGTAAGTTGAACAAATGTGATAGAATTTCGCTGAATTCTTATATTAAACAAAATATAAAATGATGTAATCGGGTCTCTGTTTGCCCTTCCCTAGAAGATTAATAGTGCAATTTACTCGCCATTTCATGCGCTTTGAGAAGCCGCTTAGCCCAATACGCTATCTGAAATGGGAGCGACGTAAATTGAACAAATGTGATAGGATTTCGCTGAATTTTTAAATTAATCAAAATATAAAATGATCTAATCGGGTCTCTGTTTGCCCTACCCTAGAAGTTTAATATTGCAATTTACTCGCCACTTCATGCTCTTTGAGATGCCGCTTAGCCCAATACGCTATATGAAATAGGAGCGACGTAAATTGAACAAATGTGATAGGATTTCACTGAATTCTTATATTAACCATAATGTAAAATTATATAATCGGGCCTTTGTGCGCCCCACCCTAGAAGTTTAACACTGCATTTCACTCGACATTCCACACGCTTTAGGATGCCGCCAAGCCCAGTAGGCGATCTGAAATAGGAGCGACATCAATTGAACAAATGTGATAGAATCTCGCTGCATTCTTATATTAACCATAATATAAAATGATCTCATCGGGTCTCTGTTTGCCTTACCCTAGAAGTTCGATAGTGCATTTTACTCGCCATTTCATGCGCTTTGAGATGCCGCTTAGACCAATACGCTATCTGAAATAGGAGCGGCGTAAATTGAACAAATGTGATAGAATTTCGCTGAATTCTTATATTATCCATAATGTAAAATGATCTAATCGGCTCTCTGTTCGCCCTACCCTAGAAGTTTAATAGTGCATTTTACTCGCCACTTCATGCGCTTTGCGATGCCGCTTAGACCAATACGCTATCTGAAATAGGAGCGACGTAAATTGAACAAATGTGATAGAATTAAGCTGAATTCTTAAACTAACCATAATATAAAATGATCTAATCGGGTCTCTGTTTGCCCGACCCTAGAAGTTTAATAGTTCATTTTACTCGCCATATCATGCGCTTTGAGATGCCGCTTAGCCCAAGACGCTATCTGAAATAGGAGCGACGTAAATTGAACAAATGTGATAGAATTTCGCTGAATTCTTATATTAACCATAATGTAAAATTATATAACCGGCTCTCTGTTCGCCCCACTCTAGAAGTTCAATACTGCATTTCACTCGACATTCCACACGCTTTAGGATGCCGCCCAACCCAGTAGGCGATCTGAAATAGGAGCGACATCAATTGAACAAATGTGATAGAATTACGCTGAATTCTTATATTATCCATAATGTAAAATGATCTAATCGGCTCTCTGTTCGCCCTACCCTAGAAGCTTAATAGTGCATTTTACTCGCCATTTCATGCGCTTTGAGATGCCGCTTAGCTGAATACGCTATCTGAAATAGGAGCGACGTAAATTGAACAAATGTGATAGAATTACGCCGTATCCTTATATTAACCGTAATTTAAAATGATCTAATCGGGTCTCTGTTTGCCGTACCCTCGAAGTTTAATAGTGCATTTTACTCGCCATTTCATGCGCTTTGAGATGCCGCTTAGCCCAATACGCTATCTGAAATAGGAGCGACGTAAATTGAACAAATGTGATAGAATTTCGCCGAATTCTTAAATTAACCATAATATAAAATGATGTAATCGGGTCTCTGTTTGCCCTACCCTAGAAGTATAATAGTGCATTTTACTCGCGATTTCATGCGCTTTGAGATGCCGCTTAGCCCAATACGCTATCTGAAATAGGAGCGACGTAAATTGAACAAATGTGATAGATATACGCTGCATTCTTATATTAACCGTAATATAAAATGATCTCATCGGGTCTCTGTTTGCCTTACCCTAGAAGTTCGATAGTGCATTTTGCTCGCCATTTCATGCGCTTTGAGATGCTGCTTAGCCCAATACGCTATCTGAAATAGGAGCGACGTAAATTGAACAAATGTGATAGAATTTCGCGGAATCCTTAAATTAACCGTAATATAAAATGATATAATCGGGTCTCTGTTTGCCGAACCCTAGAAGTTTAATAGTGCAATTTACTCACCATTTTATGAGCTTTGAGATGCCGTTTAGCCCAATACGCTATCTGAAATAGGAGCGACATAAATTGAACAAATGTGATAAAATTACGTTGAATTCGTATATTAACAATAATATAAAATGATCTCATCGGGTCTCTGTTCACCCTACCCTAGAAGTTTGATGGTGCATTTTACTCGTCATTTCATGCGCTTTGCGATGCCGCTTATCCTAATACGCTATTTGAAATAGGAGCGACGTATATTGAACAAATGTGATTGAATTTCGCTGAATTCTTATATTAACCATAATGTAAAATGATCTAATCGGCTCTCTGGTTGCCCTACCCTAGAAGTTTAATAGTGCATTTTACTCGCCAGTTCATGCGCTTTGAGATGCCGCTTAGCCCAATACGCTATCTGAAAAAGGAGCGACGTAAATTGAACAAATGTGGTAGAATTTCGCTGAATTCTTAAATTAACAATAATATAAAATGGTCTAATCGGGTCTCTGTTTGCCCTACCGTTGAAGTTTAATAGTGCATTTTACTCGCCATTTCATGCGCTTTGAGATGCCGCTCGGCCCAATACGCTATCTGAAATAGGAGCGACGTAAATTGAACAAATGTGATAGAATTTCGCTGATTCTTAAATTAACCATAATATAAAATGATCTAATCGGGTCTCTGTTTGCCCTACCCTAGAAGTTTAATAGTGCAATTTACTCGCCATTTCATGCGCTTTGAAAAGCCGCTCAACCCAATACGCTACCTAAAATAGGAGCGACGTAAATTGTAGAAATGTGATAGAATTACGCTGAATTCTTATATTAACCGTAATATAAAATGATCTAATCGTGTCTCTGTTTGCCTTACCCTAGAAGTTTGATAGTGCATTTTACTCGCCATTTCATGCGCTTTGAGATGCCCTTAGACTAATACGCTATCTGAAATAGAAGCGACGTAAATTGAACGAATGTGATAGAATTTCGCTGAATTCTTAAATTAACCATAATATAAAATGATCTAATCGGGTCTCTGGTTGCCCTACCCTAGAAGTTTAATAGTGCATTTTACTCGCCATTTCATGCGCTTTGAGATGCCGCTTAGCCCAATACGCTATCTGAAATAGGAGCGACGTAAATTGAACAAATGTGATAGAATTTCGCTGAATTCTTATATTAACCATAATGTAAAATTATATAACCGGGTCTCTGTTCGCCCCACTCTAGAAGTTTAATACTGCATTTCACTCGACATTCCACACGCTTTAGGATGCCGCCCAACCCAGTAGGCGATCTGAAATAGGAGCGACATCAATTGAACAAATGTGATAGAATTACGCTGAATTCTTATGTTAACCGTAATATAAAATGATCTAATCTGGTCTCTGTTTGCCTTACCCCAGAAGTTTAATAGTGCATTTTACTCGCCATTTCATGCGCTTTGAGATGCCGCTTAGCCCAATACGCTATATGAAATAGGAGCGATGTATATTGAACAAATGTGATAGAATTTCACTGAATTCCTCATATTAACCATAATGTAAAATTATATAATCGTGTCTCTGTTCGCCCCACCCTAGAAGTTTAATACTGCATTTCACTCGACATTCCACACGCTTTAGGATGCCGCCTATCCCAGTAGGCGATCTGAAATAGGAGCGACGTCAATTGAACAAATGTGATAGAATTACGCTGAATTCTTATATTATCCATAATGTAAAATGATCTAATCGGCTCTCTGTTCGCCCTACCCTAGAAGCTTAATAGTGCATTTTACTCGCCATTTCATGCGCTTTGAGATGCCGCTTAGCTGAATACGCTATCTGAAATAGGAGCGACGTAAATTGAACAAATGTGATAGAATTACGCCGTATCCTTATATTAACCGTAATTTAAAATGATCTAATCGGGTCTCTGTTTGCCGTACCCTCGAAGTTTAATAGTGCATTTTACTCGCCATTTCATGCGCTTTGAGATGCCGCTTAGCCCAATACGCTATCTGAAATAGGAGCGACGTAAATTGAACAAATGTGATAGAATTTCGCCGAATTCTTAAATTAACCATAATATAAAATGATGTAATCGGGTCTCTGTTTGCCCTACCCTAGAAGTATAATAGTGCATTTTACTCGCGATTTCATGCGCTTTGAGATGCCGCTTAGCCCAATACGCTATCTGAAATAGGAGCGACGTAAATTGAACAAATGTGATAGATCTACGCTGCATTCTTATATTAACCGTAATATAAAATGATCTCATCGGGTCTCTGTTTGCCTTACCCTAGAAGTTCGATAGTGCATTTTGCTCGCCATTTCATGCGCTTTGAGATGCTGCTTAGCCCAATACGCTATCTGAAATAGGAGCGACGTAAATTGAACAAATGTGATAGAATTTCGCGGAATCCTTAAATTAACCGTAATATAAAATGATATAATCGGGTCTCTGTTTTCCGAACCCTAGAAGTTTAATAGTGCAATTTACTCGCCATTTTATGCGCTTTGAGATGCCGTTTAGCCCAATACGCTATCTGAAATAGGAGCGACGTAAATTGAACGAATGTGATAGAATCTCGCTGCATTCTTATATTAACCGTAATATAAAATGATCTCATCGGGTCTCTGTTTGCCTTACCCTAGAAGTTCGATAGTGCATTTTACTCACCAGTTCATGCGCTTTGAGATGCTGCTTAGCCCAATACGCTATCTGAAATAGGAGCGACGTAAATTGAACAAATGTGATAGAATTTCGCGGAATTCTTAAATTAACCGTAATATAAAATGATATAATCGGGTCTCTGTTTGCCCTACCCTAGAAGTTTAACAGTTCATTTTACTCGCCATTTCATGCGCTTTGAGATGCCGCTTAGCCCAAGACGCTATCTGAAATAGGAGCGACGTAAATTGAACAAATGTGATAGAATTTCGCTGAATTCTTAAATTAACCATAATATAAAATGATCTATTCGGGTCTCTGTTTGCCCTACGCTAGAAGTTTAATAGTGCATTTTACTCGCCATTTCATGCGCTTTGAGATGCCGCTTAGCCCAATACGCTATCTGAAATGGGAGCGACGTAAATTGAACAAATATGATAGAATTACGCTGCATTCTTATATTAACCGTAATATAAAATGATCTCATCGGTTCTCTGTTTGCCTTACCCTAGAAGTTCGATAGTGCATTTTACTCGCCATTTCATGCGCTTTGAGATGCTGCTTAGCCCAATACGCTATCTGAAATAGGAGCGGCGTAAATTGAAGAAATGTGATAGAATTTCGCTGAATTCTTATATTAAACAAAATATAAAATGATGTAAACGGATCTCTGTTTGCCCTACCCTAGAAGATTAATAGTGCAATTTACTCGCCATTTCATGCGCCTTGAGAAGCCGCTTAGCACAATACGATATCTGAAATAGGAGCGACGTAAATTGAACAAATGTGATAGAATTTCGCTGAATTCTTAAAATAATCAAAATATAAAATGATCTAATCGGGTCTCTGTTTGCCCTACCCTAGAAGTTTAATAGTGCAATTTACTCGCCACTTCATGCGCTTTGAGATGCCGCTTAGCCCAATACGCTATATGAAATAGGAGCGACGTAAATTGAACAAATGTGATAGGATTTCACTGAATTCTTATATTAACCATAATGTAAAATTATATAATCGGGCCTCTGTTCGCCCCACCCTAGAAGTTTAACACTGCATTTCACTCGACATTCCACACGCTTTAGGATGCCGCCCAGCCCAGTGGGCGATCTGAAATAGGAGCGACATCAATTGAACAAATGTGATAGAATTACGCTGAATTCTTATGTTAACCGTAATATAAAATGATCTAATCTGGTCTCTGTTTGCCATACCCCAGAAGTTTAATAGTGCATTTTACTCGCCATTTCATGCGCTTTGAGATGCCGCTTAGCCCAATACGCTATCTGAAATAGGAGCGGCGTAAGTTGAACAAATGTGATAGAATTTCGCTGAATTCTTATATTAAACAAAATATAAAATGATGTAATCGGGTCTCTGTTTGCCCTTCCCTAGAAGATTAATAGTGCAATTTACTCGCCATTTCATGCGCTTTGAGAAGCCGCTTAGCCCAATACGCTATCTGAAATGGGTGCGACGTAAATTGAACAAATGTGATAGAATTTCGCTGAATTTTTAAATTAATCAAAATATAAAATGATCTAATCGGGTCTCTGTGTGCCCTACCCTAGAAGTTTAATATTGCAATTTACTCGCCACTTCATGCTCTTTGAGATGCCGCTTAGCCCAATACGCTATATGAAATAGGAGCGACGTAAATTGAACAAATGTGATAGGATTTCACTGAATTCTTATATTAACCATAATGTAAAATTATATAATCGGGCCTTTGTGCGCCCCACCCTAGAAGTTTAACACTGCATTTCACTCGACATTCCACACGCTTTAGGATGCCGCCAAGCCCAGTAGGCGATCTGAAATAGGAGCGACATCAATTGAACAAATGTGATAGAATCTCGCTGCATTCTTATATTAACCATAATATAAAATGATCTCATCGGGTCTCTGTTTGCCTTACCCTAGAAGTTCGATAGTGCATTTTACTCGCCATTTCATGCGCTTTGAGATGCTGCTTAGCCCAATACGCTATCTGAAATAGGAGCGACGTAAATTGAACAAATGTGATAGAATTTCGCGGAATTCTTAAATTAACCGTAATATAAAATGATATAATCGGGTCTCTGTTTGCCGTACCCTAGAAGTTTCATAGTGCAATTTACTGGCCATTTCATGCGGTTGGAGATGCCGCTTAGCCCAGTACGCTATCTGAAATAGGAGCGGCTTAAATTGAACAAATGTGATAGAATTTCGCTGAACTCTTATATTATCCATAATGTAAAATGATCTAATCGGCTCTCTGTTCGCCCTACCCTAGAAGTCGAATAGTGCATTCTATTCGCCATTTCATGCGCTTTGAGATGCCGCTTAGCCCAAGACGCTATCTGAAATAGGAGCGACGTAAATTGAACAAATGTGATAGAATTTCGCTGAATTCTTAAATTAACCATAATATAAAACGATCTAATCGGGTCCCTGTTTGCGCGACGCTAGAAGTTTAATAGTGCATTTTACTCGCCATTTCATGCGCTTTGAGATGCCGCTTAGCCCAATACGCTATCTGAAATGGGAGCGACGTAAATTGAACAAATATGATAGAATTACGCTGCATTCTTATATTAACCGTAATATAAAATGATCTCATCGGGTCTCTGTTTGCCTTACCCTAGAAGTTTAATAGTGCATTCTATTCGCCATTTCATGCGCTTTGAGGTGCCGCTTAGCCCAAGACGCTATCTGAAATAGGAGCGACGTAAATTGAACAAATGTGATAGGATTTCACTGAATTCTTATATTAACCATAATGTAAAATTATATAATCGGGCCTCTGTTCGCCCCACCCTAGAAGTTTAACACTGCATTTCACTCGACATTCCACACGCTTTAGGATGCCGCCCAGCCCAGTAGGCGATCTGAAATAGGAGCGACATCAATTGAACAAATGTGATAGAATCTCGCTGAATTCTTAAATTAACCATAATATAAAATGATCTAATCGGGTCTCTGTTTGCCCTACCCTAGAAGTTTAATAGTGCATTTTACTCGCCATTTCATGCGCTTTGAGAGGCCGCTTAGCCCAATACGCTATCTGAAATAGGAGCGACGTAAATTGAATAAATGTGATAGAATTTCGCTGAATTCTTAAATTAACCATAATATAAAATGATCTTATCGGGTCTCTGTTTGCCCTACCCTAGAAGTTTAATAGTGCATTTTACTCGCCATTTCATGCGCTTTGAGAGGCCGCTTAGCCCAATACGCTATCTGAAATAGGAGCGACGTAAATTGAATAAATGTGATAGAATTTCGCTGAATTCTTAAATTAACCATAATATAAAATGATCTTATCGGGTCTCTGTTCGCCCCAGCCTAGAAGTTTAATGTTGCATTTCCCTTGACATTCCACGCGCTTTAGCATGCCGCCTAGCCCAGTAGGCTATCTGAAATAGGAGCGACGTCAATTGAACAAATGTGATAGAATTACGCTGAATTCTTATGTTAACCGTAATATAAAATGATCTAATCTGGTCTCTGTTTGCCTTACCCTAGAAGGTTAATAGTGCATTTTACTCGCCATTCCATGTGCTTTGCGATGCCGATTAGCCCAATACGCTATCTGAAATGGGAGCGACGTAAATTGAACAAATGTGATAGAATATCGCTGAATTCTTAAATTAACCATAATATAAAATGATCTAATCGGGTCTCTGTTTGCCCTACCCTAGAAGTTTAATAGTGCAATTTACTCGCCATTTCATGCGCATTGAGATGCCGCTTAGCCCAATACGCTATCTGAAATAGGAGCGGCGTAAATTGAACAAATGTGATAGAATTTCGCTGAATTCTTATATTAAACAAAATATAAAATGATGTAATCGGATCTCTGTTTGCCCTACCCTAGAAGATTAATAGTGCAATTTACTCGCCATTTCATGCGCTCTGAGAAGCCGCTTACCCCAATACGCTATCTGAAATAGGAGCGACGTAAATTGAACAAATGTGATAGAATTTCGCTGAACTCTTATATTATCCATAATGTAAAATGATCTAATCGGCTCTCTGTTCGCCCTACCCTAGAAGTTTAACAGTGCAATTTACTCGCCATTTCATGCGGTTGGAGATGCCGCTTAGCCCAATACGCTATCTGAAATAGGAGCGGCGTAAATTGAACAAATGTGATAGAATTTCGCTGAACTCTTATATTATCCATAATGTAAAATGATCTAATCGGCTCTCTGTTCGCCCTACCCTAGAAGTTTAATAGTGCATTTTACTCGCCATTTCATGCGCTTTGAGATGCCGCTTAGCCCAATACGCTATCTGAAATAGGAGCGACGTAAGTTGAACAAATGTGATAGAATTTCGCTGAATTCTTAAATTAACCATAATATAAAATGATCTAATCGGGTCTCTGTTTGCCCTACCCTAGAAGTTTAACAGTTCATTTTACTCGCCATTTCATGCGCTTTGAGATGCCGCTGAGCCCAATACGCTATCTGAAATAGGAGCGACGTAAATTGAACAAATGTGATAGAATGTCGCTGAATTCTTATATTAACCGTAATGTAAAATGATCTAATCGGCTCTCTGTTCGCCCTACCCTAGAAGTATGATAGAGAATTTTACTCACCATTTCATGCGCTTTGAGATGCCGCTTAGCCCAATACGCTATCTGAAATAGAAGCGACGTAAGTTGAACGACTGTGATAGAATTTCGCTGAATTCTTAAATTAACCATAATATGAAATGATCTAATCGGGTCTCTGGTTGCCCTGCCCTAGAAGTTTAATAGTGCATTTTACTCGCGATTGCATGCGCTTTGAGATGCCGCTTAGCCCAATACGCTATCTGAAATAGGAGCGACGTAAATTGAACAAATGTAATAGAATTTCGCTGAATTCTTAAATTAACCGTAATATAAAATGATCTAATGGGGTCTCTGTTCGCCCCACCCTAGAAGTTTAATGTTGCATTTCCCTTGACATACCACGCGCTTTAGCATGCCGCCTAGCCCAGTAGGCTATCTGAAATAGGAGCGACGTCAATTGAACAAATGTGATAGAATTACGCTGAATTCTTATGTTAACCGTAATATAAAATGATCTAATCTGGTCTCTGTTTGCCTTACCCTAGAAGGTTAATAGTGCATTTTACTCGCCATTCCATGCGCTTTGCGATGCCGCTTAGCCCAATACGCTATCTGAAATGGGAGCGACGTAAATTGAGCAAATGTGATAGAATATCGCTGAATTCTTAAATTAACCATAATATGAAATGATCTGATCGGGTCTCTGTTTGACCTACCCTAGAAGTTTAATAGTGCAATTTACTCGCCATTTCATGCGCTTTGAGATGCCGCTTAGCCCAATACGCTATCTGAAATAGGAGCGGCGTAAGTTGAACAAATGTGATAGAATTTCGCTGAATTCTTATATTAAACAAAATATAAAATGATGTAATCTGGTCTCTGTTTGCCCTACCCTAGAAGATTAATAGTGCAATTTACTCGCCATTTCATGCGCTTTGAGAAGCCGCTTAGCCCAATACGCTATCTGAAATAGGAGCGACGTAAATTGAACAAATGTGATAGAATTTCGCTGAATTCTTAAATTAATCAAAATATAAAATAATCTAATCGGGTCTCTGTTTGCCCTACCCTAGAAGTTTAATATTGCAATTTACTCGCCACTTCATGCTCTTTGAGATGCCGCTTAGCCCAATACGCTATATGAAATAGGAGCGACGTAAATTGAACAAATGTGATAGGATTTCACTGAATTCTTATATTAACCATAATGTAAAATTA
The DNA here is from genome assembly GCA_916610135.2 of Macropis europaea. Taxonomy (NCBI): domain Eukaryota; kingdom Metazoa; phylum Arthropoda; class Insecta; order Hymenoptera; family Melittidae; genus Macropis; species Macropis europaea. The sequence continues at coordinate 113,129 of CAKAJE020000264.1, forward strand.
TATAATCGGGCCTCTGTTCGCCACACCCTAGAAGTTTAACACTGCATTTCACTCGACATTCCACACGCTTTAGGATGCCGCCCAGCCCAGTAGGCGATCTGAAATAGGAGCGACATCAATTGAACAAATGTGATAGAATCTCGCTGCATTCTTATATTAACCATAATATAAAATGATTTCATCGGGTCTCTGTTTGCCTTACCCTAGAAGTTCGATAGTGCATTTTACTCGCCATTTCATGCGCTTTGAGATGCTGCTTAGCCCAATACGCTATCTGAAATAGGAGCGACGTAAATTGAACAAATGTGATAGAATTTCGCGGAATTCTTAAATTAACCGTAATATAAAATGATATAATCGGGTCTCTGTTTGCCGTACCCTAGAAGTTTCATAGTGCAATTTACTGGCCATTTCATGCGGTTGGAGATGCCGCTTAGCCCAGTACGCTATCTGAAATAGGAGCGGCTTAAATTGAACAAATGTGATAGAATTTCGCTGAACTCTTATATTATCCATAATGTAAAATGATCTAATCGGCTCTCTGTTCGCCCTACCCTAGAAGTCGAATAGTGCATTCTATTCGCCATTTCATGCGCTTTGAGATGCCGCTTAGCCCAAGACGCTATCTGAAATAGGAGCGACGTAAATTGAACAAATGTGATAGAATTTCGCTGAATTCTTAAATTAACCATAATATAAAATGATCTAATCGGGTCTCTGTTTGCGCTACGCTAGAAGTTTAATAGTGCATTTTACTCGCCATTTCATGCGCTTTGAGATGCCGCTTAGCCCAATACGCTATCTGAAATGGGAGCGGCGTAAATTGAACAAATATGATAGAATTACGCTGCATTCTTATATTAACCGTAATATAAAATGATCTCATCGGGTCTCTGTTTGCCTTACCCTAGAAGTTCGATAGTGCATTTTACTCGCCATTTCATGCGCTTTGAGATGCCGCTTAGCCCAATACGCTATCTGAAATAGGAGCGGCGTAAGTTGAACAAATGTGATAGAATTTCGCTGAATTCTTATATTAAAAAAATATAAAATGATGTAATCGGGTCTCTGTTTGCCCTACCCTAGAAGTTTAACAGTTCATTTTACTCGCCATTTCATGCGCTTTGAGATGCCGCTTAGCCGAAGACGCTATCTGAAATAGGAGCGGCGTAAATTGAACAAATGTGATAGAACTTCGCTGAATTCTTAAATTAACCATAATATAAAATGATCTAATCGGGTCTCTGTTTGCCCTACGCTAGATGTTTAATAGTGCATTTTACTCGCCATTTCATGCGCTTTGAGATGCCGCTTAGCCCAAGACGCTATCTGAAATAGGAGCGACATCAATTGAACAAATGTGATAGAATTTCGCTGAATTCTTAAATTAACCATAATATAAAATGATCTAATCGGGTCTCTGTTTGCCCTACCCTAGAAGTTTAATAGTGCATTTTACTCGCCATTTCATGCGCTTTGAGAGGCCGCTAAATTGAATAAATGTGATAGAATTTCGCTGAACTCTTATATTATCCATAATGTAAAATGATCTAATCGGCTCTCTGTTCGCCCTACCCTAGAAGTTTAATAGTGCATTTTACTCGCAATTTCATGCGATTTGAGGTGCTGCTTAGCCCAATACGCTATCTGAAATAGGAGCGACGTAAGTTGAACAAATGTGATAGAATTTCGCTGAATTCTTAAATTAACCATAATATAAAATGATCTAATCGGGTCCCTGTTTGCCCTACCCTAGAAGTTTAACAGTTCATTTTACTCGCCATTTCATGCGCTTTGAGATGCCGCCGAGCCCAAGACGCTATCTGAAGTAGGAGCGACGTAAATTGAACAAATGTGATAGAATTTCGCTGAATTCTTAAATTAACCATAATATAAAATGATCTAATCGGGTCTCTGTTTGCCCTACGCTAGAAGTTTAATGGTGCATTTTACTCGCCATTTCATGCGCTTTGAGATGCCGCTTAGTCCAAGACGCTATCTGAAATAGGAGCAACGTAAATTGAACAAATGTGATAGAATTTCGCTGAATTCTTATATTAACCATAATGCAAAATTATATAATCGGGTCTCTGTTCGCCCCACCCTAGAAGTTTAATACTGCATTTCACTCGACATTCCACACGCTTTAGGATGCCTCCCAACCCAGTAGGCGGTCTGAAATAGGAGCGACATCAATTGAACAAATGTGATAGAATTTCGCTGAATTCTTAAATTAACCATAATATAAAATGATCTAATCGGGTCTCTGTTTGCCCGACCCTAGAAGTTTAATACTGCATTTTACTCGCCATTTCATGCGCTTTGAGATGCCGCTTAGCCCAATACGCTATCTGAAATAGGAGCGACGTAAATTGAATAAATGTGATAGAATTTCGCTGAATTCTTAAATTAACCATAATATAAAATGATCTAATCGGGTCTCTGTTTGCCCTACCCTAGAAGTTTAACAGTGCAATTTACTCGCCATTTCATGCGCTTTGAGATGCCGCTTAGCCCAATACGCTATCTGAAATAGGAGCGACGTAAATTGAATAAATGTGATAGAATTTCGCTGAATTCTTAAATTAACCATAATATAAAATGATCTAATCGTGTCTCTGTTTGCCTTACCCTAGAAGTTTGATAGTGCATGTTACTCGCCATTTCATGCGCTTTGAGATGCCGCTTAGACCAATACGCTATCTGAAATAGAAGCGACGTAAGTTGAACGACTGTGATAGAATTTCGCTGAATTCTTAAATTAACCATAATATGAAATGATCTAATCGGCTCTCTGGTTGCCCTGCCCTAGAAGTTTAATAGTGCATTTTACTCGCCATTTCATGCGCTTTGAGATGCCGCTCGGCCCAATACGCTATCTGAAATAGGAGCGACGTAAATTGAACAAATGTGATAGAATTTCGCTGAATTCTTAAATTAACCGTAATATAAAATGATCTAATCGGGTCTCTGTTCGCCCCACCCTAGAAGTTTAATGTTGCATTTCCCTTGACATTCCACGCGCTTTAGGATGCCGCCCAGCCCAGTAGGCGATCTGAAATAGGAGCGACATCAATTGAAGAAATGTGATAGAATTACGCTGAATTCTTATGTTAACCGTAATATAAAATGATCTAATCTGGTCTCTGTTTGCCTTACCCCAGAAGTTTAATAGTGCATTCTACTCGCCATTTCATGCACTTTGGGATGCCGCTTAGCCCAATACGCTATCTGAAATAGGAGCGACGTAAATTGAACGAATGTGATAGAATTTCGCGGAATTCTTAAATTAACCGTAATATAAAATGATCTAATCGGGTCTCTGTTTGCCGTACCCTAGAAGATTAATAGTGCAATTTACTCGCCATTTCATGCAGTTGGAGATGCCGCTTAGCCCAATACGCTATCTGAAATAGGAGCGGCGTAAATTGAACAAATGTGATAGAATTTCGCTGAATTCTTAAATTAACCATAATATAAAATGATCTAATCGGGTCTCTGTTTGCCCTACCCTAGAAGTTTAATAGTGCATTTTACTCGCCATTTCATGCGCTTTGAGAGGCCGCTTAGCCCAATACGCTATCTGAAATAGGAGCGACGTAAATTGTAGAAATGTGATAGAATTACGCTGAATTCTTATATTAATCGTAATATAAAATGATCTAATCGGGTCTCTGTTCGCCCCAGCCTAGAAGTTTAATGTTGCATTTCCCTTGACATTCCACGCGCTTTAGCATGCCGCCTAGCCCAGTAGGCTATCTGAAATAGGAGCGACGTCAATTGAACAAATGTGATAGAATTACGCTGAATTCTTATGTTAACCGTAATATAAAATGATCTAATCTGGTCTCTGTTTGCCTTACCCTAGAAGGTTAATAGTGCATTTTACTCGCCATTCCATGCGCTTTGCGATGCCGATTAGCCCAATACGCTATCTGAAATGGGAGCGACGTAAATTGAACAAATGTGATAGAATATCGCTGAATTCTTAAATTAACCATAATATAAAATGATCTAATCGGGTCTCTGTTTGCCCTACCCTAGAAGTTTAATAGTGCAATTTACTCGCCATTTCATGCGCATTGAGATGCCGCTTAGCCCAATACGCTATCTGAAATAGGAGCGGCGTAAATTGAACAAATGTGATAGAATTTCGCTGAATTCTTATATTAAACAAAATATAAAATGATGTAATCGGATCTCTGTTTGCCCTACCCTAGAAGATTAATAGTTCAATTTACTCGCCATTTCATGCGCTTTGAGAAGCCGCTTACCCCAATACGCTATCTGAAATAGGAGCGACGTAAATTGAACAAATGTGATAGAATTTCGCTGAACTCGTATATTATCCATAATGTAAAATGATCTAATCGGCTCTCTGTTCGCCCTACCCTAGAAGTTTAACAGTGCAATTTACTCGCCATTTCATGCGGTTGGTGATGCCGCTTAGCCCAATACGCTATCTGAAATAGGAGCGGCGTAAATTGAACAAATGTGATAGAATTTCGCTGAATTCTTAAATTAACCATAATATAAAATGATCTAATCGGGTCTCTGTTTGCCCTACCCTAGAAGTTTAACAGTTCATTTTACTCGCCATTTCATGCGCTTTGAGATGCCGCTTAGCCCAATACGCTATCTGAAATAGGAGCGGCGTAAATTGAACAAATGTGATAGAATGTCGCTGAATTCTTATATTAACCGTAATGTAAAATGATCTACTCGGCTCTCTGTTCGCCCTACCCTAGAAGTATGATAGAGAATTTTACTCACCATTTCATGCGCTTTGAGACGCCGCTTAGCCCAATACGCTATCTGAAATAGAAGCGACGTAAGTTGAACGACTGTGATAGAATTTCGCTGAATTCTTAAATTAACCATAATATGAAATGATCTAATCGGGTCTCAGGTTGCCCTGCCCTAGAAGTTTGATAGTGCATTTTACTCGCGATTGCATGCGCTTTGAGATGCCGCTTAGCCCAATACGCTATCTGAAATAGGAGCGACGTAAATTGAACAAATGTAATAGAATTTCGCTGAATTCTTAAATTAACCGTAATATAAAATGATCTAATGGGGTCTCTGTTCGCCCCACCCTAGAAGTTTAATGTTGCATTTCCCTTGACATACCACGCGCTTTAGCATGCCGCCTAGCCCAGTAGGCTATCTGAAATAGGAGCGACGTCAATTGAACAAATGTGATAGAATTACGCTGAATTCTTATGTTAACCGTAATATAAAATGATCTAATCTGGTCTCTGTTTGCCTTACCCTAGAAGGTTAATAGTGCATTTTACTCGCCATTCCCATGCGCTTTGCGATGCCGCTTAGCCCAATACGCTATCTGAAATGGGAGCGACGTAAATTGAGCAAATGTGATAGAATATCGCTGAATTCTTAAATTAACCATAATATAAAATGATCTGATCGGGTCTCTGTTTGACCTACCCTAGAAGTTTAATAGTGCAATTTACTCGCCATTTCATGCGCTTTGAGATGCCGCTTAGCCCAATACGCTATCTGAAATAGGAGCGGCGTAAGTTGAACAAATGTGATAGAATTTCGCTGAATTCTTATATTAAACAAAATATAAAATGATGTAATCGGGTCTCTGTTTGCCCTACCTAGAAGATTAATAGTGCAATTTACTCGCCATTTCATGCGCTTTGAGAAGCCGCTTAGCCCAATACGCTATCTGAAATAGGAGTGACGTAAATTGAACAAATGTGATAGAATTTCGCTGAATTCTTAAATTAATCAAAATATAAAATGATCTAATCGGGTCTCTGTTTGCCCTACCCTAGAAATTTAATATTGCAATTTACTCGCCACTTCATGCTCTTTGAGATGCCGCTTAGCCCAATACGCTATATGAAATAGGAGCGACGTAAATTGAACAAATGTGATAGGATTTCACTGAATTCTTATATTAACCATAATGTAAAATTATATAATCGGGCCTCTGTTCGCCACACCCTAGAAGTTTAACACTGCATTTCACTCGACATTCCACACGCTTTAGGATGCCGCCCAGCCCAGTAGGCGATCTGAAATAGGAGCGACATCAATTGAACAAATGTGATAGAATCTCGCTGCATTCTTATATTAACCATAATATAAAATGATCTCATCGGGTCTCTGTTTGCCTTACCCTAGAAGTTCGATAGTGCATTTTACTCGCCAGTTCATGCGCTTTGAGATGCTGCTTAGCCCAATACGCTATCTGAAATAGGAGCGACGTAAATTGAACAAATGTGATAGAATTTCGCGGAATTCTTAAATTAACCGTAATATAAAATGAAATAATCGGGTCTCTGTTTGCCGTACCCTAGAAGTTTCATAGTGCAATTTACTGGCCATTTCATGCGTTGGAGATGCCGCTTAGCCCAGTACGCTATCTGAAATAGGAGCGGCTTAAATTGAAACAAATGTGATAGAATTTCGCTGAACTCTTATATTATCCATAATGTAAAATGATCTAATCGGCTCTCTGTTCGCCCTACCCTAGAAGTCGAATAGTGCATTCTATTCGCCATTTCATGCGCTTTGAGATGCCGCTTAGCCCAAGACGCTATCTGAAATAGGAGCGACGTAAATTGAACAAATGTGATAGAATTTCGCTGAATTCTTAAATTAACCATAATATAAAATGATCTAATCGGGTCTCTGTTTGCCTTACCCTAGAAGTTCGATAGTGCATTTTACTCGCCATTTCATGCGCTTTGAGATGCCGCTTAGCCCAATACGCTATCTGAAATAGGAGCGGCGTAAGTTGAACAAATGTGATAGAATTTCGCTGAATTCTTAAATTAACCATAATATAAAATGATCTAATCGGGTCTCTGTTTGCCCTACCCTAGAAGTTTAATAGTGCATTTTACTCGCCATTTCATGCGCTTTGAGGGGCCGCTAAATTGAATAAATGTGATAGAATTTCGCTGAACTCTTATATTATCCATAATGTAAAATGATCTAATCGGCTCTCTGTTCGCCCTACCCTAGAAGTTTAATAGTGCATTTTACTCGCAATTTCATGCGATTTGAGGTGCTGCTTAGCCCAATACGCTATCTGAAATAGGAGCGACGTAAGTTGAACAAATGTGATAGAATTTCGCTGAATTCTTAAATTAACCATAATATAAAATGATCTAATCGGGTCCCTGTTTGCCCTACCCTAGAAGTTTAACAGTTCATTTTACTCGCCATTTCATGCGCTTTGAGATGCCGCCGAGCCCAAGACGCTATCTGAAATAGGAGCGACGTAAATTGAACAAATGTGATAGAATTTCGCTGAATTCTTAAATAACCATAATATAAAATGATCTAATCGGGTCTCTGTTTGCCCTACGCTAGAAGTTTAATGGTGCATTTTACTCGCCATTTCATGCGCTTTGAGATGCCGCTTAGTCCAAGACGCTATCTGAAATAGGAGCAACGTAAATTGAACAAATGTGATAGAATTTCGCTGAATTCTTATATTAACCATAATGTAAAATTATATAATCGGGTCTCTGTTCGCCCCACCCTAGAAGTTTAATACTGCATTTCACTCGACATTCCACACGCTTTAGGATGCCTCCCAACCCAGTAGGCGATCTGAAATAGGAGCGACATCAATTGAACAAATGTGATAGAATTTCGCTGAATTCTTAAATTAACGATAATATAAAATGATCTAATCGGGTCTCTGTTTGCCCCACCCTAGAAGTTTAATACTGCATTTTACTCGCCATTTCATGCGCTTTGAGATGCCGCTTAGCCCAATACGCTATCTGAAATAGGAGCGACGTAAATTGAATAAATGTGATAGAATTTCGCTGAATTCTTAAATTAACCATAATATAAAATTATCTAATCGGGTCTCTGTTTGCCCTACCCTAGAAGTTTAACAGTGCAATTTACTCGCCATTTCATGCGCTTTGAGAAGCCGCTTAACCCAATACGCTATCTAAAATAGGAGCGACGTAAATTGTAGAAATGTGATAGAATTACCCTGAACTCTTATATCAACCGTAATATAAAATGATCTAATCGTGTCTCTGTTTGCCTTACCCTAGAAGTTTGATAGTGCATGTTACTCGCCATTTCATGCGCTTTGAGATGCCGCTTAGACCATTACGCTATCTGAAATAGAAGCGACGTAAGTTGAACGACTGTGATAGAATTTCGCTGAATTCTTAAATTAACCATAATATGAAATGATCTAATCGGGTCTCTGGTTGCCCTGCCCTAGAAGTTTAATAGTGCATTTTACTCGCCATTTCATGCGCTTTGAGATGCCGCTTAGCCGAAAACGCTATCCGAAATAGGAGCGACGTAAATTGAACAAATGTGATAGAATTACGCCGTATCCTTATATTAACCGTAATTTAAAATGATCTAATCGGGTCTCTGTTTGCCGTACCCTCGAAGTTTAATAGTGCATTTTACTCGACATTTCATGCGCTTTGAGATGCCGCTTAGCCCAATACGCTATCTGAAATAGGAGCGACGTAAATTGCACAAATGTGATAGAATTTCGCTGAATTCTTAAATTAACCATAATATAAAATGAACTAATCGGGTCTCTGTTTGCCCTACGCTAGAAGTTTAATAGTGCATTTTACTCGCCATGTCATGCGCTTTGAGGTGCCGCTTAGACCAATACGCTATCTGAAATAGGAGCGACGTAAATTGAACAAATATGGTAGAATTAAGCTGAATTCTTAAATTAACCATAATATAAAATGATCTAATCAGGTCTCTGTTTGCCTTACCCTAGAAGTTTAATAGTGCATTTTACTCGTTATTTCATGCGTTTAGAGATGCCGCTTAGCCAAATATGCTATCTGAAATAGTAGCGACGTAAATTGAACAAATGTGATAGAATTTCGCTGAATTCTTTTATTAACCGTAATATAAAATGATCTGATCGGGTCTCTGTTTGCCTTACCCTAGAAGTTTGATAGTGCATTTTACACGCCATTTCATGCGCTTTGCGATGCCGCTTCGCCCAATACGCTATCTGAAATAGGAGCGGCGTAAATTGAACAAATGTGATAGAATTTCGCTGAATTCTTATATTAAACAAAATATAAAATGATGTAATCGGGTCTCTGTTTGCCCTACCCTAGAAGATTAATAGTGCAATTTACTCGCCATTTCATGCCCTTTGAGAAGCCGCTTAGCCCAATGCGCTATCTGAAATAGGAGCGTCGTAAATTGAACAAATGTGATAGAATTTCGCTGAATTCTTAAATTAACCATAATATAAAATGATCTAATCGGGTCTCTGTTTGCCCTACCCTAGAAGTTTAATAGTTCATTTTACTCGCCATTTCATGCGCTTTGAGATGCCGCTTAGACCAATACACTATCTGAAATAGGAGCGACGTAAGTTGAACAAATGTGATAGAATTAAGCTGAATTCTTAAATTAACCATAATGTAAAATGATCTAATCTGGTCTCTGTTTGCCCTACCCTAGAAGTATAATAGTGCATTTTACTCGCCATTTCATGCGCTTTGCGATGCCGCTTAGCCCAATACGCTATCTGAAATGGGAGCGACGTAAATTGAACAAATGTGATAGATCTACGCTGAATTCTTATATTAACCGTAATATAAAATATCATCTTGTCTCTGTTTGCCTTACCCTAGACGTTTGATGGTGCACTTTACTCGCCATTTCATGCGCTTTGAGAAGCCTCTTAGCCCAATACGCTATCTGAAATAGTAGCGACGTAAATTGAACAAATGTGATAGAATTACGCTGAATTCTTATATTAACCGTAATATAAAATGATCTAATCGGGTCTCTGTTTGCCTTACCCTAGACGTTTGATAGTGCATTTTACACGCCATTTCATGCGCTTTGCGGTGCCGCTTAGACCAATACGCTATCTGAAATAGAAGCGACGTAAGTTGAACGACTGTGATTGAATTTCGCTGAATTCTTAAATTAACCATAATATGAAATGATCTAATCGGGTCTCTGGTTGCACTGCCCTAGAAGTTTAATAGTGCATTTTACTCGCCATTTCATGCGCTTTGATATGCCGCTCGGCCCAATACGCTATCTGAAATAGGAGCGACGTAAATTGAACAAATGTGATAGAATTTCGCTGAATTCTTAAATTAACCGTAATATAAAATGATCTAATCGGGTCTCTGTTCGCCCCACCCTAGAAGTTTAATGTTGCATTTCCCTTGACATTCCACGCGCTTTAGCATGCCGCCTAGCCCAGTAGGCTATCTGAAATAGGAGCGACGTCAATTGAACAAATGTGATAGAATTACGTTGAATTCTTGTGTTAACCATAATATAAAATGATCTAAACGGGTCTCTGTTTGCACTACCCGAGAAGTTTAATAGTGCAATTTACTCGCCATTTCATGCGCTTTGAGATGCCGCTTAGCCCAATACGCTATCTGAAATAGAGAGCGGCGTAAATTGAACAAATGTGATAGAATTTCGCTGAATTCTTATATTAACAAAATATGAAATGATGTAATCGGGTCTCTGTTTGCCCTACCCTAGAAGATTAATAGTGCAATTTACTCGCCATTTCATGCGCTTTGAGGAGCCGCTTAGCCCAATACGCTATCTGAAATAGGAGCGACGTAAATTGAACAAATGTGATAGAATTTCGCTGAATTCTTAAATTAATCAAAATATAAAATGATCTAATCGGGTCTCTGTTTGCCCTACCCTAGAAGTTTAATAGTGCAATTTATTCGCCACTTCATGCGCTTTGAGATGCCGCATAGACCAATACGCTATCTGAAATAGGAGCGACGTAAATTGAACAAATGTGATAGAATTAATCTGAATTCTTAAATTAACCATAATATAAAATGATCTAATCGGGTCTCTGTTTGCCCTACCCTAGAAGTTTAACAGTGCATTTTACTCGCCATTTCATGCGCTTTGAGATGCCGCTTAGCCCAATACGCTATCTGAAATAGGAGCGGCGTAAGTTGAACAAATGTGATAGAATTTCGCTGAATTCTTATATTAAAAAAATATAAAATGATGTAATCGGGTCTCTGTTTGCCCTACCCTAGAAGTTTAACAGTTCATTTTACTCGCCATTTCATGCGCTTTGAGATGCCGCTTAGCCCAAGACGCTATCTGAAATAGGAGCGACGTAAATTGAACAAATGTGATAGAACTTCGCTGAATTCTTAAATTAACCATAATATAAAATGATCTAATCGGGTCTCTGTTTGCCCTACGCTAGAAGTTTAATAGTGCATTTTACTCGCCATTTCATGCGCTTTGAGATGCCGCTTAGCCCAAGACGCTATCTGAAATAGGAGCGACATCAATTGAACAAATGTGATAGAATTTCGCTGAATTCTTAAATTAACCATAATATAAAATGATCTAATCGGGTCTCTGTTTGCCCTACCCTAGAAGTTTAATAGTGCATTTTACTCGCCATTTCATGCGCTTTGAGAGGCCGCTAAATTGAACAAATGTGATAGAATTTCGCTGAATTCTTAAATTAACCATAATATAAAATGATCTAATCGGGTCCCTGTTTGCCCTACCCTAGAAGTTTAACAGTTCATTTTACTCGCCATTTCATGCGCTTTGAGATGCCGCCGAGCCCAGACGCTATCTGAAATAGGAGCGACGTAAATTGAACAAATGTGATAGAATTTCGCTGAATTCTTAAATTAACCATAATATAAAATGATCTAATCGGGTCTCTGTTTGCCCTACGCTAGAAGTGTAATAGTGTATTTTACTCGCCATTTCATGCGCTTTGAGATGCCGCTTAGTCCAAGACGCTATCTGAAATAGGAGCAACGTAAATTGAACAAATGTGAAAGAATTTCGCTGAATTCTTATATTAACCATAATGTAAAATTATATAATCGGGTCTCTGTTCGCCCCACCCTAGAAGTTTAATACTGCATTTCACTCGACATTCCACACGCTTTAGGATGCCGCCCACCCCAGTAGGCGATCTGAAATAGGAGCGACATCAATTGAACAAATGTGATAGAATTTCGCTGAATTCTTAAATTAACCATAATATAAAATGATCTAATCGGGTCTCTGTTTGCCCTACCCTAGAAGTTTAATACTGCATTTTACTCGCCATTTCATGCGCTTTGAGATGCCGCTTAGCCCAATACGCTATCTGAAATAGGAGCGACGTAAATTGAATAAATGTGATAGAATTTCGCTGAATTCTTAAATTAACCATAATATAAAATGATCTAATCGGGTCTCTGTTTGCCCTACCCTAGAAGTTTAACAGTGCAATTTACTCGCCATTTCATGCGCTTTGAGAAGCCGCTTAACCCAATACGCTATCTAAAATAGGAGCGACGTAAATTGTAGAAATGTGATAGAATTACCCTGAACTCTTATATTAACCGTAATATAAAATGATCTAATCGTGTCTCTGTTTGCCTTACCCTAGAAGTTTGATAGTGCATGTTACTCGCCATTTCATGCGCTTTGAGATGCCGCTTAGACCAATACGCTATCTGAAATAGAAGCGACGTAAGTTGAACGACTGTGATAGAATTTCGCTGAATTCTTAAATTAACCATAATATGAAATGATCTAATCGGGTCTCTGGTTGCCCTGCCCTAGAAGTTTAATAGTGAATTTTACTCGCCATTTCATGCGCTTTGAGATGCCGCTCGGCCCAATACGCTATCTGAAATAGGAGCGACGTAAATTGAACAAATGTGATAGAATTTCGCTGAATTCTTAAATTAACCGTAACATAAAATGATCTAATCGGGTCTCTGTTCGCCCCACCCTAGAAGTTTAATGTTGCATTTCCCTTGACATTCCACGCGCTTTAGCATGCCGCCTAGCCCAGTAGGCTATCTGAAATAGGAGCGACGTCAATTGAACAAATGTGATAGAATTTCGCTGAATTCTTAAATTAACCATAATATAAAATGATCTAATCGGGTCTCTGTTTGCCCTACCCTAGAAGTTTAATACTGCATTTTACTCGCCATTTCATGCGCTTTGAGATGCCGCTTAGCCCAATACGCTATCTGAAATAGGAGCGACGTAAATTGAATAAATGTGATAGAATTTCGCTGAATTCTTAAATTAACCATAATATAAAATGATCTAATCGGGGTCTCTGTTTGCCCTACCCTAGAAGTTTAACAGTGCAATTTACTCGCCATTTCATGCGCTTTGAGAAGCCGCTTAACCCAATACGCTATCTAAAATAGGAGCGACGTAAATTGTAGAAATGTGATAGAATTACCCTGAACTCTTATATTAACCGTAATATAAAATGATCTAATCGTGTCTCTGTTTGCCTTACCCTAGAAGTTTGATAGTGCATGTTACTCGCCATTTCATGCGCTTTGAGATGCCGCTTAGACCAATACGCTATCTGAAATAGAAGCGACGTAAGTTGAACGACTGTGATAGAATTTCGCTGAATTCTTAAATTAACCATAATATGAAATGATCTAATAGGGTCTCTGGTTGCCCTGCCCTAGAAGTTTAATAGTGAATTTTACTCGCCATTTCATGCGCTTTGAGATGCCGCTCGGCCCAATACGCTATCTGAAATAGGAGCGACGTAAATTGAACGAATGTGATAGAATTTCGCGGAATTCTTAAATTAACCGTAATATAAAATGATCTAATCCGGTCTCTGTTTGCCGTACCCTAGAAGATTAATAGTGCAATTTACTCGCCATTTCATGCAGTTGGAGATGCCGCTTAGCCCAATACGCTATCTGAAATAGGAGCGGCGTAAATTGAACAAATGTGATAGAATTTCGCTGAACTCTTATATTATCCATAATGTAAAATGATCTAATCGGCTCTCTGTTCGCCCTACCCTAGAAGTTTAATAGTGCATTTTACTCGCCATTTCATGCGCTTTGAGATGCCGCCTAGCCCAATAGGCTATCTGAATAGGAGCGACGTAAGTTGAACAAATGTGATAGAATTTCGCTGAATTCTTAAATTAACCATAATATAAAATGATCTAATCGGGTCTCTGTTTGCCCTACCCTAGAAGTTTAACAGTTCATTTTACTCGCCATTTCATGCGCTTTGAGATGCCGCTTAGCCCAAGACGCTATCTGAAATAGGAGAGACGTAAATTGAACAAATGTGATAGAATTTCGCTGAATTCTTAAATTAACCATAATATAAAATGATCTAATCGGGTCTCTGTTTGCCCTACGCTAGAAGTTTAATAGTGCATTTTGCTCGCCATTTCATGCGCTTTGAGATGCCGCCTAGCCCAATGCGCTATCTGAAATGGGAGCGACGTAAATTGAACAAATATGATAGAATTACGCTTCATTCTTATATTAACCGTAATATAAAATGATCTAATCTGGTCTCTGTTTGCAGTACCCCAGAAGTTTAATAGTGCAATTTACTCGCCATTTCATGCGCATTGAGATGCCGGTTATCCCAATACGCTATATGAAATAGGAGCGACGTAAATTGAACAAATGTGATAGAATTTCGCTGAATTCTTAAATTAACCGTAATATAAAATGATCTATTCGGGTCTCTGTTTGCCGTACCCTAGAAGTTTAATAGTGCAATTTACTCGCCATTTCATGCGCTTTGAGATGCCGCTTATCCCAATACGCTATATGAAATAGGAGCGACGTATATTGAACAAATGTGATAGAATTTCGCTGAATTCTTAAATTAACCGTAATATAAAACGATCTATTCGGGTCTCTGTTTGCCGTACCCTAGAAGTTTAATAGTGCAATTTACTCGCCATTTCATGCGCTTTGAGATGCCGCTTATCCCAATACGCTATATGAAATAGGAGCGACGTATATTGAACAAATGCGATAGAATTTCACTGAATTCTTATATTAACCATATTGTAAAATTATATAATCGTGTCTCTGTTCGCCCCACCCTAGAAGTTTAATACTGCATTTCACTCGACATTCCACACGCTTTAGGATGCCGCCTAGCCCAGTAGGCGATCTGAAATAGGAGCGACGTCAATTGAACAAATGTGATAGAATTACGCTGAATTCTTATATTATCCATAATGTAAAATGATCTAATCGGCTCTCTGTTCGCCCTACCCTAGAAATTTAATAGCGCATTTTACTCGCCATTTCATGCGCTTTGAGATGCCGCTTAGCCGAATACGCTATCCGAAATAGGAGCGACGTAAATTGAACAAATGTGATAGAATTACGCCGTATCCTTATATTAACCGTAATTTAAAATGATCTAATCGGGTCTCTGTTTGCCGTACCCTCGAAGTTTAATAGTGCATTTTACTCGCCATTTCATGCGCTTTGAGATGCCGCTTAGCCCAATGCGCTATCTGAAATAGGAGCGACGTAAATTGAACAAATGTGATAGATCTACGCTGAATTCTTATATTAACCGTAATATAAAATGATATCATCTTGTCTCTGTTTGCCTTACCCTAGAAGTTTGATGGTGCATTTTACTCGCCATTTCATGCGCTTTGAGAAGCCTCTTAGCCCAATACGCTGTCTGAAATAGTAGCGACGTAAATTGAACAAATGTGATAGAATTACGCTGAATTCTTATATTAACCGTAATATAAAATGATCTAATCGGGTCTCTGTTTGCCTTACCCTAGACGTTTGATAGTGCATTTTACACGCCATTTCATGCGCTTTGCGGTGCCGCTTAGACCAATACGCTATCTGAAATAGAAGCGACGTAAGTTGAACGACTGTGATTGAATTTCTCTGAATTCTTAAATTAACCATAATATGAAATGATCTAATCGGGTCTCTGGTTGCCCTGCCCTAGAAGTTTAATAGTGCATTTTACTCGCCATTTCATGCGCTTTGATATGCCGCTCGGCCCAATACGCTATCTGAAATAGGAGCGACGTAAATTGAACAAATGTGATAGAATTTCGCTGAATTCTTAAATTAACCGTAATATAAAATGATCTAATCGGGTCTCTGTTCGCCCCACCCTAGAAGTTTAATGTTGCATTTCCCTTGACATTCCACGCGCTTTAGCATGCCGCCTAGCCCAGTAGGCAATCTGAAATAGGAGCGACGTCAATTGAACAAATGTGATAGAATTACGCTGAATTCTTGTGTTAACCATAATATAAAATGATCTAATCGGGTCTCTGTTTGCACTACCCGAGAAGTTTAATAGTGCAATTTACTCGCCATTTCATGCGCTTTGAGATGCCGCTTAGCCCAATACGCTATCTGAAATAGGAGCGGCGTAAATTGAACAAATGTGATAGAATTTCGCTGAATTCTTATATTAAACAAAATATGAAATGATGTAATCGGGTCTCTGTTTGCCCTACCC
Organism: Macropis europaea; assembly: GCA_916610135.2. Classification (NCBI taxonomy): domain Eukaryota; kingdom Metazoa; phylum Arthropoda; class Insecta; order Hymenoptera; family Melittidae; genus Macropis; species Macropis europaea. The sequence continues at coordinate 129,416 of CAKAJE020000264.1, forward strand.
TAGAAGATTAATAGTGCAATTTACTCGCCATTTCATGCGCTTTGAGATGCCGCTTAGCCCAATACGCTATCTGAAATAGGAGCGGCGTAAATTGAACAAATGTGATAGAATTTCGCTGAATTCTTATATTAAACAAAATATGAAATGATCTAATCGGGACTCTGGTTGCCCTACCCTAGAAGTTTAATAGTGCATTTTACTCGCCGTTTCATGCGCTTTAAGATGCCGCTTAGCCGAATCTGATATCTGAAATAGGAGCGACGTAAAGTGAACAAATGTGATGGAATTACGCCGAATTCTTATATTAACCGTAATTTAAAATGATCTGATCGGGTCTCTGTTTGCCTTACCCTCGAAGTTTAATAGTGCATTTTACTCGCCATTTCATGCGCTTTAATGTGCCACCTAGCGCAATACGCTATCTGAAGTAGGAGCGACGTAAATTGAACAAACCTGATAGAATTACGCAGAATTCTTATATTAACCATAATATGATATGATCTATTTGGGTCTCTGATTGCCCTATCATAGACGGTTGGTATTGCATTTTACTCTACATTTCATGTGCTTTAAGATTCCGCTTAGCCCAATACGCTATCTGAAGTAGGAGCAACGTAAATTGAACAAATGTGACAGAGTTACGCAGAATCCTTATATTAGCCATAATATAATATGATCTATTCGGGTCTCTGATTGCCCTATCATAGAAGTTTAGTAGTACATTTTACTCACCATTTCATGCGCTTTAAGGTGCCACCTAGCGCAATACGCTATCTGAAGTAGGAGCGACGTAAATTGAACAAACCTGATAGAATTACGCAGAATTCTTATATTAACCATAATATGGTATGATCTATTTGGGTCTCCGATTGCACTATCATAGAAGGTTAGTATTGCATTTTACTCGCCATTCCACGCGCTTTAAGGTGCCGCCTTGCCCAATATACTATCTGAAATAGGAGCGTCGTAAATTGAACAACTGTGATAGAATTACGCAGAATTCTTATATTAACCATAATATAAAATGATCTAATCGGGTCTCTGTTTGCCCTACCCTAGAAGTATAATAGTGCATTTTACTCGCCATTTCATGCGCTTTGAGATGCCGCTTAGTCCAAGACGCTATCTGAAATAGGAGCGACGTAAATTGAACAAATGTGATAGAATTTCGCTGAATTCTTATATTAAACAAAATGTAAAATGATCTAATCGGCTCTCTGTTCGCCCTACCCTAGAAGTTTGATAGTGCATTCTACTCACAATTTCACGCGCTTTAAGATGCCGACTAGCCCAGTACGATATCTGAAATAGGAGCGCCATCAATTGAACAAATGTGATAGAATTACGCTGAATTCTTATATTAACCGTAGTATAAAATGATGCAATTGGGTCTCTGTTTGCCTTACCCTAGAAGTTTGATAGAGCATTTTACTCGCCATTCCATGCGCTTTGAGCTGCCGCTTAGCCCGATACGCTATCTGAAATAGGAGCGACGTAAATTGAACAAATGTGATAGATCTACGCTGAATTCTTATATTAACTGTAATATGAAATGATATCATCGGGTCTCTGTTTGCCTTTCCCTAGAAGTTCGATAGTGCATTTTTCTCGCCATTTCATGCGCTTTGAGATGCCGCTTAGCCCAATACGCTATCTGAAATAGAAGTGACGTATATTGAACGAATGTGATAGAATTTCGCTGGATTCTTAAATTAACCATAATATAAAATGATCTAATCGGGACTCTGGTTGCCCTACCCTAGAAGTTTAATAGTGCATTTTACTCGCCGTTTCATGCGCTTTAAGATGCCGCTTAGCCGAATCTGATATCTGAAATAGGAGCGACGTAAATTGAACAAATGTGATAGAATTTCGCTGAATTCTTATTATTATCCATAATGTAAAATGATCTAATCGGGTCTCTGTTCGCCCTACCCTAGAAGTTTAATAATGCATTTCACTCGTCATTTCATGCGTATTGAGATTCCGCTTATTCCAATACGCTATCTGAAATACGAGCGACGTAAATTGAACAAATGTGATAGAATTTCGCTGAATTCTTATATTAAACAAAATATAAAATGATCTAATCGGGTCTCTGATTGCCCTATCATAGAAGTTCAATAGTGCACTTTACTCGCCATTTCACGCGCTTTGAGATGCCGACTAGCCCAGTACGCTATCTGAAATAGGAGCGCCATCAATTTAACAAATGTGATAGAATTACGCTGAATTCTTATATTAACCGTAGTATAAAATGATCTAATCGGGTCTCTGTTTGCCTTACCCTAGAAGTTTAATAGTGCATTTTACTGGCCATTTCATGCGCTTTGAGATGCCGCTTAGCCCAATACGCTGTCTGAAATGGGAGCGACGTAAATTGAACAAATATGATAGAATTACGCTGCATTCTTATATTAACCGTAATTTAAAATGATCTAATCGGGTCTCTGTTTGCCTTACCCTCGAAGTTTAATAGTGCATTTTACTCGCCATTTCATGCGCTTTGAGAAGCCGCTTAGCCCAATACGCTATCTGAAATAGGAGCGGCGTAAAATGAACAAATGTGATAGAATTTCGCTGGATTCTTATATTAAACAAAATATAAAATGATGTAATCGGGTCTCTGTTTGCCCTACCCTAGAAGTTTATTAGTGCAATTTACTCGCCATTTCATGCGCTTTGTGAGGCCACTTAGCCCAATACGCTATCTGAAATAGGAGCGGCGTAGATGAACAAATGTGATAGAATTTCGCTGGATTCTTATATTAAACAAAATATAAAATGATGTAATCGGGTCTCTGTTTGCCCTACCCTAGAAGTTTATTAGTGCAATTTACTCGCCATTTCAGGCGCTTTGTGAGGCCACTTATCCCAATACGCTATCTGAAATAGGAGCGACGTAAATTGAACAAATGTGATAGAATTTCGCTGAATTCATGAATTAACCATAATATAAAATGATCTAATCGGGTCTCTGTTTGCCCTACCCTAGAAGTTTAATAGTGCATTTTACTCGTCATTTCATGCGATTTGAGATGCCTCTTAGCCCAATACGCTATCTGAAATGGGAGCGACGTAAATTGAACAAATATGATAGAATTACGCTGCATTCTTATATTAACCGTAATGCAAAATGATGTCATCGGGTATCTGTTTGCCTTACCCTAGAAGTTCGATAGTGCATTTTACTCGCCATTTCATGCGCTTTGAGATGCCGCTTAGCCCAACACGCTATCTGAAATAGGAGCGACGTAAATTGAACAAATGTGATACAATTTCGCTGAAATCATGAATTAACCGTAATATAAAATGATATAATCGGGTCTCTGTTTGCCGTACCCTAGAAGTTTAATAGTGCAATTTACTCGCCATATCATGCGGTTTGAGATGCCGCTTCGCGCAATACGCTATCTGAAATAGGAGCGGCGTAAATTGATCAAATGTGATAGAATTTCGCTGATCTCTTATATTATCCATAATGTAAAATTATCTAATCGGCTCTCTGTTCGACCTACCCTAGAAGTTTAATAGTGCATTTTACTCGCCATTTCATGCGCTTTGAGATGCCGCTTATACCAATACGCTATCTGAAATAGGAGCGACGTAAATTGAACAAATGTGATAGAATTTCGCTGATTTCTTAAATTAACCATAATATAAAATGATCTAATCGGGTCTCTGTTTGCCCTACCCTAGAAGTTTAAAAGTTCATTTTACTCGCCATTTCATGCGCTTTGAGATGCCGCTTAGCCCAAGACGCTATCTTAAATAGGAGCGACGTAAATTGAACAAATGTGATAGAATTTCGCTGAATTCTTATATTAACCATACTGCAAAATTATATAATCGGGTCTCTGTTCGCCCCACCCTAGAAGATTAATACTGCATTTCACTCGACATTCCACACGCTTTAGGATGTCGCCCAACCCAGCAGGCGATCTGAAATAGGTGCGACATCAATTGAACAAATGTGATAGAATAACGGTGAATTCTTATGTTAACCGTACTATAAAATGATCTAATCTGGTCTCTGTTTGCCTTACCCCAGAAGTTTAATAGTGCATTTTACTCTCCATTTCATGCGCTTTGTGATGCCGCTTAGCCCAATACGCTATCTGAAATAGGAGCGTCGTAAATTGAACGAATGTGACAGAATTTCGCTGAATTCTTATATTAACCATAATGTAAAATGATCTAATCGGGTCTCTGTTCGCCCTACCCTAGAAGTTTAATAGTGCATTTCACTCGTCATTTCATTCGCTTAGAGATGCCGCTTAGCCAAATACGCTATCTGAAATAGGAGCGACGTAAATTGAGCAAAAGTGATAGAATTTCGATGAATTCTTATATTAACCATAATGTAAAATGATATAATCGGGTCTCTGTTCGCCCCACCCTAGAAGCTTAATACTGCATTTCACTCGCCATTTCATGCGCTTTGAGATGCCGCTTAGACCAATACGCTATCTGAAATAGGAGCGACGTAAAATGAACAAATGTGATAGAATTTCGCTGAATTCTTATATTAACCATAACGTAAAATGATCTAATCGGGTCTCTGTTCGCCCTACCCTAGAAGTTTAATAGTGCATTTCACTCGTCATTTCACGCGCTTTAAGATGCCGTCGAGCCCAGTACGCTATCTGAAATAGGAGCGACGTAACTTGAACAAATGTGATAGAATTTCGCTGAATTCTTATATTAACCATAATGTAAAATGATCTAATCGGGTCTCAGTTCGCCCTAACCTAGAAGTTTAATAGTGCATTCCACTTGTCATTGCATGCGCTTTGAGATACCGCCTAGCCCAGTACGCTATCTGAAATAGGAACGACGTAAATTGAACAAATCTGATAGAATTACGCTGAATTCTTATATTAGCCGTAATATAAAATGATCTAACCGTGTCTCTGTTTGCCTCACCCTAGAAGATTAATAGTCCATTTCACTCGCCATTTCATGCGCTTTGAGATGCCGCTTAGCCCAACACGCTATCTGAAATAGGAGCGACGCAAATTGAACAAATGTGATAGAATTTCGCTGAATACTTAAATTAACCATACTATAAAATGATCTAATCGGATCTCTGTCTGCCTTACCCTAGAAGTTTAATAGTGCATTGTATTCGCCATTTCATGCGCTTTGAGCTGCCGCTTAGCCCAATACGCTATCTGAAATAGGAGCGACGTAAATTGAACAAATGTGATAGAATTTCGCTGAATTCTTATATTAACCATAATGTAAAATGATCTAATCGGGTCTCTGTTCGCCCTACCCTAGAAGTTTAATATTGCATTTCACTCGCCATTTCATGCGCTGTGAGATGCCGGCTAGCCCAATACGCTATCCGAAATAGGAACGACGTAAATTGAACAAATGTGATAGAATTTCGCTGAATTCTTATATTAACCATAATGTAAAATGATCCAATCGGGTCTCTGATTGTCCTATCCGAGAAGTTTAGTAGTGCATTTTACTCGACATTTCGTACGTTTTACGATGTCGCACAGCCCAATACGCTGTCTGATATAGGAGCGTCGTAAATTGAACAAATGTAATAGAATTACACTGAATTATTATATTAATCATAATATAAGATGATGTAATCGGGTCTCTGATTGCTCTATCACAGAAGTTTAATAGTGCATTTTACTCGCCATTTCATGCCCTTTAAGGTGCCGTTTAGTCCAATGCGCTATCTGAAATAGGGGCGACGTAAATTGAAAAATGTGATAAAATGACGCTGAATTATTATATTAATCATAATATAAGATGATCTAATCGGGACTCTGCTTGCCCAATCCTAGAACTGTAGTAGTGCATTTACTCGTCATTTCATGCGCTTTAAGGTCCCGACTATCCCAATCCGCTATCTGAAATAGAAGCGACGTAAATTGAACAAATGTGATAGAATTACGCAGAATTCTTATATTAATCATAATATAAGATGACCTAATCGGGTCTCTGATTGCCCAATCATAGAAGTTTAACAGTGCATTTTACTCGCCACTTCATGCGCTTTAAGGAGCCGCCTATCCCAATACGCTATCTGAAATTGGAGCGACGTAAATTGAACAAATGTGATAGAATTACGCAGAATTCTTATATTAACCATGACATAAAATGATCTAATCGGGTCTCTGATTGCCCTATCAAAGAAGCTTGGTAGTGCATTCTACTCGTCATTTCATGCACTTTAAGGTGCCGCTTAGCCCAATACACTATCTGAAATAGGAGCGACGTACATTGAACAAATATAATAGAATTTCGCTGAATTCTTATATTAACCATAATATAAAATGATCTAATCGGGTCTCCGATTGTCCTATCATAGAAGTTTAGGAGTGCATTTTGCTCGACATTCCACGCGATTTAAGTTGCCGACAAGCCCAATATATTATCTGAAATTGGAGCTGCGTAAATTGAATAAATTTGATAGAATTACGCGGAAATCTTATATTAACCATAATATAAAATGATCTAATCGGGTGTCTGTTTGCCCTACGCTAGAAGTTTAATAGTGCATTTTAATAGGCATCTCATGCCCTTTAAGATTCTGCTTAGCCCAATACGCTATCTGAAATAGGAGCGACGTAAATTGAACAAATGTGATAGAATTTCGCTGAACTCTTATATTAACCATAATAAAAAACGATCTAATCTGGTCTCTCATTGACCTACCATAGATGGTTAGTATTGCATTTTACTCGTCATTCCACGCGCTTTAAGAGGCCGCCTATCCCAATACGCTATCTGAAATTGGAGCGACGTAAATTGAACGAATGTGATAGAATTACGGTGCATCCTTATATTAATCATAATATAAGATGACCTAATCGGGTCTCTAATTGCCCTATCCAAGTAGTTTAGTAGTGCATTTTACTCGACATTTCATGCGCTTTAAGGTGCCACCTAGCCCAGTACGCTATCTGAAATAGGGGCGACGTAAATTGAAAAATGTGATAAAATGACGCTAAATTCTTATATTAAGAATAATATAAAATGATCTAATCGGGTCTCCGACGGTCCTATCCTAGAAGTTTAGTAGTGCATTTTACTCGACATTTCATGCCCATTAACATGCCACTTGGACCAATACGCTATCTGAAATAGGAGCGACGTAAATTGAACAAATGTGATAGAATTTTGAGTAATTCTTATATTAACCATAATACAAACTGATCTATTCGGGTCTCTGATGGCCCTATCATAGAAGTTTAATAGTCCGTTTCACTCGACATTTCATGCGCTTTAAGGTGCCGCCTAGCCCAATGCGCTATCTGAATTTGAGCTACGTAAATTGAACAAATGTGATAGAATTTCGCGGAATTCTTATATTAACCATAATATAAAATGATCCAATTGGGTCTCTGATGGCCGAATTCGAGAATGTTAGTAGTGCATTTTATTCGCCATTTCATGCGCTTCAAGATGCCGCCTAGCTCAATGCGATATCTGTTGTAGGAGCGACGAGAATTGGACAAATGTGATAGAGTTACGATGAATCCTTAAATTCACAATAATATAAGATGATCTAATCGGGACTCTGAGTGCCCTATCCTAGAAGATTAGTAGTGCATTTGCTCGTGAGTTCATGTGCTTTAAGGTCCCGCCTATCCCAATCCGCTGTCAGAAATAGGAGCGACGCAAATTGAACAAATGTGTTAGAATTACGCTGCATCCTTATATTAATCATAATATAAGATGAACTATTCGGGTCTCTGATTGCCCTATCCGAGAAGTTTAGTAGTGCATTTTACTCGACAATTCATGCGCTTTACGGTGCCACATAGCCCAATACGCTATCTGAAATAGGAGCGACGTAAATTGAACAAATGTGATAAAATTACGCTGCATTCTTATATTAACAATAATATAAAATGATCTAATCGGGTCTCTGATTGCCCTATCAAAGAAGTTTAGCAGTGCATTATACTCGTCATTTCATGCCCTTTAAGGTGCCGCCTATCCCAATACGCTATCTGAAATAGGGGCGACGTAAATTGAACAAATTTGATAAAATTAAGCTGGATTCTTATATTAACCATAATATAAAATGATCTAATCGGGTCTCTGATTGCCCTATCATGGAAGTTTAATAGTGAATTTTACTCGCCATTCCATGCGCGTTAAGGTGCCGCTTAGCCCAATGCGCTACCTGAAATAGGAGCGACGTAAATTGAACAAATGTGATAGAATTACGCAGAATTCTTATATTAACCATAATTTAAAATGACCTAATCGGATCTCTGATTGCCCTATCCGAGAAGTTTAGTAGTGCATTTTACTGGTCATTTCATGCGCTTCAAGGTGCAGCCTAGCCCAATACGCTACCTGAAATTGGAGCTGCGTAAATTGAATAAATGTGATAGGGTTACGCAGAATTCTTATATTAACCATAACATAAAATGATCTAATCGGGTCTTTGATTGCCCTATCACAGAAGGTTAATAGTGCATTTTGCTCGACATTTCATGCGTTTTAAGTTGCCGCGCAGCCCAATACGCTATCTGAAATAGGAGCAACGTAAATTGAACAAATGTGATAGAATTTCGCTGAATTCTTAAATTAACCATAATATAAAATGATCTAATCGGGTCTCTGTTTGCACTACCCTAGAAGTTTGACAGTGCATTTTACTCGCCATTTCATGCGCTTTGAGGTGTCGCTTAGACCAATACGCTATCTGAAATAGAAGCGACGTAAGTTGAAGGAATGTGATAGAATTTCGCTGAATTCTTAAATTAACCGCAATATAAAATGATCTAAACGGCTCTCTGTTCGCCCAACCCTAGAGGTTTAATAGTGCATTTTACTCGGCATTTCATGGGCTTTGAGATGCCGCTTAGGCCAATACGCTATCTGACATAGGAGCGACTTAAATTGAACAAATGTGATAGAATTAAGCTGAATTCTTATATTAACCGTAATATAAAATGATCTAATCGGGTCTCTGTTTGCCTTACCCTAGAAGTATAATAGTGCATTTTACTCGCCATTTCATGCGCTTTGAGGTGCTGCTTAGCCCAAGACGCTATCTGAAATAGGAGCGACGTAAATTGAACAAATGTGATAGAATTTCGCTGAATTCTTATATTAACCGTAATATAAAATGATCTCATCGGGTCTCTGTTTGCCTTACCCTAGAAGTTCGATAGTGCATTTTACTCGCCATTTCATGCGCTTTGAGATGCCGCTTAGCCCAATACGCTATCTGACATTGGAGCGGCGTAAATTGAACAAATGTGATAGAATTACGACGCATTCTTATATTAACCGTAATTTAAAATGATCTAATCGGGTCTCTGTTTGCCTTACCCTCGAAGTTTAATAGTGCATTTTACTCGCCATTTCATGCGCTTTGAGATGCCGCTTAGCCCAATACGCTATCTGATATAGGAGCGACGTAAATTGAACAAATGTGGTAGAATTTCGCTGAATTCTTAAATTATCCGTAATATAAAATGATCTAATCGGGTCTCTGTTTGCCCTACCCAAGAAGTTTCATAGTGCAATTTACTCGCCATTTCATGCGGTTTGAGATGTCGCTTAGCCCAATACGCTATCTGAAATAGGAGCGGCGTAAATTGAACAAATGTGATAGAATTTCGCTGAACTCTTATATTATCCATAAAGTAAAATGATCTAATCGGCTCTCTGTTCGCCCTACCCTAGGAGTTTAATAGTACATTTTACTCGCCATTTCATGCGCTTTGAGATGCCGCTTAGCACAATACGCTATCTGATATAGCAGCGACGTAAATTGAACAAATGTGATAGAATTTCGCTGAATTCTTAAATTATCCGTAATATAAAATGATCTAATCTGGTCTCTGTTTGCCTTACCCTAGAAGTTTAATAGTGCATTTCACTCGCCATTTCATACGCTTTGAGATGCCGCTTAGCCCAGTACTCTATCTGAAATAGGGGCGACGTAAATTGAACAAATGTGATAAAATTACGCTGAATTCTTATATTAACCATAATATAAAATGGTCTAATCGGGTCTCTGATTGCCCTATCATAGAAGGTTAGTAGAGCATTTTACTCGTCATACCACGCGCTTTAAGGTGCCGCTTAGCCCAATATACTATCTGAAATAGGAGCGTCGTAAATTGAACAAATGTGATAGAATTTCGCTGAATTCTTATATTAATCATAATATAAGATGACCTAATCGGGTCTCTGATTGCCCTATCCGAGAAGTTTAGTTGTGCATTTTAATGGCCATTTCATGCGCTTTAAGGAGCCGCCTAGCCCAATACGCTATCTGAAATAGGAGCGACGTAAATTGAACAAATGTGATAGAATTTCGCTGAATTCTTATATTAACCGTAATATAAAATGATCTCATCGGGTCTCTGTTTGCCTTACCCTAGAAGTTCGATAGTGCATTTTACTCGCCATTTCATGCGCTTTGAGATGCCGCTTAGCCCAATACGCTATCTGACATAGGAGCGACGTAAATTGAACAAATGTGATAGAATTACGAGGCATTCTTATATTAACCGTAATTTAAAATGATCTAATCGGGTCTCTGTTTGCCTTACCCTCGAATTTTAATAGTGCATTTTACTCGCCATTTCATGCGCTTTGTGATGCCGCTTAGCCCAATACGCTATCTGATATAGGAGCGACGTAAATTGAACAAATGTGATAGAATTTCGCTGAATTCTTAAATTATCCGTAATATAAAATGATCTAATCGGGTCTCTGTTTGCCGTACCCAAGAAGTTTAATAGTGCAATTTACTCGCCATTTCATGCGGTTTGAGATGTCGCTTAGCCCAATACGCTATCTGAAATAGGAGCGGCGTAAATTGAACAAATGTGATAGAATTTCGCTGAACTCTTATATTATCCATAAAGTAAAATGATCTAATCGTCTCTCTGTTCGCCCTACCCTAGAAGTTTAATAGTACATTTTACTCGCCATTTCATGCGCTTTGAGATGCCGCTTAGCCCAATACGCTATCTGAAAGAGGAGCTGCGTAAATTCAACAAATGTGATAGAATTTCGCTGAATTCTTATATTAAACAAAATATATAATGATGTAATCGGGTCTCTGTTTGCCCTACCCTAGAAGTTTAATAGAGCAATTTACTCGCCATTTCATGCGCTTTGAGAAGCCACTTAGCCCAATACGCTATCTGAAATAGGAGCGACGTAAATTGAACAAATGTGATAGAATTTCGCTGAATTCTTAAATTAACCATAACATAAAATGATCTAATCGGGTCTCTGTTTGCCCTACCGTTGAAGTTTAATAGTGCATTTTACTCGCCATTTCATGCGCTTTGAGATGCCGCTTGGCCCAATACGCTATCTGAAATAGGAGCGACGTAAATTGAAAAAATGTGATAGAATTTCGCTGAATTCTTAAATTAACCCTTATATAAAATGATCTAATCAGGTCTCTGTTTGCCTTTCCCTAGAAGTTTAATAGTGCATTTCACTCGACATTTCATGCGCTTTGAGATGCTGCTTAGCCCAATACGCTATCTGAAACACGAGCGACGTAAATTGAACAAATGTGATAGAATTTCGCTGAATCCTTATATTAACCAAAATATAAAATGATCTAATCGGGTCTCTGTTCGCCCCACCCTAGAAGTTTAATACTGCATTTCACTCGACATTCCACACGCTTTACGATGCCGCATAGCCCAGTAGGCGATCTGAAATAGGAGCGACGTCAATTGAACAAATGTGATAGAATTTCGCTGAATTCTTATGTTAACCGTAATATAAAATGATCTAAACGGCTCTCTGTTCGCCCAACCCTGGAGGTTTAATAGTGCATTTTACTCGCCATTTCATGCGCTTTGAGATGCCGCTTAGGCCGTTACGCTATCTGACATAGGAGCGACTTAAATTGAACAAATGTGATAGAATTAAGCTGAATTCTTATATTAACCTTAATATAAAATGATCTAATCGGGTCTCTGTTTGCCTTACCCTAGAAGTATAATAGTGCATTTTACTCGTCATTTCATTCGGAGTAAGGTGTCGCCTAGCCCAACACGCTATCTGAAATCGGAGCGACATAAATTGAACAAATCTGATAGAATTACGCAGAATTCTTATATTAACCATAATATAATACGACCTATTCGGGTCTCTGATTGCCCTATCATAGAAGTTTAATAGTGCATTTTACTCGTCATTTTATGCGCTTTAAGGTGCCTCCTAGCCCAACACGCTATCTGAAATAGGAGCGACATAAATTGAACAAATCTGACAGAATCACGCAGAATTCTTATATTAACCATAATATAATACGATCTATTCGGTTCTCTGATTGGCCTATCATAGAAGTTTAATCGTGCATTTTACTCGTCATTTCATGCGCTTTAAGGTGCCACCTAGCCCAATATGCTATCTGAAATAGGAGCGATATAAATTGAACAAATGTGATAAAATTACGTTGAATTCTTATATTTAACAATATTATAAAATGATCTAATCGGGTCTCTGATTGCCCTGTCATAGAAGTTTAATAGTGCATTTTACTCGCCATTTCATGCGCTTCAAAGTGCCGTTTTGCCCAATACGCTATCTGAAATAGGAGCGTCGTAAATAGAACAAATGTGATAGAATTACACTGAATTCTTATATTAACAATAATATAAGACGATCTAATCGGGTCTCTGATTGCCCTATCATAGAAGGTTAGTAGTGTATTTTACTTGGCATTCCACGCGCTATAAGGCGCCTCTTAGACCAATACGCTATCTGAAATAGGAGCGATGTAAATTGAACAAATGTGATAGAATTACGCTGAATACTTATATTAACCATAATTTAAAATGATCTAATCGGGTCTCTGATTGCCCTATCATAGAAGTTTAATAGTGCATTTTACTCGACATTTCATGCGCTTTAATATGCCGCATCGCCCAATACGCTATCTGAAATAGGAGCGTCGTAAATTGAACAAATGTGATAGAATTACACTGAATTCTTATATTAATCATAATATAAGATGATCTAATCGCGTCTCTGAATGCCCTATCCTAGATGTTTAGTGGTGCATTTTACTCGACATTTCATGCGCTTTAAGATGCCGCCTATCCCAATACGCTATCTGAAATAGGAGCGACGTAAATTGAAGAAATGTGATATAATTACGCAAGAATTCTTATATTAACCATAATATAATATGATCTATTCGGGTCTCTGATTGCCGTATCATGTAAGTTTAATAGTGCATTTTACTCGACATTTCATGCGCTTTATGGTGCCGCTTAGCCCATTACGCTATCTGAAATAGGAGTGACGTAAAGTGAACATATGTGGTAGAATTTAGCTGAATTCTTATATTAACGGTAATATAAAATGATCTAATTGGGTCTCTGATGGCCGTATCCGAGAAGGTTAGTTGTGCATTTTATTCGCCATTTCATGTGCTTTAAGATGCCGCATAGCTCAATACGTTATCTGGTGTAGGAGCGACGTGAATTGGACAAATGTGATAGAGTTACGATGAATTCTTGAATTAGCAATACTGTAAGATGACCTAATCGGGACTCTGATTGCCCTATCCTAGAAGTTTAGTAGTGCGTTTTACTCGTCATTTCATGCGCTTTAATGTCCCGCCTAGCCCAAAACATTATCTGAAATAGGAGCGATGTAAATTGAACAAATGTGATAGAATTTCGCTGAGTTCTCATATTAACCATAATATAAAATGATCTAATCGGGTCTCTGATTGCCCTATCAAAGAAGTTTAGTAGTGCATTTTACTCGTCATTTCATGCGCTTTTAGGTGCCGTCTATCCCAATCCGCTATCTGAAATTGGAGATACGTAAATTGAACAAACGTGATAGAGTTACGCAGAATTCTTATATTAACCATAATATAAAATGATCTAATCTGGTCTCTGGTTGCCCCGTCTTAGAAGTTCAATAGTGCATTTTACTCGCCATTTCATGCGCTTTAAGGTGCCGCCAATCGCAATACGCTATCTGAAATAGGAGCGACGTAAATTGAACAAATGTGATAGAAAGACGCTGAATTTTTATATTAATCATAATATAAGATGACCTAATCGGGTCTCTGATTGCCCTATCCGAGAAGTTTAGTAGTGCATTTTACTCGACATTTCATGCGCTTTAAGATGCCGCCTCGCCCAATACGCTATCTGAAATAGGAGCAACGTAAATTGATCAAATGTGATAGAATTACGCAGAATTCTTATATTAACCATAATTTAAAATGACCTAATCGGGTCTCTGATTGCCCCATCCGAGAAGTTTAGTAGTGCATTTTACTCTACATATCATGCGCTTTAAGTTGCCGCCACGCCCAATACGCTATCTGAAATTGGAGCGACGTGCATTGTACAAACGTGATAGAATTACGCAGAATTCTTATATTAACCATAATATAATACGATCTATTCGGGTCTCTGATTGCCCTATCATAGAAGTTTAGTAGTGCATTTTACTCGTCATTCCATGCGCTTTAAGGTGCCGTCTAGCCCAATCCGCTATATCAAATTGGAGATACGTAAATTGAGCAAATGTGATGGATTTACGCATAATTCTTATATTAACCATAATACAAAATGATCTAATCGGGTCTCTGATTGCCCTATCATAGAAGTTTAACAGTGCCCATTACTCTCCATTTCATTTGCTTTAAGGTGCCGTTTAGCCCAATACGCTATCTGAAATAGGAGCGTCGTAAATTGAACAAATGTGATAGCATTACACTGAATTCTTATATTAACCATAATATAATATGATCAATTCGGGTCTCTGATTGCCCTATCATAGAATTTTAATAGTTCACTTTCCTCGTCATTTCATGCGCTATGAGATGCCGCTTAGCTGAATACGCTATCTGAAATATGAGCGACGTATATTGAACAAATGTGATAGAATTTCGCTATATTCTTATATTAACCTTAATGTAAAATGATCTAATTGGGTCTCTGATTGCCATATCATAGAAGTTTAATAGTGCATTTTACACGGCATACCACGCGCTTTAAGATGCCGCCTAGCCCAGTTCGCAATCTGAAATAGGAACGACGTAAATTGAACAAATGTGATAGAATTTTGCTGAATTCTTAAATTAACCATAATATAAAATGTTCCAATCGTGTCTCTGTTTGCCCTACCCTAGAAGTTTAATAGTGCATTTTACTCGCCATTTCATGCGCTTTGAGATGCCGCTTAGCCCAATACGCTATCTGAAATAGGAGCGACGTAAATTGAACAAATGTGATAGAATTTCGCTGAATTCTTATATTAACCAAAATATGAAATCATCTAATCGGGTCTCTGTTCGGCTTATCCTTGCAGTTTAATAGTGCATTTCACTCGTCATTCCACGCGCTTTAGGATGCCGATTAGCCCAATACGCTACCTGAAGTAGGAGCGACGTAAATTGAAAAAATGTGATAGAATTTCGCTGAATTCTTAAATTAACCCTAATATAAAATGATCTAATCAGGTCTCTGTTTGCTTTTCCCTAGAAGTTTAATAGTGCATTTCACTCGTCATTTCATGCGCTTTGAGATGCCGCTTAGCCCAATACGCTACCTGAAACACGAGCGACGTAAATTGAACAAATGTGATAGAATTTCGCTGAATTCTTATATTAACCAAAATATAAAATGATCTAATCGGGTCTCTGTTCGCCCCACCCTAGAAGTTTAATACTGCTATTCACTCGACATTCCACACGCTTTACGATGCCGCATAGCCCAGTAGGCGATCTGAAATAGGAGCGACGTCAATTGAACAAATGTGATAGAATTACGCTGAATTCTTATGTTAACCGTAATATAAAATGATCTAATCTGGTCTCTGTTTGCCTTACCCTAGAAGTTTAGTAGTGCATTTTACTCGCCATTTCATGCGCTTTGAGATGCCGCTTAGCCCAATACGCTATCTGAAATGGGACCGACGTAAATTGAACAAATATGATAGAATTACGCTGCATTCTTATATTAACCGTAATATAAAATGATCTCATCGGGTCTCTGTTTGCCTTACCCTAGAATTTCGATACGGCATTTTACTCGCCATTTCATGCGCTTTGAGATGCCTGTTAGCCCAATACGCTATCTGAAATAGGAGCAACGTAAATTGAACAAATGTGATAGAATTTCGCTGAATTCTTAAATTAACCATAATATAAAATGATCTAATCGGGTCTCTGTTTGCACTACCCTAGAAGTTTGACAGTGCATTTTACTCGCCATTTCATGCGCTTTGAGGTGTCGCTTAGACCAATACGCTATCTGAAATAGAAGCGACGTAAGTTGAAGGAATGTGATAGAATTTCGCTGAATTCTTAAATTAACCGCAATATAAAATGATCTAAACGGCTCTCTGTTCGCCCAACCCTAGAGGTTTAATAGTGCATTTTACTCGGCATTTCATGGGCTTTGAGATGCCGCTTAGGCAAATACGCTATCTGACATAGGAGCGACTTAAATTGAACAAATGTGATAGAATTAAGCTGAATTCTTATATTAACCGTAATATAAAATGATCTAATCGGGTCTCTGTTTGCCTTACCCTAGAAGTATAATAGTGCATTTTACTCGCCATTTCATGCGCTTTGAGGTGCTGCTTAGCCCAAGACGCTATCTGAAATAGGAGCGACGTAAATTGAACAAATGTGATAGAATTTCGCTGAATTCTTAAATTATCCGTAATATAAAATGATCTAATCTGGTCTCTGTTTGCCTTACCCTAGAAGTTTAATAGTGCATTTCACTCGCCATTTCATACGCTTTGAGATGCCGCTTAGCCCAGTACTCTATCTGAAATAGGGGCGACGTAAATTGAACAAATGTGATAAAATTACGCTGAATTCTTATATTAACCATAATATAAAATGGTCTAATCGGGTCTCTGATTGCCCTATCATAGAAGGTTAGTAGAGCATTTTACTCGTCATACCACGCGCTTTAAGGTGCCGCTTAGCCCAATATACTATCTGAAATAGGAGCGTCGTAAATTGAACAAATGTGATAGAATTTCGCTGAATTCTTATATTAATCATAATATAAGATGACCTAATCGGGTCTCTGATTGCCCTATCCGAGAAGTTTAGTTGTGCATTTTAATGGCCATTTCATGCGCTTTAAGGAGCCGCCTAGCCCAATACGCTATCTGAAATAGGAGCGACGTAAATTGAACAAATGTGATAGAATTTCGCTGAATTCTTATATTAACCGTAATATAAAATGATCTCATCGGGTCTCTGTTTGCCTTACCCTAGAAGTTCGATAGTGCATTTTACTCGCCATTTCATGCGCTTTGAGATGCCGCTTAGCCCAATACGCTATCTGACATAGGAGCGACGTAAATTGAACAAATGTGATAGAATTACGACGCATTCTTATATTAACCGTAATTTAAAATGATCTAATCGGGTCTCTGTTTGCCTTACCCTCGAATTTTAATAGTGCATTTTACTCGCCATTTCATGCGCTTTGTGATGCCGCTTAGCCCAATACGCTATCTGATATAGGAGCGACGTAAATTGAACAAATGTGATAGAATTTCGCTGAATTCTTAAATTATCCGTAATATAAAATGATCTAATCGGGTCTCTGTTTGCCGTACCCAAGAAGTTTAATAGTGCAATTTACTCGCCATTTCATGCGGTTTGAGATGTCGCTTAGCCCAATACGCTATCTGAAATAGGAGCGGCGTAAATTGAACAAATGTGATAGAATTTCGCTGAACTCTTATATTATCCATAAAGTAAAATGATCTAATCGGCTCTCTGTTCGCCCTACCCTAGAAGTTTAATAGTACATTTTACTCGCCATTTCATGCGCTTTGAGATGCCGCTTAGCCCAATACGCTATCTGAAAGAGGAGCTGCGTAAATTCAACAAATGTGATAGAATTTCGCTGAATTCTTATATTAAACAAAATATATAATGATGTAATCGGGTCTCTGTTTGCCCTACCCTAGAAGTTTAATAGAGCAATTTACTCGCCATTTCATGCGCTTTGAGAAGCCACTTAGCCCAATACGCTATCTGAAATAGGAGCGACGTAAATTGAACAAATGTGATAGAATTTCGCTGAATTCTTAAATTAACCATAACATAAAATGATCTAATCGGGTCTCTGTTTGCCCTACCGTTGAAGTTTAATAGTGCATTTTACTCGCCATTTCATGCGCTTTGAGATGCCGCTTGGCCCAATACGCTATCTGAAATAGGAGCGACGTAAATTGAAAAAATGTGATAGAATTTCGCTGAATTCTTAAATTAACCCTAATATAAAATGATCTAATCAGGTCTCTGTTTGCCTTTCCCTAGAAGTTTAATAGTGCATTTCACTCGACATTTCATGCGCTTTGAGATGCTGCTTAGCCCAATACGCTATCTGAAACACGAGCGACGTAAATTGAACAAATGTGATAGAATTTCGCTGAATCCTTATATTAACCAAAATATAAAATGATCTAATCGGGTCTCTGTTCGCCCCACCCTAGAAGTTTAATACTGCATTTCACTCGACATTCCACACGCTTTACGATGCCGCATAGCCCAGTAGGCGATCTGAAATAGGAGCGACGTCAATTGAACAAATGTGATAGAATTTCGCTGAATTCTTATGTTAACCGTAATATAAAATGATCTAAACGGCTCTCTGTTCGCCCAACCCTGGAGGTTTAATAGTGCATTTTACTCGCCATTTCATGCGCTTTGAGATGCAGCTTAGGCCGTTACGCTATCTGACATAGGAGCGACTTAAATTGAACAAATGTGATAGAATTAAGCTGAATTCTTATATTAATCTTAATATAAAATGATCTAATCGGGTCTCTGTTTGCCTTACCCTAGAAGTATAATAGTGCATTTTACTCGTCATTTCATTCGGAGTAAGGTGTCGCCTAGCCCAACACGCTATCTGAAATCGGAGCGACATAAATTGAACAAATCTGATAGAATTACGCAGAATTCTTATATTAACCATAATATAATACGACCTATTCGGGTCTCTGATTGCCCTATCATAGAAGTTTAATAGTGCATTTTACTCGTCATTTTATGCGCTTTAAGGTGCCTCCTAGCCCAACACGCTATCTGAAATAGGAGCGACATAAATTGAACAAATCTGACAGAATCACGCAGAATTCTTATATTAACCATAATATAATACGATCTATTCGGTTCTCTGATTGGCCTATCATAGAAGTTTAATCGTGCATTTTACTCGTCATTTCATGCGCTTTAAGGTGCCACCTAGCCCAATACGTTATCTGGTGTAGGAGCGACGTGAATTGGACAAATGTGATAGAGTTACGATGAATTCTTGAATTAGCAATACTGTAAGATGACCTAATCGGGACTCTGATTGCCCTATCCTAGAAGTTTAGTAGTGCGTTTTACTCGTCATTTCATGCGCTTTAATGTCCCGCCTAGCCCAAAACATTATCTGAAATAGGAGCGATGTAAATTGAACAAATGTGATAGAATTTCGCTGAGTTCTTATATTAACCATAATATAAAATGATCTAATCGGGTCTCTGATTGCCCTATCAAAGAAGTTTAGTAGTGCATTTTACTCGTCATTTCATGCGCTTTTAGGTGCCGTCTATCCCAATCCGCTATCTGAAATTGGAGATACGTAAATTGAACAAACGTGATAGAGTTACGCAGAATTCTTATATTAACCATAATATAAACTGATCTAATCTGGTCTCTGGTTGCCCCGTCTTAGAAGTTCAATAGTGCATTTTACTCGCCATTTCATGCGCTTTAAGGTGCCGCCAATCGCAATACGCTACCTGAAATAGGAGCGACGTAAATTGAACAAATGTGATAGAAAGACGCTGAATTCTTATATTAATCATAATATAAGATGACCTAATCGGGTCTCTGATTGCCCTATCCGAGAAGTTTAGTAGTGCATTTTACTCGACATTTCATGCGCTTTAAGATGCCGCCTCGCCCAATACGCTATCTGAAATAGGAGCAACGTAAATTGATCAAATGTGATAGAATTACGCAGAATTCTTATATTAACCATAATTTAAAATGACCTAATCGGGTCTCTGATTGCCCCATCCGAGAAGTTTAGTAGTGCATTTTACTCTACATATCATGCGCTTTAAGTTGCCGCCACGCCCAATACGCTATCTGAAATTGGAGCGACGTGCATTGTACAAACGTGATAGAATTACGCAGAATTCTTATATTAACCATAATATAATACGATCTATTCGGGTCTCTGATTGCCCTATCATAGAAGTTTAGTAGTGCATTTTACTCGTCATTCCATGCGCTTTAAGGTGCCGTCTAGCCCAATCCGCTATATCAAATTGGAGATACGTAAATTGAGCAAATGTGATGGATTTACGCATAATTCTTATATTAACCATAATACAAAATGATCTAATCGGGTCTCTGATTGCCCTATCATAGAAGTTTAACAGTGCCCATTACTCTCCATTTCATTTGCTTTAAGGTGCCGTTTAGCCCAATACGCTATCTGAAATAGGAGCGTCGTAAATTGAACAAATGTGATAGCATTACACTGAATTCTTATATTAACCATAATATAATATGATCAATTCGGGTCTCTGATTGCCCTATCATAGAATTTTAATAGTTCACTTTCCTCGTCATTTCATGCGCTATGAGATGCCGCTTAGCTGAATACGCTATCTGAAATATGAGCGACGTATATTGAACAAATGTGATAGAATTTCGCTATATTCTTATATTAACCTTAATGTAAAATGATCTAATTGGGTCTCTGATTGCCATATCATAGAAGTTTAATAGTGCATTTTACACGGCATACCACGCGCTTTAAGATGCCGCCTAGCCCAGTTCGCAATCTGAAATAGGAACGACGTAAATTGAACAAATGTGATAGAATTTTGCTGAATTCTTAAATTAACCATAATATAAAATGTTCCAATCGTGTCTCTGTTTGCCCTACCCTAGAAGTTTAATAGTGCATTTTACTCGCCATTTCATGCGCTTTGAGATGCCGCTTAGCCCAATACGCTATCTGAAATAGGAGCGACGTAAATTGAACAAATGTGATAGAATTTCGCTGAATTCTTATATTAACCAAAATATGAAATCATCTAATCGGGTCTCTGTTCGGCTTATCCTTGCAGTTTAATAGTGCATTTCACTCGTCATTCCACGCGCTTTAGGATGCCGATTAGCCCAATACGCTACCTGAAGTAGGAGCGACGTAAATTGAACAAATGTGATAGAATTTCCCTGAAAACTTATATTAAACAAAATATAAAATGATCTAATCGGGCCTCTGATTGCCCTATCATAGAAGTTTAGTAGTGCATTTTACTCGCCCTTCGACGCGCTTTAAGATGCCGCCTAGCCCAGTACGCTATCTGAAATAGGAGCGACGTAAGTTGAACAAATGTGATAGAATTACGCTGGATTCTTATATTAACCATTATATAAAATGATCTAATTGGGTCTCTGATTGGCCTATCATAGAAGTTCAATACTGCATTTTCTCGTCATTTCATACGCTTTAAGGTGCCGCCAAGCCCAACACGATAGCTGAAGTTGGAGCGACGTAAATTGAACAAATCTGATAGAGTTACGCAGTATTCTTATGTTCACCATAATATAAGATGATCTAATCGGGTCTGTGATTGCCCTATCATAGAAGTTTAATAGTGCATTTAACTCGCCATTTCATGCGCTTTAAGGTGCCGCCAAGCCCAACACGATAGCTGAAGTTGGAGCGACGTAAATTGAACAAATGTGATAGAAATTCGGTGAATTCTTATATTAACCATAATATAAGATGACCTAATCGGGTCTCTGTTAGCCCTATCCGAGAAGTGTGGTAGTGCATTTTACTCGACATTTCATGCGCTTTAAGATGCCGCCCAGCCCAATACGCTATCTGAAATTGGAGCTACGTAAATTGAACAAACGTGATACAATTACGCAGAATTCTTATATTAACCATAATATAATACGATCTATTCGGGTCTCTGATTGGCCTATCATAGTAGTTCAATACTGCATTTTCTCGTCATTTCACACGCTTTAAGGTGCCGCCTAGCCCAATACACTATCTGAAACAGGAGCGACATAAATTGAACAAATGTGATAGAATTACGCAGAATTCTTATATTAACCATAATATAAAATGATCTAATCGGGTCTCTGTTAGCCCTATCCGAGAAGTTTGGTAGTGCATTTTACTCGACATTTCATGCGCCTTAAGATGCCGCTTAGCCCAATCCGCAATCTGAAATTGGAGCTACCTAAATTGAACAAATGTGACAGAGTTACGCAGAATTCTTATACTAACCATAATATAAAATGATCTAATCGGGTCTCTGATTGCCCTATCCTAGAAGTGTAGTAGTGCATTTTACTCCACATTTCATGCGCTTTAAGATGCCGCTTAGCCCAATATGCTATCTGTAATTGGAGCTACGTAAATTGAACAAACGTGATAGAATCACGCAGAATTCTTGTATTAACCATAATATATTACGATCTATTTGGGTCTCTGATTGCCCTATCATAGAAGTTTAATAGTGCATTTTACTCGCCATTTCATGCGCTTTGAGATGCCGCTTAGGCCAATACGCTATCTGACATAGGAGCGACTTAAATTGAACAAATGTGATAGAATTAAGCTGAATTCTTATATTAACCGTAATATAAAATGATCTAATCGGGTCTCTGTTTGCCTTACCCTAGAAGTATAATAGTGCATTTTACTCGCCATTTCATGCGCTTTGAGGTGCCGCTTAGCCCAAGACGCTATCTGAAATAGGAGCGACGTAAATTGAACACATGTGATAGAATTTCGCTGAATTCTTATATTAACCGTAATATAAAATGATCTCATCGGGTCTCTGTTCGCCCTATCCTTGCAGTTTAATAGTGCATTTCACTCGTCATTCCACGCGCTTTAGGATGCCGATTAGCCCAATACGCTATCTGAAGTAGGAGCGACGTAAATTGAACAAATGCGATAGAATTTCCCAGAAATCTTATATTAAACAAAATATAAAATGATCTAATCGGGCCTCTGATTGCCCTATCATAGAAGTTTAGTAGTGCATTTTACTCGCCCTTCCACGCGCTTTAAGATGCCGCCTAGCCCAGTACGCTATCTGAAATAGAAGCGACGTAAATTTAACAAATGTGATAGAAGTACGCTGAATTATTATATTAACCGTAATATAAAATGATGTAATCGGGGCTCTGTTTGCCTTACCCTAGAAGTTTAATTGAGCATTTTACACACCATGTCATGCGCTTTGTGATGCCGCTTAGCCCAGTACGCTATCTGAAATAGGAGCGACGTAAATTGAACAAATGTGATAGAATTTCGCTGAATTCTTATATTAACCAAAATATGAAATGATCTAATCGGGTCTCTGTTCGGCTTATCCTTGCAGTTTAATAGTGCATTTCACTCGTCATTCCACGCGCTTTAGGATGCCGATTAGCCCAATACGCTACCTGAAGTAGGAGCGACGTAAATTGAACAAATGTGATAGAATTTCCCTGAAATCTTATATTAAACAAAATATAAAATGATCTAATCGGGCCTCTGATTGCCCTATCATAGAAGTTTAGTAGTGCATTTTACTCGCCCTTCGACGCGCTTTAAGATGCCGCCTAGCCCAGTACGCTATCTGAAATAGGAGCGACGTAAGTTGAACAAATGTGATAGAATTACGCTGGATTCTTATATTAACCATTATATAAAATGATCTAATTGGGTCTCTGATTGGCCTATCATAGAAGTTCAATACTGCATTTTCTCGTCATTTCATACGCTTTAAGGTGCCGCCAAGCCCAACACGATAGCTGAAGTTGGAGCGACGTAAATTGAACAAATCTGATAGAGTTACGCAGAATTCTTATGTTCACCATAATATAAGATGATCTAATCGGGTCTGCGATTGCCCTATCATAGAAGTTTAATAGTGCATTTAACTCGCCATTTCATGCGCTTTAAGGTGCCGCCAAGCCCAACACGATAGCTGAAGTTGGAGCGACGTAAATTGAACAAATGCGATAGAAATTCGCTGAATTCTTATATTAACCATAATATAAGATGACCTAATCGGGTCTCTGTTAGCCCTATCCGAGAAGTGTGGTAGTGCATTTTACTCGACATTTCATGCGCTTTAAGATGCCGCCCAGCCCAATACGCTATCTGAAATTGGAGCTACGTAAATTGAACAAACGTGATACAATTACGCAGAATTCTTATATTAACCATAATATAATACGATCTATTCGGGTCTCTGATTGGCCTATCATAGTAGTTCAATACTGCATTTTCTCGTCATTTCACACGCTTTAAGGTGCCGCCTAGCCCAATACACTATCTGAAATAGGAGCGACATAAATTGAACAAATGTGATAAAATTACGGTGAATTCTTATATTAAAAAAAATATAAAATGATCTAATCGGGTCTCTGATTACCCTATCATAGAAGTTTAATAGTGCATTTTACTCGTCATTTCATGCGCTTTAAGGTGCCGCTTAGCCCAATACGCTATCTGAAATAGGAACGACGTAAATTGAACAAATGTGATAAAATTACGTTGAATTCTTATATTAACCATAGTATAAGACGACCTAATCGGGTCTCTGATTGCCCTATCCGAGAAGTTTAGTAGTGCATGTTACTCGACATTTCATGCGCGTTAAGATGCCGCCTAGTCCAATACGCTATCTGAAATAGGGGCGACGTAAATTGAACAAATGTGATAAAATTACGCTGAATTCTTATATTAACCATAATATATAATGATCTAATTGGGTCTCTGATTGCCCTATCAAAGAAGTTTCGCAGTGCATTTTACTCGCCATGTCATGCGCTTTAAGATGCCACCTAGCCCGGTACGCTATCTGAAATAGGGGCGACGTAAATTGAACAAAGGTGATAAAATTACTCAGAATTCTTATATTAACAATAATATAAAATGATCTAATCGGGTCTCTGATAGCCCTATCATAGAAGTTTAATAGTGCATTTTGCTCGTCATTTCATGCGGTTTAAGGCGCCGCTTATCCCGATACGCTATCAGAAATCGGAGCGACGTAAATTGAACAAATGTGATACAATTACGCTGACTTCTTATATTAATCATAATATAAGATGACCTAATCGGGTCTCTGATTGCCGTATCCGAGAAGTTTAGTAGGGCGTTTTACTCGACAGTCCATGCGCTTTAAGGTGCCGCTTAGCCCAATACGCTATCTGAAATAGGAAGGGCGTAAATTGAACAAATATGATAGAATTACGCAGAATTCTTATATTAACCATAATATAGATTGATCTAATCGGGTCTTTGATTGCCCTATCATCGAAGGATAGTAGTGCATTTAACGCGACATTCCACGCGCTTTAAGATGCCACCTAGCCCAAAACGCTATCTGAAATAGGGGCGACGTAAATTGAACAAATGCGATAAAATTACGCAGCATTCTTATATTAACAATAATATAAAATGATATAACGGGTCACTGATTGCCCTATCATAGAAGTTTAATGGTGAATTTTACTCGCCATTTCATGTGCTTTGAGATGCCCCTTAGCCCAATACGCTATCTGAAATAGGAGCGACGTAAATTGAACAAATGTGATAGAATTTCGCTGAATTCTTATATTAACCAAAATATAAAATGATCTAATCGGGTCTCTGATTGCCCTATCATAGAAGTTTAATAGTGCATTTTACTCGCCATTCCACGCGCTTTAAGATGCCGCCTAGCCCAATACGCTATCTGAAATAGGAGCGACGTAAATTGAACAAATGTGATAGAATTTCGCTGAATTCTTAAATTAACCATAATATAAAATGATCTAATCGGGTCTCTGTTTGCCCTACCCTAGAAGTTTAATAGTGCATTTTACTCGACATTTCATGCGCTTTAAGATGCCAAGTAGCCCAATACGCTATCTGAAATTGGAGCGACGTAAATGGAACAAATGTGGTAGAATTACGGAGCATCCTTATATTAATCATAATATAAGATGACCTTATCGGGTCTCTGATTGCCCTATCCGAGATGTTTAGTAGTGCACTTTACTCAACATTTCATGCGCTTTAAGATGCCGCCTATCTCAATACGATATCTGGTGTAGGAGTGACGTGAATTCGACAAATGTGATAGAGTTACGATGAATTCTTAAATTAACAACAATAGAAGATGATCTAATCGGGATTCTAATTGCCCTATCCTAGAAGTTTAGTAGCGCATTTTACTCGCCATTTCATGCGCTGTAAGATGTCGCCCACCCCAATACGCTGTCTGAAATAGGAGCGACGTAAATTGAACAAATGTGATAGGATTACGCTGAATTCTTATATTAATCGTAATATAAGATGACATAATCGGGTCACTGATTGCCCTATCCTAGAAGTTTCGTGGTGCATTTTACTCGACATTTCATGCGCTTTAAGATGCCGTTTAGCCCAATACGCTATCTGAAATAGGAGCGACGTAAATGGAACAAATGTAATAGAATCACCCAGAATTCATATATTAACCATAATATAGAATGATCTAATCCGGTATCTGATTGCCCCATCATAGAAGTTTAATAGGGCATTTTACTCGACATTTCATGCGCTTTAAGATGCCACCTAGCTCAATACGCTACCTGAAGTAGGAGCGACGTAAATTGAACAAATGTGGCAGAATTACGCAGAATCCTTATATTAACAATAATATAAAATGATCTGATCGGGTCTCTGATTGCCCTATCATAGAAGTTTAATAGTGCATTTTACTCGACATTGCACGCGCTTTAAGACGCCACCTAGCCCAATACGCTATCTGAAAGAGGAGCGACGTAAATTGAACAAATGTGATAGAATTTCGCTGAATTCTTAAATTAACCATAATATAAAATGATCTAATCGGGTCCCTGTTTGCCCTACCCTAGAAGTTTAATAGTGCATTTTACTCGCCATTTCATGTGCTTTGAGATGCCCCTTAGCCCAATACGCTATCTGAAATAGGAGCGACGTAAATTGAACAAATGTGATAGAATTTCGCTGAATTCTTATATTAACCAAAATATAAAATGATCTAATCGGGTCTCTGATTGCCCTATCATAGAAGTTTAATAGTGTATTTTACTCGCCATTCCACGCGCTTTAAGATGCCGCCTATCTCAATACGATATCTGGTGTAGGAGTGACGTGAATTCGACAAATGTGATAGAGTTACGATGAATTCTTAAATTAACAACAATAGAAGATGATCTAATCGGGATTCTAATTGCCCTATCCTAGAAGTTTAGTAGCGCATTTTACTCGTCATTTCATGCGCCTAAAGGTGCCGTTTTGCCCAATACGCTATCTGAAATAGGAGCGACGTAAATTGAACAAATGTGATAGAATTTCGCTGGATTCTTATATTAACCATAATATAATATGATCTATTCGAGTCTCTGATTGCCCTATCATGGAAGTTTAGTAGTGCATTTTACTCGCCATTTCATGCGCTGTAAGATGTCGCCCACCCCAATACGCTGTCTGAAATAGGAGCGACGTAAATTGAACAAATGTGATAGGATTACGCTGAATTCTTATATTAATCGTAATATAAGATGACATAATCGGGTCACTGATTGCCCTATCCTAGAAGTTTCGTGGTGCATTTTACTCGACATTTCATGCGCTTTAAGATGCCGTTTAGCCCAATACGCTATCTGAAATAGGAGCGACGTAAATGGAACAAATGTAATAGAATCACCCAGAATTCATATATTAACCATAATATAGAATGATCTAATCCGGTATCTGATTGCCCCATCATAGAAGTTTAATAGGGCATTTTACTCGACATTTCATGCGCTTTAAGATGCCACCTAGCTCAATACGCTACCTGAAGTAGGAGCGACGTAAATTGAACAAATGTGGCAGAATTACGCAGAATCCTTATATTAACAATAATATAAAATGATCTGATCGGGTCTCTGATTGCCCTATCATAGAAGTTTAATAGTGCATTTTACTCGACATTGCACGCGCTTTAAGACGCCACCTAGCCCAATACGCTATCTGAAAGAGGAGCGACGTAAATTGAACAAATGTGATAGAATTTCGCTGAATTCTTAAATTAACCATAATATAAAATGATCTAATCGGGTCCCTGTTTGCCCTACCCTAGAAGTTTAATAGTGCATTTTACTCGCCATTTCATGTGCTTTGAGATGCCCCTTAGCCCAATACGCTATCTGAAATAGGAGCGACGTAAATTGAACAAATGTGATAGAATTTCGCTGAATTCTTATATTAACCAAAATATAAAATGATCTAATCGGGTCTCTGATTGCCCTATCATAGAAGTTTAATAGTGTATTTTACTCGCCATTCCACGCGCTTTAAGATGCCGCCTAGCCCAATACGCTATCTGAAATAGGAGAGACGTAAGTTGAACAAATGTGATAGAATTACGCTGAATTCTTATATTGACCTTAATATAAAATGATCTAATCGGGTCTCTCTTTGCCCTACCATAGAAGTTTAATAGTGCATTTTACTCTCCAGTTCATGCGCTTTGAGATGCCGCGTTGCCCAATACGCTATCTGAGATAGGAGCGACGTTAATTGAACAAATGTGCTAGAATTTCGCTGAATACTTATATTAACCAAAATATAAAATGATCTCATCGGGTCTCTGATTGCCCTATCATAGAAGTTTAATAGTGCATTTTACTCGCCATTCCACGCGCTGTAAGATAACGCCTAGCCCAGTACGCTATCTGAAATAGGGGCGACGTAAATTGAACAAATGTGATAGAATTTCGCTGAATTCTTATATTAACCTTAATGTAAAATGATCTAATCGGGTCTCTGTTCCCCTACCCTAGAAGTTTAACAGTGCATTTCACTCGTCATTTCATGCGCTTTGAGATGCCGCTTAGCCCAATAAGCTATCTGAAATAGGAGCAACGTAAATTGAACAAAAGTGATAGAATTTCTCTGAAATCTTATATTAAACAAAATATAAAATGAACTAATCGGGTCTCTGATTGCCCTGTCATAGAAGTTTAATAGTGCATTTCACTCGAAATTTCATGCGCTTTGAGATGCCGCTTAGCTGAATACGCTATCTGAAATATGAGCGACGTATATTGAACAAATGTGATAGAATTTCGCTAAATTCTTATATTAACCTTAATGTAAAATGATCTAATTGGGTCTCTGATTGCCATATCATAGAAGTTTAATAGTGCATTTTACACGGCATACCACGCGCTTTAAGATGCCGCCTAGCCCAGTTCGCAATCTGAAATAGGAACGACGTAAATTGAACAAATGTGATAGAATTTTGCTGAATTCTTAAATTAACCATAATATAAAATGTTCCAATCGTGTCTCTGTTTGCCCTACCCTAGAAGTTTAATAGTGCATTTTACTCGCCATTTCATGCGCTTTGAGATGCCGCTTAGCCCAATACGCTATCTGAAATAGGAGCGACGTAAATTGAACAAATGTGATAGAATTTTCCTGAAATCTTATATTAAACAAAATATAAAATGATCTAATCGGGTCTCTGATTGCCCTATCATAGAAGTTTAGAAGTGCACTTTACTCGCCCTTCCACGCGCTTTAAGATGCTGCCCAGCCCAGCACGCTATCTGAAATAGGAGCGACGTAAGTTGAACAAATGTGACAGAATTATGCTGAATTCTTATATTAACCGTAATATAGAATGATCTAATCGGGTCTCTGTTTGACTTACCCTAGAAGTTTAATAGTGCATTTTACTCGCCATTTCATGCGCTTTGAGATGCCGCTTAGCCCAATACGCTTTCTGAAATATGAGCGACGTAAATTGAACAAATGTGATAGAATTTCGCTAAATTCTTATATTAACCTTAATGTAAAATGATCTAATCGGGTCTCTGTTTGCCCTACCCTAGAAGTTTGATAGTGCATTTTACTCGTCATTTCATGCGCTTTGAGATGCCGCTCAGCCCAATACGCTATCTGAAATAGGAGCGACGTAAATGTAACAAATGTGATAGAAGTACGCTGAATTATTATATTAACCGTAATATAAAATGATGTAATCGGGGCTCTGTTTGCCTTACCCTAGATGTTTAATTGAGCATTTTACTCGCCATTTCATGCGCTTTGAGATGCCGCTTTGCCCAATACGCTTTCTGAAATATGAGCGACGTAAATTGAACAAATGTGATAGAATTTCGCTAAATTCTTATATTAACCTTAATGTAAAATGATCTAATCGGGTCTCTGTTTGCCCTACCCTAGAAGTTTGATAGTGCATTTTACTCGTCATTTCATGCGCTTTGAGATGCCGCTCAGCCCAATACGCTATGTGAAATAGGATCGACGTAAATGTAACAAATGTGATAGAAGTACGCTGAATTATTATATTAACCGTAATATAAAATGATGTAATCGGGGCTCTGTTTGCCTTACCCTAGAAGTTTAATTGAGCATTTTACACACCATGTCATGCGCTTTGTGATGCCGCTCAGCCCAGTACGCTATCTGAAATAGGAGCGACGTAAATTGAACAAATGTGATAGAATTTCGCTGAATTCTTATATTAACCAAAATATGAAATGATCTAATCGGGTCTCTATTCGCCCTATCCTTGCAGTTTAATAGTGCATTTCACTCGTCATTCCACGCGCTTTAGGATACCGATTAGCCCAATACGCTATCTGAAGTAGGAGCGACGTAAATTGAACAAATGCGATAGAATTTCCCTGAAATCTTATATTAAACAAAATATAAAATGATCTAATCAGGTCTCTGATTGCCCTATCATAGAAGTTTAATAGTGCATTTTACTCGTCATGTCATGCGCTTTATGGTGCCGCCTAGCCGAATACGCTATCTGAAATAGGAGCGACGTAAATTGAACAAATGTGATAGAATTTCGCTGAATTCTTATATTAACCATAATATAAAATGATCTAATTGGGTCTCTGATGGCCGTATCCGAGAAGGTTAGTAGTGCATTTTATTCGCCATTTCATGCGCTTTAAGATGCCGCCTAGCTCAATGCGATATCTGGTGTAGGAGCGACGTGAATTGGACAAATGTGATAGAGTTACGATGAATTCTTAAATTAGCAATAATATAGGATGGTCTAATCGGGACTCTGATTGCCCTATCCTAGAAGTTTATTAGTGCATTTTACTCGTTATTTCATGCGCTTCAAGGTCCCGCCTAGCCCAATCCGCTATCTGAAATTGGAGCTACGTAAATTGAACAAATGTGATAGAATTACGCTGAATTCTTATATTAATCATAATATAAGATGACCTAATCGGGTCTCTGATTAGCCTACCATACAAGTTTAATAGTTCATTTTACTCGTCTTTTCGTGCGCTTAAAGTTGCCGCCTAGCCCAATACGCTATCTGAAATTGGAGCTACGTAAATTGAACAAGTGTGATAGACATTCGCTGAATTCTTAAATTAACCATAATATAAAATGATCTAATTGGGTCTCTGTTAGCCCTATCCTAGAAGTTTAGTAGTGCATTTTACTCGACATTTCATGCTCTTTAAGATGCCGCGTAGCCCAATACGCTATCTGAAGTTGGTGCGACGTAAATTGAATAAATGTGATAGAAATTCGCTGAATTCTTATATTCACCATAATATAAGATGACCTAATCGGGTCTCTGTTAGCCCTATCCGAGAAGTGTGGTAGTGCATTTTACTCGACATTTCATGCGCTTTTAGATGCCGCCTAGCCCAATACGCTATCTGAAATTGGAGCTACGTAAATTGAACAAACGTGATACAATTACGCAGAATTCTTATATTAACCATAATATACTACGATCTATTCGGGTCTCTGATTGGCCTATCATAGAAGTTCAATACTGCATTTTCTCGTCATTTCATACGCTTTAAGGTGCCGCCAAGCCCAACACGATAGCTGAAGTTGGAGCGACGTAAATTGAACAAATGTGATAGAATTTCGCTGATTTCTTAAATTAACCATAATGTAAAATGATCTAATCGGGTCTCTGTTAGCCCTATCCGAGAAGTTTGGTAGTGCATTTTAGTCGACATTTCATGCGATTTAAGACGCCGCTTAGCCCAATACGCTACCTGAAGTAGGAGCGACATAAATTCAACAAATGTGATAGAATTACGCAGAATTCTTATATTAACCATAATATAATACGATCTATTCGGATCTCTGATTGCCCTATCATCGAAGTGTAATAGTGCATTCTACTCGCCATTTCATGCGCTGTAAGATGCCGCTTAGCCCAATACGCTATCTGAAATAGGAGCGACGTAAATTGAACAAATGTGAGAGAATTCCGCAGAATTCTTAAATTAACAATAATATAACATGATCTAATCGGGATTCTGATTGCCCTATCCTGGAAGTTTAACAGTGCATTTTACTCGCCATTTCATGCGCTTTGAGATGCTGCTTAGCCCAATACGCTATCCGAAATAGGAGCGACGTAAATTGAACAAATGCGATAGAATTTCGCTGATTTCTTATATTAACCATAATATAGAATGATCTAATCGGGTCTCTGATTGCCCTATCATAGAAGTTTAATAGTGCATTTTACTCGTCAGTCCATGCGCTTTAAGATGCCGCCTATCCCAATACGCTATCTGAAATAGGAGCGATGTAAATTGAACAAATGTGATACAATTACGCTGCATTCTTATATTAATCATAATATAAGTTGACATAATCGGGTCTCTGATTGCTCTATCCGTGAAGTTTAGTAGTGCATTTTGCTCGACTTTCATGCGCTTTACGATGCCGCATACCCCAATACGCTATCTGAGATTGGAGCTACGTAAATTGAACTAACGTGATAGAATTACGCCGAATACTTATATTAACAATAATATAATATGATATATTCGGGTCTCTGATTGCCGTATCATAGAAGTTTAATAGTGTATTTTACTCGTCATTACATGCGCTTTAAGGTGCCGCCTAGCCCAATACGCTATCTGAAATTGGAGCTACGTAAATTGAACAAGTGTGATAGAGTTTCGCTGAATTCTTAAATTAACCATAATATAAAATGATCTAATCGGGTCTCTGATTGCCCTATCATAGAAGTTTAGTAGTGCATTTTACTCGTCATTCCACGCACTTTAAGATGCCGTCTCGCCCAATACGCTTTCTGAAATTGGAGCTACGTAATTTGAACAAGTGTGATAGAGTTTCGCTGAATTCTTACATTAACCATAATATAAAATGATCTAATCGGCTCTCTGTTTGCCCTACCCTAGAATTTTAATAGTGCATTTTACTCGACATTTCATGCGCTTTATGATGCAACCTAGCCCAATACGCTATCTGGAATAGGAGCGACGTAAATTGAACAAATGTGATAAAATTACGACAAATTCTTATTTTAACAATAATATAAAATGATCTAATCGTGTCTCCGATTGCCCTATCATAGAAGTTTAATAGTGCATTTTACTCGCCATTTCATGCCGTTTAATGTGCCGCTTAGCCCAATACGCTATCTGCAATAGGAGCGACGTAAATGGAAACAAATGTGATAGAATTACGCAGAATTCTTATATTGTAGCGGCCTGCTGTGCGTGCAAATTAAAACATTTGACGTGCAGAAGGTTGAACCGTTTTATGATACGCGCGCCTGCGAAGCTATTTTTGAGAAAGCCGTTTTTAACTATGTTTATTACTTAAGACGGTAACAATGACGTTCTGATTCGAACTTTCGTAGACGGCCTCAATAGCATATGCGGGTGTCATAAAACCGACCTTTCCGAAGGGCCCACGACGCGGGGCTAGGTGGCCTTGTAACCGACCGCGTCACGAGTTCCGGGCCTGGAGGAAATTCCGCTGCGTTGCCAAATTTCTGCCAAGACGTTCTCCCCCACCAAATCGCAGCCGTCTTCCGAAAAAGCGCGCCAAGTGCGCAAGGAATAGATGGCGCGATTTGGGTAATTAGAAAAGCTTGATTGGCTAACACCAACGCGCAGGGTTAGCCAATTAGAGAAAAGCGTTCCTCGCGGAGCTTTTCTGGAACTTCGAAAAGCTCCGTGATGACATTCTCCATCGACATTCCGTCAGAGTCACATATTACATTATCTCGTGGTAAATAACACTCTCTAAATATTGAACACTGTGTGGGATTATTTATCATCTAAACCCTACACGCTCATTACTTCTTTGGTGACACCGACGTGAGCACAAGTTCAATTTATTTAAGTGTCGAAGTTCATAGTTTTCGAAAAACAAGAAAGTAAATATGGCAACACGTAAGGCCACAACTTTAGCCGCGAACAACAGCGCTCTTGCTACCGCTGATGGCGCCGCGACGCCCGAAACGTTCCGCGTCGGTATCCGCGTCCCGCCGTTTTGGCCCAGTCAACCAGCTGTCTGGTTTAATCAGATAGAGGCGCAATTTATATTGAATAGAGTTACATTGGACGACACGAAGTTTTATTTCATAATGTCGCAACTGGAGTCGAAGTACGCGGAAGAAGTCCAGGATATTTTTGCGAATCCTCCAGCAGCGGAGAAATACGAAACGTTGAAGAGGGAGCTAATCCAGCGACTATCAGTGTCGCAGAGCCAGCGGATCCGGCAACTTCTAGAGAAGGAAGAGATTGGTGACCGAACCCCGTCGCAGTTTTTACGGCATATGCGGAGCCTAGCAGGTACGACTGTATCGGATGATTTCCTGCGGACGCTATGGTCCAGTCGACTACCTGAGATGACTCGCGCTATCGTCACCGCGCAGGCAGATCTTCCGCTAATCAAGGTAGCTGAAATCGCGGATCAAATTCATGATAATACCGTGCGAACGCAGGTCGCGAGTGTAGTTTCGGACAGTACCACGGACTTATTATTAAAGCGTCTGGAGAGTATGGAAAATCGGATAGAGGAATTGTCCAGGTCGCGCGCGCAATATCGGTCCGGTAGCAGCTTCCGTCGCAGATCGCGTTCGGGGAGTGCGAAGCGTGGAAGATCGCCGGCCAAAAAGAAACTGTGCTGGTACCATCGCAAATTCGGGAAGGAGTCGACAATGTGCCGCTCACCGTGCAGTTTCGGGTCGGGAAACGATCAGATACGCCACTGAACGCGGCTATCAGTGACGGTCCCAAAACTAGCCGCCTCTTCGTCACCGACCGAGAATCAAAAGAGGAATTCTTGGTCGACACGGGCTCGGACCTTTGCGTGTATCCTCGCACGTACGTAAAAGGCCGAGTCGAGAAGACGTCGTACGAGATGTTCGCGGCTAACGGCTCCACCATCAGCACGTACGGAGTGAGAACCCTCAACCTCGACCTGGGACTTCGCCGAGCTTTCTTATGGAAGTTCATCATCGCCGATGTATCAAGACCGATCATCGGAGCGGACTTCCTGAGCCACTACGGGCTGTTGGTGGACCTGCGAAACCGACGACTCATGGACCAAACCACGTCGCTGTTTTCCGCCGGAAGGGTACGAGCAGACAGCACCGAGTCGGTGAAAACCATCATCGTTAATTCGCCGTACCATCAGCTACTGGCAGAGTTTCCGGACGTCGTACGACCGACAGCGATTCACACTAGTGAGGTAAAACATGATGTCAAACATTATATAAATACCACATCCGGGCCACCGACATTTTGCAAACCGCGCAGATTGTCTCCGGAAATGTTCAAGATCGCGAAGACAGAATTTGAGAGTCTTCTTAATCAAGGCCACATACGACCTTCTAAGAGCCAGTGGGCTTCAGCCCTACATATGGTTCCTAAGAAGGACAACGGATGGCGGCCTTGTGGAGATTATAGAGCTTTAAATTCGCGTACGGTACCGGATCGGTATCCGATTCCTCATATAGAGGATTTTTCAAGAATGTTGTCCGGAAAAACGGTATTCTCGACGGTAGATCTGGTTAGAGCGTATCACCAGATACCAGTTCATCCGAGCGACATCCCGAAAACCGCGGTTACAACGCCTTTCGGCTTATATGAGTATACAGTTATGCCATTCGGTTTGAGAAACGCTGCACAAACCTTTCAAAGATTTATAGACACCGTCTTGAGGGGCCTTGATTTTTGTTATGCCTACCTCGACGATATTTTAGTCGCTTCCAGAAGTGAGACAGAACATAGGGAGCATATTAGGCAGCTTTTCTCAAGATTGAACCAGTATGGCATCATTGTAAACTCAAACAAATGTATTTTTGCAGCGTCTGAAGTAAAGTTCCTCGGGTATACCGTAAATGGTACAGGCACGAAACCGTTGTCGGAAAAAGTTAAAGCGATCATCGATTTCCCTAAACCGCGCACGATTAGACACCTTCATAGGTTCCTGGGTATGATAAATTTTTATCGTAGATTCATACCCAGCGCCGCGGAACTACAAACCCCACTTAACAATCTGTTAAGGGGTAGGAAATTAAAGAGTGATACCCCGGTTCAATGGTCACCAGAGGCAGAGACCGCGCTGCAAAGTTTAAAGAACGCGCTGGCAGATGCCGCGTTGTGAGCGCATCCATCTAATCACTCGCAACTCGCGATTATGGTGGATGCATCGGATTTCGCGTTAGGTGCGACATTGCAACAGCGACAAGGAAATTCGTGGCAGCCTTTGGCTTCCCACACGAAATCCTTGTCGCCAGCACAACGTAAGTACAGCGCATACGACCGGGAATTGTTAGCGGTGTATTCGGCGGTGAAAAGATTCCGACATGCGGTGGAAGGTCGTACGTTTACGGTATACACCGACCATAAACCCATAATGTTCGCGTTCAGGCAAAAGCCAGAAAAATGCACGCCCAGACAATTCAGGTACCTGGATTTCATCGGGCAATTTACTTCAGATATCCGTCATATTAGTGGGAAAGACAATGAGGTAGCAGATGCGTTGTCGAGAGTAGAGTCCGTGACCGCGTCGATAAATTACGACGATTTAGCTGAGTCACAAAAATCGGACGAGGAGCTAAAGAAGCTCTTAACGACATCTGGTACCTCGTTGCAATTAAAACAAGTAAAATTTGCAAATAGCGACGCGTGTGTTTATTGCGACATAAGTACGCGTAACGTCAGGCCATTCGTGACAAAATCCTTCCGACGACAGGCATTTTTATCCGCTCACGGGCTTTCACACCCAGGAGTTAAAGCCACAGTAAAACTAGTTAAAGCGAGATTCGTGTGGCCGTCGATAGAAAAGGATTGTCGCGAATGGTCTCGCAATTGCCTCGAGTGTCAACGCGCAAAAATTACTAGACACGTAACGAGTCCTGTTGGTAGTTTTGCGTTACCGTCTACTAGGTTCGAGCACGTGCATATCGACCTAGTAGGCCCGCTACCGGCGTCGCGCAATTTTAAGTATTGTCTAACGTGCGTAGACCGCTTCACGCGTTGGCCCGAGGTCTTTCCGATCGAGAATATCGAGGCGGAAACGGTCGCGAGAGCGTTCGTCACCGGTTGGGTCGCGCGATTCGGTACGCCTGTGCGTATAACTACGGACCAAGGCAGGCAGTTTGAATCGAAATTGTTCCAGCGCCTTAACGCGTTCTTAGGTACGACACGCCTGAGAACTACTGCGTATCATCCGGCAGCGAACGGTCTGGTCGAGCGATTCCACAGGCAGCTAAAGGCGGCAATAAAGTGTCATGATAGCGAACACTGGACCGACGCGTTGCCGATAGTTCTGCTAGGCATTCGAGCGGCCTATCGATCGGACCTAAGAGCGTCGGCCGCTGAACTGGTATACAGCGAAAATCTTCGCCTACCGGCCGAATTTTTTTCAGATACAACGGAAAATAACACGGAACCGGTAGAGTTGGTCAAACAACTACGCGCGCATTTTCGGAAACTACGTCCAGTCTCGGGGTCACAACATGGAACGAGAAAAACATTTGTTTTTAAAGATTTAGCGACAGTATCGCACGTCTTTGTTCGCGTTGACTCGGTAAAAGGTCCTTTACAGAATCCGTACGAGGGACCGTTCCCTGTTATTTCCCGTTCGAAAAAAACATACGTTATCCGGATGCGAGGCAGAGAGACTACCGTATCAATCGACAGACTCAAACCGGCGTATTTATTCGAAAGCGATGACGAATTCATTAATAGGAAGGATCAAACGTCCTTACGCGCTGCGCAAGATAACGCAGCAGACGAGCAACCAACCTGCACGGAGGAAACGGTACATACGCGCTCAGGTAGACGCGTAAGGTTTCCAGATCGCCTGCAGGTCGGTCACAACTAGATTTAAGTAGACCTGTGATTGTACATAGTTAAGTTAGTATACAGGAAATAGTTGTACTTTTGTAAATAGTCCTTACATTTAGAGTAGTTGTAAGTTAGTTATTAATTAGCGATAGAGAACCCTTAGGATAACGTTTGCACTGGCAAGGGGGTGATGTAGCGGCCTGCTGTGCGTGCAAATTAAAACATTTGACGTGCAGAAGGTTGAACCGTTTTATGATACGCGCGCCTGCGAAGCTATTTTTGAGAAAGCCGTTTTTAACTATGTTTATTACTTAAGACGGTAACAATGACGTTCTGATTCGAACTTTCGTAGACGGCCTCAATAGCATATGCGGGTGTCATAAAACCGACCTTTCCGAAGGGCCCACGACGCGGGGCTAGGTGGCCTTGTAACCGACCGCGTCACGAGTTCCGGGCCTGGAGGAAATTCCGCTGCGTTGCCAAATTTCTTCCAAGACGTTCTCCCCCACCAAATCGCAGCCGTCTTCCGAAAAAGCGCGCCAAGGGCGCAAGGAATAGATGGCGCGATTTGGGTAATTAGAAAAGCTTGATTGGCTAACACCAACGCGCAGGGTTAGCCAATTAGAGAAAAGCGTTCCTCGCGGAGCTTTTCTGGAACTTCGAAAAGCTCCGTGATGACATTCTCCATCGACATTCCGTCAGAGTCACATATTACATTATCTCGTGGTAAATAACACTCTCTAAATATTGAACACTGTGTGGGATTATTTATCATCTAAACCCTACACGCTCATTACTTCAATATTAACCATAATATAAAATGATCTAATCGGGTCTCTGTTTGCCCTACCCTAGAACTTTAATAGAGCATTTTACTCGACATTTCATGTGCTTTGAGATGCCGCTTAGCCCAATACGCTATCTGAAATAGGAGCTACGTAAATTGAACAAATGTGATAGAATTCCGCTGAATTCTTAAATTAACCATAATATAAAATGATCTAATCGTGTCTCTGTTTGCCGTACCCTAGAAGTTTAATAGTGCATTTTACTCGCCATTTCATGCGCTTTGAGATGCCGCGTAGCCCAATACGCTATCTGAAATAGGAGCGACGTAAGTTGAACAAATATGATAGAATT
Organism: Macropis europaea; assembly: GCA_916610135.2. Classification (NCBI taxonomy): domain Eukaryota; kingdom Metazoa; phylum Arthropoda; class Insecta; order Hymenoptera; family Melittidae; genus Macropis; species Macropis europaea. The sequence continues at coordinate 168,723 of CAKAJE020000264.1, forward strand.
TCGCTGAATTCTTTTATTAACCATAATGTAAAATGATCGAATCGCGTCTCTGCTCGCCCTAGCCTAGAAGTTTAATAGTGCATCTTATTCGCCATTTCATGCGCTTTGAGATGCCGCTTAGCCCAATACGCTATCTGAAATAGGAGCGACGTAAATTGAACAAATGTGATAGAATTTCGCTGAATTCTTATATTAACCAAAATATAAAATGATCTAATCGGGTCTCTGTTTGCCCTACCCTAGAAGGTTAATATTGAATTTTACTCGCCACTCCATGCGCTTTAAGATGCCGCCTCGCCCAATACGCTATCTGAAATAGGAGCGACGTAGAGTGAACAAATGTGATAGGATTACGCAGAATTCTTATATTAACCATATTATAGAATGATCTATTCGGGTCTCTGATTGCCCTACCCTAGAACTTTAATAGAGCATTTTACTCGTCATTTCATGCGCTTTGGGATGCCCCTTAGCCCAATAAGCTATCTGAAATTGGAGCGACGTAAATTAAATAAACGTGATAGAATTTCGTTGGATTCTTATATTAACCATAATGTAAAATGATCTAATCGGGTCTCTGTTCGCCCTAGCCTAGAAGTTTAATAGTGCATTTTATTCGCCATTTCATGCGCTTTGAAATGCCGCTTAGCCCAATACGCTATCTGTAATGGGAGCGATATAAATTGAACAAATGTGATAGAATTTTGCTGAATTCTTAAATTAACCATAATATAAAATGATCTAATCGGGTCTCTGTTTGCCCTACCCTAGAAGGTTAAAATTGAATTTTACTCGCCACTCCATGCGCTTTAAGATGCCGCCTCGCCCAATACGCTATCTGAAATAGGAGCGACGTAGAGTGAACAAATGTGATAGGATTACGCAGAATTCTTATATTAACCATATTATAGAATGATCTATTCGGGTCTCTGATTGCCCTATCATAGATGTTTAATAGTGCATTTTACTCGCCATTTCATGAGCTTTAAGGTGCCGTCTAACCCAATCTGCTATCTGAAATTGGAGCTACGTAAATTGAACAAATGTGACAGAGTTACGCAGAATTCTTATATTAACCATAATATAAAATGATCTAATCGGGTCTCTGTTTGCCCTACCCTAGAAGTTTAATAGTGCATATTACTCGACATTCCACGCGCTATAAGATGCCGGCTAGTCCAATGTGCTTTCTGAAATAGGGGCGACGCGATTTGGATAAATGTGATAGAGTTACGCTGAATTCTTAAATTGACCGAAATATAAAATGATCTAATCGGTTCTCTGATTGCCCTATCCTAGAAGTTTAGTAGAGCATTTTACTCGACATTTCGTGCGCTTTAATGTTCCGCTTAGCCCAATACGCTACCAGAAATAGGAACGACGTAAATTGAACAAACGTGATAGAATTACGCTGAATTCTTAAATTAACCATAATATAAAATGATCTAATCGGGTCTCTGTTTGCCCTACCCTAGAACTTTAATAGAGCATTTTACTCGTCGTTTCATGCGCTTTGAGATGCCCCTTAGCCCAATAAGCTATCTGAAATTGGAGCGACGTAAATTAAATAAACGTGATAGAATTTCGTTGGATTCTTATATTAACCATAATGTAAAATGATCTAATCGGGTCTCTGTTCGCCCTAGCCTAGAAGTTTAATAGTGCATTTTATTCGCCATTTCATGCGCCTTGAAATGCCGCTTAGCCCAATACGCTATCTGTAATGGGAGCGATATAAATTGAACAAATGTGATATAATTTTGCTGAATTCTTAAATTAACCATAATATAAAATGATCTAATCGGGTCTCTTTTTTTACCCTAGAAGGTTAATATTGAATTTTACTCGCCACTCCATGCGCTTTAAGATGCCGCCTCGCCCAATACGCTATCTGAAATAGGAGCGACGTAGAGTGAACAAATGTGATAGGATTACGCAGAATTCTTATATTAACCATATTATAGAATGATCTATTCGGGTCTCTGATTGCCCTATCATAGATGTTTAATAGTGCATTTTACTCGCTATTTCATGAGCTTTAAGGTGCCGTCTAACCCAATCTGCTATCTGAAATTGGAGCTACGTAAATTGAACAAATGTGACAGAGTTACGCAGAATTCTTATATTAACCATAATATAAAATGATCTAATCGGGTCTCTGTTTGCCCTACCCTAGAAGTTTAATAGTGCATATTACTCGACATTCCACGCGCTATAAGATGCCGGCTAGACCAATGCGCTTTCTGAAATAGGGGCGACGCGATTTGGATAAATGTGATAGAGTTACGCTGAATTCTTAAATTGACCGTAATATAAAATGATCTAATCGGTTCTCTGATTGCCCTATCCTAGAAGTTTAGTAGAGCATTTTACTCGACATTTCGTGCGCTTTAATGTTCCGCTTAGCCCAATACGCTACCAGAAATAGGATCGACGTAAATTGAACAAACGTGATAGAATTACGCTGAATTCTTAAAATAACCATAATATAAAATGATCTAAGCAGATCTCTGTTTGCCCTATCGTAGTAGTTTAATAGTGCATTTTACTCGTCATTTCATGCGCTTTAAGGTGCCGGTTAGCACAATACGCTATCTGAAGTAGGAGCGACGTAAATTGAACAAATGTGATAGAATTTCGTTGAATCCTTATATTAACCATAATATAAAATGATCTAGTCGGGTCCCTTTTTGCCCTACCCTAGAAGTTTAATAGTGCATTTTACTCGACATTTCATGCGCTTTAAGGTGCCATCTAGCCCAATACGCTCTCTGAAATAGGAGCGACATAAATTGAACAAATGTGTAAGAATTACGCAGAATTCTTAAATTAACCATAATATAATACGATCTATTCGGGTCTCTGATTGCCCTATCATAGAAGTTTAGTAGTGCTTGTTACTCGTCATTTCATGCGCTTTAAGGTGCCGCATGGCCCAATACGCTATCTGAAATAGGAGCGATATAAATTGAACAAATGTGATAAAATTACGCAGAATTCTTATATTAACCATAATTTGAAATGATCTAATCGGGTCTCTGATTGCCCTATCATAGAAGTTTAATAATGCATTTTTCTCGTCAATTCATGCGCTTTAAGATGCCGACTAGCCCAATACGCTATCTGAAATTGGAGCTACGTAAATTGAACAAACGTGATAGAATTACGCAGAATTATTATATTAATCAAAACATAAGATGACCTTATCGGGTCTCTGATTGCCCTATCCTAGAAGTTTGGTAGTGCATTTTAGTCGACATTTCATCCGCTTTAAGACGCCGCTTAGCCCAATACGCTACTTGAAGTAGGAGCGACATAAATTCAACAAATGTGATAGAATTACGCAGAATTCTTATATTAACCATAATATAATACGATCTATTCGGGTCTCTGATTGCCCTATCATCGAAGAGTAATAGTGCATTCTACTCGCCATTTCATGCGCTGTAAGATGCCGCTTAGCCCAATACGCTATCTGAAATAGGAGCGACGTAAATTGAACAAATGTGAGAGAATTCCGCAGAATTCCCATATTAACCATAATATAGAATGATCTAATCTGGTCTCTGATTGCCCTATCATAGAATTCTAATAGTGCATTTTACTCGGCAGTCCATGCGCTTTAAGATGCCGTATATGCCAATACGCTATCTGAAACAGGAGCGACGTTAATTGAACAAACGCGATAGAATTACGCTGAATGCTTATATTAATCATAATATAAGATGACCTAATCGGGTCTCTGATTGCCCTATCCTAGAAGTTTAGTAGTCCATTTTACTCGACATTTCATGCGCTTTAAGATGCCGCCTAGCCCAATACGCTATCTGAAATTGGAGCTACGTAAATTGAACGAACGTGATAGAATTACGCAGAATTCTTATATTAACCATAATATAAGATGATCTAATCAGGTCTCTGATTGCCCCATCAAAGAAGTTTAATAGTGCTTGTTACTCGACATTTCATGCGCTTTAAGGTGCCGCCTAGCCCAATACGCTATCTGAAATAGGAGCGATATAAATTGAACAAATGTGATAAAATTACGTTGAATTCTTATATGAACAATATCATAAAATGATCTAATCGGGTCTCTGATTGCCCTACCCTAGAAGTTTAATAGTGCATTTTACTCGACATTTCATGCGTTTTAAGATGCCACCTAGCCCAATACGCTATCTGAAATCGGGGCGACGTAAATTGAACAAATGTGATAAAATTTTGCTGAATTCTTATATTAACCATAATATAAGATAACCTAATCGGGTCTCTGTTAGCCCTATCCGAGAAGATTAGTAGTGCATTTTAGGCGACATTTCATGCGCTTTAGGATGCCGCCTAGTCCAATGCGCTATCTGAAGTTGGAGTTACGTAAATTGAAAAAACGTGATAGAATTACGCAGAATACTTATATTAACGAAAATATAATACGATCTATTCGGTTCTCTGATTGCCCTATCATAGAAGTTTAATAGTGCATTTTACTCGTCATTTCATGCGCTTTAAGGTGCCGCCTAGACCAATACGCTATCTGAAATAGGAGCGATATAAATTGAACAAATGTGATAGAATTTCGCTAAATTCTTAAATTAACCATAATATAAAATGATATAATCGGGTCTCTGTTTACCCTACCCTAGAAGGTTAATAGTGCATTTTACTCGACATTTCATGCGCTTTAAGATGCCGCCAGCCCAATACGCTATCTGAAATTGGAGCTACGTAAATTGAACAAACGTGATATAATTACGCAGAATTCTTATATTAACCATAATATAATACGATCAATTCGGGTCTCAGATTGCCCTACCACAGAAGTGTAATAGTGCATTTTACTCCTCATTTCATGCGCTTTATGGTGCCGCTTAGCCGATTACGCTATCTAAAATAGGAGCGACGTAAATTGAACAAGTGTGATGGAATTTCGCTGTATTCTTATATTAACCATAATATAAGATGACCTAATCGGGTCTCTGTTAGCCCTATCCGAGAAGTTTACAAGTGCATTTTACTCGACATATCATGCGCTCTAAGATGCCGCTTAGCCCAATACGCTACCTGAAGTAGGAGCGACATAAATTCAACAAATGTGATAGAATTACGCAGAATTCTTATATTAACCATAATATAATACGATCTATTCGGGTCTCTGATTGCCCTATCATCGAAGTGTAATAGTGCATTCTACTCGCCATTTCATGCGCTGTAAGATGCCGCTTAGCCCAATACGCTATCTGAATAGGAGCGATAAAAATTGAACAAATGTGATAAAATTACGTTCAATTCTTATATGAACAATATCATAAAATGATCTGATCGGGTCTCTGTTTACCCTACCCTAGAAGATTAATAGTGCATTTTACTCGACATTTCATGCGCTTTAAGATGCCGCCAGCCCAATACGCTATCTGAAATTGGAGCTACGTATATTGAACAAACGTGATATAATTACGCAGAATTCTTATATTAACCATAATATAATACGATCAATTCGGGTCTCAGATTGCCCTACCACAGAAGTGTAATAGTGCATTTTACTCCTCATTTCATGCGCTTTAAGGTGCCGCTTAGCCGATTACGCTATCTGAAATAGGAGCGACGTAAATTGAACAAGTGTGATAGAATTTCGCTGTATTCTTATATTAACCATAATATAAGATGACCTAATCGGGTCTCTGTTAGCCCTATCCGAGAAGTTTACAAGTGCATTTTACTCGACATATCAAGCGCTCTAAGATGCCGTCTAGCCCAATACGCTATCTGGAACAGGAGCGTCGTAAATTGAACATATGTGATAGAATTTCGCTGAATTCTTATATTAATCATAATATAAGATGACCTAATCGGGTCTCTGATTGCCCTATCCTAGAAGTTTAATAGTGCATTTTACTCGCCATTTCATGCGCTTTGAGATGCTGCTTAGCCCAATACGCTATCCGAAATAGGAGCGACGTAAATTGAACAAATGCGATAGAATTTCGCTGAATTCTTATATTAACCATAATATAGAATGATCTAATCGGGCCTCTGATTGCCTTATCATAGAAGTTTAATAGTGTATTTTACTCGTCATTACATGCGCTTTAAGGTGCCGCCTAGCCCAATACGCTATCTGAAATTGGAGCTACGTAAATTGAACAAGTGTGATAGAGTTTCGCTGAATTCTTAAATTAACCATAATATAAAATGATCTAATCGTGTCTCCGATTGCCTTATCATAGAAGTTTAATAGTGCATTTTACTCGTCATTTCATGCGCTTTAAATTTCCGCTTAGCCCAATACGCTATCTGAAATAGGAGCGACGTAAATTGAACAAATGTGATAGAATTTTGCTGAATTCTTAAATTAACCATAATATAAAATGATCTAATCGGGTCTCTGTTTGCCCTACACTAGAAGTTTAATAGTGCATTTTACTCGCCATTTCATGCGCTTGGAGATGCTGCTTAGCCCAATACGCTATCCGAAATAGGAGCGACGTAAATTGAACAAATGCGATAGAATTTCGCTGAATTCTTATATGAACCAAAATATAAAAAGATCTAATCGGTTCTCTGATTGCCCTATCATAGAAGTTTAATAGTGCATTGTACTCGCCATTCCATGCGCTTTAAGATGCCGCCTAGCCCAATACGCTATCTGAAATAGGAGCGACGTAGATTGAACAAATGTGATAGGATTACTCAGAATTCTTATATTAACCATATTATAGAATGATCTAATCGGGTCTCTGATTGCCCTATCATAGATGTTTAATAGTGCATTTTACTCGCCATTTCATGAGCTTTAAGGGGCCGTCTAACCCAATCTGCTATCTGAAATTGGAGCTACGTAAATTGAACAAATGTGATAGAGTTACGCAGAATTCTTATGTTAACCATAATATAAGATGATCTAATCGGGTCTCTGATTGCCCTATCTTAGGAGTTTAATAGTGCATTTTACTCGTCATTTCATGCGCTTTAAGGTGCCGCCGATCCCAATACGCTATCTGAAATTGGAGCTACGTAAATTGACCAAATGTGATAGAGTTACGACGAATTCTTAAATTAACCATAATATAAGATGATCTAATCGGGTCTCTGATTGCCCTATCATAGAAGTTTAATAGCGCATTTTACAAGTCATTTCATGCGCTTTAAGGTGCCGCCAGGCCCAATCCGCTATCTGAAATAGGCGCGATATAAATTGAACAAATGTGATAAAATTACGGTGAATTCTTATATTAGAAAAAATATAAAATGATCTAATCGGGTCTCTGATTGCCCTATCATAGAAGTTTAATAGTGCATTTTACTCAACGCTTCATGCACTTTAAGATGCCACCTAGAACAATACGCTATCTGAAATAGGGGCGACGTAAATTGAACAAATGTGATAAAATTTCGCCGAATTCTTATATTAACCATAATATAAGATGACCTAATCGGGTCTCTGTTAGCCCTATCCGAGAAGTTTGGTAGTGCATTTTACTCGCCATTCCACGCGCTTTAAGATGCCGCCTAGCACAATACGCTATCTGAAATAGGGGCGTCGTAAATTGAACAAATGTGATAGAATTTCGCTGAATTCTTACATTAACCATAATATAGAATGATCTAATCGGGTCTCTGATTGCCCTATCATAGAAGTTTAATAGTGCATTTTACTCGACATTTCATGCGCTTTAAGATGCCACCTAGCCCAATACGCTATCTGAAATTGGAGCTACGTAAATTGAACAAATGTGATTAAATTACGCTAAATTCTTATATTAACCATAATATAAAATGATCTAATCGGGTCTCTGTTTGCCCTACCCTAGAAGTTTAATAGTGCATTTTACTCGACATTTCATGCGGTTTAAGATGCCACCTAGTCCAAAACGCTATCTGAAATTGGAGCTACGTAAATTGAACAGACGTGATAGAATTACGCAGAATTCATATATTAACAATAATATAATACGATGTATTCGGGTCTCTGATTGCCCTATCATTGAAGTTTAATAGTGCATTTTACTCGTCATTTCATGCGCTTTAAGATGCCACCTAGCCCAATACGCTATCTGAAATTGGAGCTACGTAAATTGAACAAATGTGATTAAATTACGCTAAATTCTTATATTAACCATAATATAAAATGATCTAATCGGGTCTCTGTTTGCCCTACCCTAGAAGTTTAATAGTGCATTGTACTCGCCATTTCATGCGCTTTGAGATGCCGCTAAGCCCAATACGCTAACTGAAATAGGAGCGACGTAAATTTTACAAATGTGATACAATTTCGCTGAATTCTTATATTAAACAAAATATTACGTCATCTAATCGGGTCTCTGATTGTCCTATGATAGAAGTTTAATAGTGCATTTTACTCGCCATTCCACGCGCTTCAAGATGACGCCTAGCCGAGTACGCTATCTGAAATAGGAGCGACGTAAATTGAACAAATGTGATAGAATTACGCTGAATTCTAATATTAACCGTAATATAAAATGATCTAATCGGGTCACTGTTTGCCTTACCCTAGAAGTTTGATAGTGCAATTTTACTCGCCATTTCATGCGCTTTGAGATGCTGCTTAGCCCAATATGCTATCTGAAATAGCAGCGACACAAATTGAACAAATGTGATAGAATTACGCTGAATTTTTATATTAACGGCAATATAAAATGATCTAATCGGGTCTCTGATTGCCCTATCATAGAAGTTTAATAGCGCATTTTACTCGCCATTCCACGCGCTTTAAGATGCCGCCTAGCCCAGTACGCTATCTGAAGTAGGAGCGACGTAAATTGAACAAATGTGATAGAATTTCGCTGAATTCTTATATTAACCATAACGTAAAATGATTTAATCGGGTCACTGTTCGCACTAACCTAGTAGTTTAATAGTGCATTTTACTCGCCATTCCGCTAGCTTTAATATGCCGCTTAGCCCAGTACGCTATCTGAAGTAGGAGCGACGTAAATTGAACAAATGTGATAGAACTTTGCTGAATTCTTATATTAACCATAATATAAAATGATCTAATCGGGTCTTTGTTTGCCCTACCCTAGAAGTTTAATAGCGCATTATATTCGCCATTCCACGCGCTTTAAGATGCCGCCTAGCCCAGAACGCTATCTGAAATAGGAGCGACGTAAATTGAACAAATGTGATAGAATTACACTGCATCCTTATATTGACCATAATGTAAAATGATCTAAACGGGTCTCTGTTTGCCTTACCCTAGAAGTTTGATAGTGCATTTTACTCGCCATTTCATGCGCTTTGTGGTGCCGCTTAGCCCAGTAGCCTATCTGAAATAGGAGCGACGTAAATTGAACGAATGTGATATAATTTCGCTGAATTCTTAAATTAACAATACTATAAAATGATCTAATCGGGTCTCTGGTTGCCCTACCCTAGAAGCTTAACTGCGCATTTTACTCGGCATTTCATGCGCTTTGAGATAGCGCTTAGCCCAATACGCTATCTGAAATAGGAGCGACGTAAATTGAACGAATGTGATAGAATTTTGCTGAATTCTTAAATTAACCATAATATAAAATGATCTAATCGGGTCTCTGGTTGCCCTACCCTAGAAGTTTAATTGTGCATTTTACACGCCCTTTCATGCGCTTTCAGATGTCGCTTAGCGCAATACGCTATCTGAAATAGGAGCGACGCAAATTGAACAAATGTGATAGAATTTTGCTGAATTCTTATATTAACCATAATGTAAAATGATCTAATCGGGTCTTTGTTTTCCCTACCCTAGAAGGTTAATAGTGCGTTTTACTCGCAATTTCATGCGCTTTAAGATGCCGCCTAGCACAGTACGCTATCTGAAATAGGAGCGACGTAAATTGAACAAATGTGATAGAATTTCGCTGAATTCTTATATTAACCATAACGTAAATTGATCTAATCGGGTCACTGTTCGCCCTAACCTAGAAGTTTAATAGTGTATTTTACTCGCCATTTCATGCGCTTTGAGATGCCGGATAGCCTAATACGATATCTGAAATAGGAGCGACGTAAATTGAACAAATCTGATAGAATTACGCTGAATTCTTATATTTACCGTAATATAAAATGATCTAATCGGGTCTCTGTTTGCCTTACTCTAGAAGTTTAATAGTGCATTTTACTCACCATTTCATGCGCTTTGCGATGCCGCTTAGCCCAATACGCTATCTGAAATAGGAGCGACGTAAATGGAACAAATGTGATAGAATTTCGCTTTATTCTTATATTAACCATAATGTAAAATGATCTAATCGGGTCTCTGTTCGCCCTACCCTAGAAGTTTAATAGTGCATTTTACTCGCCATTTCATGCGCTTTGAGATGCCGCTTAGCCTAATACGCTATCTGAAATAGGAGCGACGTAAATTGAACAAATGTGATAGAATTTCGCTGAATTCTTATATTAACCAAAATATAAAATGATCTAATCGGGTCTCTGATTGCCCCACCCTAGAAGTTTAATAGTGCATTTTACTCGCCATTTCATGCGCTTTGAGATGCCGCTTAGCGCAATACGCTATCTGAAATAGGAGCGTCGTTAATTTAACAAATGTGGTAGAAGTACGCTGAATTATTATATTAACCGTAATATAAAATGATGTAATCGGGTCTCTGTTTGCCTTACCCTAGAAGTTTAATTAAGCATTTTACACACCATTTCATGCGCTTTGTGATGCCGCTTAGCCCAGTACGCTATCTGAAATGGGAGCGACGTAAATTGAACAAACGTGATAGAATTTCGCAGAATTCTTATATTAAAGAAAATATAAAATGATCTAATCGGGTCTCTGATTGCCCTACCCTACAAGTTTAATAGTGCATTTTACACGCCATTTCATGCGCTTTGAGGTGCCGCTTAGCCCAATACGCTATCTGAAACAGGAGCGACGTAAGTTGGACAAATGTGATATAATTTCGCTGAATTCTTAAATCAACCATAATATAAATTGATCTAATCGGGTCTCTGTTTGCCCTACCCTATAAGTTTAATAGTGCATTTTGTTCGCCATTTCACGTGCTTTGAGATGCCGCCTAGCCCAGTACGCTATCTGAAATAGGAGCGACGTAAATTGAACAAATGTGATAGAATTACGCTGAATTCTTATATTAACCATAATGTAAAATGATCTAATCGGGTCTTTGTTTGCCCTATCCTAGAAGTTTAATAGCGCATTATATTCGCCATTTCACGCGCTTTAAGATGCCGCCTAGCGCAGTACGCTATCTGAAATAGGAGCGACGTAAATTGAACAAATGTGATACAATTTTGCTGAATTCTTAAATTAACTATAATATAAAATGATCTAATCGGGTCTCTGTTTGCCCTACCCTACAAGTTTAATAGGGCATTTTATTCGCCATTTCATGCGCTTTGAGATGCCGCTTAGCGCAATACGCTATCTGAAATAGGAGCGACGTAAATTGAACAAATGTGATAGAATTTCGATGAATTCTTAAATTAACAATAATATAAAATGATCTAATCGGGTCTCTGTTTGCCCTACCCTAGAAGTTTAATAGTGCATTTTACTCGACATTTCATGCGCCTTGAGATGCCGCTTAGCCCAATACGCTATCTGAAATAGGAGCGACGTAAGTTAAACAAATGTGATATAACTTCGCAGAATTCTTAAGTTAACCGTAATATAAAATGATCTAATCGGGTCTCTGTTCGCCTTACCCTAGAAGCTTAATAGTGCATTTTACTCGCCATTTCATGCGCTTTGAGATGCCGCTTATCCCAATACGGTATCTGAAATAGGACCGACGTAAATTGAACAAATGTGATAAAATTTCGCTGAATACTTATATTAACCATAATATATAATGATCTAATCGGGTCTCTGATTGCCCTATCGTAGAAGGTTAGTAGGGCATTTTACTCGTCATTCCACGCGCTTTAAGATGCCGCCTAGCCCATTACGCTATCTGAAATAGGAGCGACGTAGATTGAATAAATGTGATAGAATTACGCTGAATTATTATATTAACCGTAATATAAAATGATCTAATCGGGTCTCTGTTTGCCTCACCTTAGAAGTTTTATAGTTGATTTTACTCGCCATTTCATGCGCTTTGAGATGCCGCTTAGCCCAATACGCTATCTGAAATAGGTGTGACGTAAATTGAACAAATGTGATAGAATTTCGCAGAATTCTTATATTAACCATAATGTAAAATGATCTAATCCGGTCTCTGTGCTCCCTACCCTAGAAGTTTAATAGTGCATTTAACTCGCCATTTCATGCGCTTTGAGATGCCGCTTAGCCCAATACGCTATCTGAAATAGGAGCGACGTAAATTGAACAAATGTGATAGAATTTCGCTGAATTCTTATATTAACCATAACGTAAATTGATCTAATCGGGTCACTGTTCGCCCTAACCTAGAAGTTTAAGAGTGTATTTTACTCGCCATTTCATGCGCTTTGAGATGCCGGATAGCCTAATACGATATCTGAAATAGGAGCGACGTAAATTGAACAAATCTGATAGAATTACGCTGAATTCTTATATTTACCGTAATATAAAATGATCTAATCGGGTCTCTGTTTGCCTTACCCTAGAAGTTTAATAGTGCATTTTACTCGCCATTTCATGCGCTTTGCGATGCCGCTTAGCCCAATACGCTATCTGAAATAGGAGCGACGTAAATGGAACAAATGTGATAGAATTTCGCTTTATTCTTATATTAACCATAATGTAAAATGATCTAATCGGGTCTCTGTTCGCCCTACCCCAGAGGTTTAATAGTGCATTTTACTCGCCATTTCATGCGCTTTGAGATGCCGCTTAGCGCAATACGCTATCTGAAATAGGAGCGTCGTAAATTTAACAAATGTGATAGAAGTACGCTGAATTATTATATTAACCATAACGTAAAATGATCTAATCGGGTGTCTGTTCGCCCCACCCTAGAAGTTTAATAGTGCATTTTACTCGCCATTTCATGCGCTTTGAGATGCCGCTTAGCCCAATACGCTAGCTGAAATAGGAGCGTCGTAAATTGAACAGATGCGATACAATTTCGCTGAATTCTTATATTAACCATAATGTAAAATGATCTAATCGGGTCTCTGTGCTCCCTAACCTAGAAGTTTAATACTGCATTTCACTCGCCATTTCATGCGCTTTGAGATGCCGCTTAGCCCAATACGCTATCTGAAATAGGAGCGACGTAAATTGATCAAATGTGATAGAATTTCGCTGAATTCTTATATTAAACGAAATATAAAATGATATAATCGGGTATATGATTGCCCTTTCATAGAAGTTTAATAGTGCATTTTACTCGCCATTTCATGCGCTTTGAGATGCTGCTTAGCCCAATACGCTATCTGAAATAGGAGCGACGCAAATTGAACAAATGTGATAGAATTTTGCTGAATTCTTATTTTAACCGTAATATAAAATGATCTAATCGGGTCTCTGTTTGCCTTACCCTAGAAGCTTCATAGTGCATTTTACTCGCCACTTCATGCACTTTGAGATGCCGCTTAGCCCAATACGCTATCTGAAATAGGAGCGACGTAAATTGAACGAATGTGATATAATTTCGCTGAATTCTTAAATTAACCATAATATAAAATGATCTAATTGGGTCTCTGTTTGCCCTACCCTAGAAGTTTAATAGCGCATTTTACTCGCCATTTCATGCGCTTTGAGATGCCGCTTAGCCCAATACGCTATCCGAAATAGGAGCCACGTAAATTGAACAAATGTGATAGAATTACGCTGAATTCTTAAATTAACCATAATATTAAATGATCTAATAGGGTCTCTGGTTGCCCTACCCTAGAAGTTTAACAGCGCATTTTACTGGGCATTTCATGCGCTTTGAGATGCCGCTTAGCCCAATACGCTATCTGAAATAGGAGCGACGTAAATTGAACGAATGTGATAGAATTACGCTGCATTCTTATATTAACCGTAATATAAAATAATCTAATCGGGTCTCTGTTTGCCTTACCCTAGAAGTTTAATAGTGTATTTCTCTCGCGATTTCATGCGCTTTGTGATGCCGCTTAGCCCATTACGCTATCTGAAATAGGAGCGACGTAAATTGAACAAATGTGATAGAATTTCGCTGAATTATTATATTAACCATAATGTAAAATGATCTAATCGGGTCTCTGTGCTCCCTAACCTAGAAGTTTAATACTGCATTTCACTCGCCATTTCATGCGCTTTGAGATGCCGCTTAGCCCAATACGCTACCTGAAATGGGAGCGAGGTAAATTGATCGAATGTGATAGAATTTCGCTGAATTCTTATTTTAAACGAAATATAAAATGATATAATCGGGTATCCGATTGCCCTTTCATAGAAGTTTAATAGTGCATTTTACTCGCCATTTCATGCGCTTTGAGATGCTGCTTAGCCCAATACGCTAGCTGAAATAGGAGCGACGCAAATTGAACAAATGTGATAGAATTTTGCTGAATTCTTATATTAACCGTAATATAAAATGATCTAATCGGGTCACTGTTTGCCTTACCCTAGAAGCTTCATAGTGCATTTTACTCGCCACTTCATGCGCTTTGAGATGCCGCTTAGCCCAATACGCTATCTGAAATAGGAGCGACGTAAATTGAACGATTGTGATATAATTTCGCTGGATTCTTGAATTAACCATAATATAAAATGATCTAATTGGGTCTCTGTTCGCCCTACCCTAGAAGTTTAACAGCGCATTATATTCGCCATTCCACGCGCTTTAAGATGCCGCCTAGCCCAGTACGCTATCTGAAATAGGAGCGACGTAAATTGAACAAATGTGATAGAATTACTCTGCATTCTTATATTAACCATAATGTAAAATGATCTAAACGGGTCTCTGTTTGCCTTACCCTAGAAGTTTGATAGTGCATTTTGCTCGCCATTTCATGCGCTTTGTGTTGCCGCTTAGCCCAATACCCTCTCTGAAATACGAGCGACGTAAATTGAAGGAATGTGATATAATTTCGCTGTATTCTTAAATTAACCATAATATAAAATGATCTAATCGGGTCTCTGATTGCCCCACCCTAGAAGTTTAATAGTGCATTTTACTAGCCATTTCATGCGCTTTGAGATGCCGCTTAGCCCAATACGCTATCTGAAATAGGAGCGACGTAAATTTAACAAATGTGATGGAAGTACGCTGAATTATTATTTTAACCGTAATATAAAATGATGTAATCGGGTCTCTGTTTGCCTTACCCTACAAGTTTAATTGAGCATTTTGCACACCATTTCATGCGCTTTGTGATGCCGCTTAGCCCAGTACGCTATCTGAAATAGGAGCGACATAAATTGAACAAATGTGATAGAATTTCGCTGAATTCTTATATTAACCATAATGTAAAATGATCTAATCGGCTCTCTGTTCGCCCTACCCCAGAGGTTTAATAGTGCATTTTACTCGCCATTTCATGCGCTTTGAGATGCCGCTTAGCCCAATACGCTATCTGAAGTAGGAGCGACGTAAATTGAACAAATGTGATAGAATTACGCTGAATTCTTATATTAACCATAATATAAAATGGTCTAATCGGGTCTCTGATTGCCCCACCCTAGAAGCTTAATAGTGCATTTTACTAGCCATTTCATGCGCTTTGAGATGCCGCTTAGCCCAATACGCTATCTGAAGTAGGAGCGACGTAAATTGAACAAATGTGATAGGATTACGCTGAATTCTTATATTAACCGTAATATAAAATGATCTAAGCAGATCTCTCTTTGCCTTACCCTAGAAGTTTAATAGTGCATTTCTCTAGTCATTTCATGCGCTTTCAGATGCCGCGTAGTCCAATAAGCTATCTGAAATAGGAGCGTCGTAAATTGAACAAATGTGATACAATTTTGCTGAATTCTTAAATTAACTATAATGTAAAATGATCTAATCGGGTCTCTGTTTGCCCTACCCTACAAGTTTAATAGTGCATTTTATTCGCCACTTCATGCGCTTTGAGATGCCGCTTAGCGCAATACGCTACCTGAAATAGGAGCGACGTAAATTGAACAAATGTGATAGAACTTCGATGAATTCTTAAATTAACAATAATATAAAATGATCTAATCTGGTCTCCGTTTGCCCTACCCTAGAAGTTTAATAGTGCACTTTGCTCGCCATTTCATGCGCTTTGAGATAGCGCTTAGCCCAATGCGCTAGCTAAAATATGAGCGTCGTAAATTGAACAAATGTGATACAATTTCGCTGAATTCTTATATTAACCATAATGTAAAATGATCTAATCGGGTCTTTGTTTTCCCTACCCTAGAAGGTTAATAGTGCGTTTTACTCGCAATTTCATGCGCTTTAAGATGCCGCCTAGCCCAGTACGCTATCTGAAATAGGAGCGACGTAAATTGAACAAATGTGATAGCATTTCGCTGACTTCTTATATTAACCATAACGTAAATTGATCTAATCGGGTCACTGTTCGCCCTAACCTAGAAGTTTAATAGTGTATTTTACTCGCCATTTCATGCGCTTTGAGATGCCGGATAGCCTAATACGATATCTGAAATAGGAGCGACGTAAATTGAACAAATCTGATAGAATTACGCTGAATGCTTATATTTACCGTAATATAAAATGATCTAATCGGGTCTCTGTTTGCCTTACCCTAGAAGTTTAATAGTGCATTTGACTCACCATTTCATGCGCTTTGCGATGCCGCTTAGCCCAATACGCTATCTGAAATAGGAGCGACGTAAATGGAACAAATGTGATAGAATTTCGCTTTATTCTTATATTAACCATAATGTAAAATGATCTAATCGGGTCTCTGTTCGCCCTACCCCAGAAGTTTAATAGTGCATTTTACTCGCCATTTCATGCGCGTTGAGATGCCGCTTAGCCTAATACGCTATCTGAAATAGGAGCGACGTAAATTGAACAAATGTGATAGAATTTCGCTGAATTCTTATATTAACCAAAATATAAAATGATCTAATCGGGTCTCTGATTGCCCCACCCTAGAAGTTTAATAGTGCATTTTACTCGCCATTTCATGCGCTTTGAGATGCCGCTTAGCGCAATACGCTATCTGAAATAGGAGCGTCGTTAATTTAACAAATGTGATAGAAGTACGCTGAATTATTATATTAACCGTAATATAAAATGATGTAATCGGGTCTCTGTTTAGCCTTACCCTAGAAGTTTAATTGAGCATTTTACACACCATTTCATGCGCTTTGTGATGCCGCTTAGCCCAGTACGCTATCTGAAATGGGAGCGACGTAAATTGAACAAACGTGATAGAATTTCGCAGAATTCTTATATTAAAGAAAATATAAAATGATCTAATCGGGTCTCTGATTGCCCTACCCTACAAGTTTAATAGTGCATTTTACACGCCATTTCATGCGCTTTGAGGTGCCGCTTTGCCGATTACGCAAACTGAAATAGGAGCGACGTAAATTGAACAAATGCGATAGAATTTCGCCGAATTCTTATATTAACCATAATGTAAAATGATCTAATCGGGTCTCTGTTCGCCCCACCCTAGAAGTTTAATAGTGCATTTTACTCGCCATTTCATGCGCTTTGAGATGCCGCTTAGCCCAATACGCTAGCTGAAATAGGAGCGTCGTAAATTGAACAGATGCGATACAATTTCGCTGAATTCTTAAATTAACCATAATATAAAATGATCTAATCGGGTCTCTGTTTGCCCTACCCAACAAGTTTAATACTGCATTTTATTCGCCATTTCTCGCGCTTTGAGATGCCGCTTAGCCCAATACGCTATCTGAAACAGGAGCGACGTAAGTTGGACAAATGTGATATAATTTCGCTGAATTCTTAAATTAACCATAATATAAATTGATCTAATCGGGTCTCTGTTTGCCCTACCCTATAAGTTTAATAGTGCATTTTGTTCGCCATTTCACGCGCTTTGAGATGCCGCCTAGCCCAGTACGCTATCTGAAATAGGAGCGACGTAAATTGAACAAATGTGATAGAATTACGCTGAATTCTTATATTAACCATAATGTAAAATGATCTAATCGGGTCTTTGTTTGCCCTATCCTAGAAGTTTAATAGCGCATTATATTCGCCATTTCACGCGCTTTAAGATGCCGCCTAGCGCAGTACGCTATCTGAAATAGGAGCGACGTAAATTGAACAAATGTGATACAATTTTGCTGAATTCTTAAATTAACTATAATATAAAATGATCTAATCGGGTCTCTGTTTGCCCTATCCTACAAGTTTAATAGGGCATTTTATTCGCCATTTCATGCGCTTTGAGATGCCGCTTAGCGCAATACGCTATCTGAAATAGGAGCGACGTAAATTGAACAAATGTGATAGAATTTCGATGAATTCTTAAATTAACAATAATATAAAATGATCTAATCGGGTCTCTGTTTGCCCTACCCTAGAAGTTTAATAGTGCATTTTACTCGACATTTCATGCGCCTTGAGATGCCGCTTAGCCCAATACGCTATCTGAAATAGGAGCGACGTAAGTTAAACAAATGTGATATAACTTCGCAGAATTCTTAAGTTAACCGTAATATAAAATGATCTAATCGGGTCTCTGTTCGCCTTACCCTAGAAGCTTAATAGTGCATTTTACTCGCCATTTCATGCGCTTTGAGATGCCGCTTATCCCAATACGGTATCTGAAATAGGACCGACGTAAATTGAACAAATGTGATAAAATTTCGCTGAATACTTATATTAACCATAATATATAATGATCTAATCGGGTCTCTGATTGCCCTATCGTAGAAGGTTAGTAGGGCATTTTACTCGTCATTCCACGCGCTTTAAGATGCCGCCTAGCCCATTACGCTATCTGAAATAGGAGCGACGTAGATTGAATAAATGTGATAGAATTACGCTGAATTATTATATTAACCGTAATATAAAATGATCTAATCGGGTCTCTGTTTGCCTCACCTTAGAAGTTTTATAGTTGATTTTACTCGCCATTTCATGCGCTTTGAGATGCCGCTTAGCCCAATACGCTATCTGAAATAGGTGTGACGTAAATTGAACAAATGTGATAGAATTTCGCAGAATTCTTATATTAACCATAATGTAAAATGATCTAATCCGGTCTCTGTGCTCCCTACCCAAGAAGTTTAATAGTGCATTTAACTCGCCATTTCATGCGCTTTGAGATGCCGCTTAGCCCAATACGCTATCTGAAATAGGAGCGACGTAAATTGAACAAATGTGATAGAATTTCGCTGAATTCTTATATTAACCATAACGTAAATTGATCTAATCGGGTCACTGTTCGCCCTAACCTAGAAGTTTAAGAGTGTATTTTACTCGCCATTTCATGCGCTTTGAGATGCCGGATAGCCTAATACGATATCTGAAATAGGAGCGACGTAAATTGAACAAATCTGATAGAATTACGCTGAATTCTTATATTTACCGTAATATAAAATGATCTAATCGGGTCTCTGTTTGCCTTACCCTAGAAGTTTAATAGTGCATTTTACTCGCCATTTCATGCGCTTTGCGATGCCGCTTAGCCCAATACGCTATCTGAAATAGGAGCGACGTAAATGGAACAAATGTGATAGAATTTCGCTTTATTCTTATATTAACCATAATGTAAAATGATCTAATCGGGTCTCTGTTCGCCCTACCCTAGAAGTTTAATAGTGCATTTTACTCGCCATTTCATGCGATTTGAGATGCCGCTTAGCCTAATACGCTATCTGAAATAGGAGCGACGTAAATTGAACAAATGTGATAGAATTTCGCTGAATTCTTATATTAACCAAAATATAAAATGATCTAATCGGGTCTCTGATTGCCCCACCCTGGAAGTTTAATAGTGCATTTTACTCGCCATTTCATGCGCTTTGAGATGCCGCTTAGCGCAATACGCTATCTGAAATAGGAGCGTCGTAAATTTAACAAATGTGATAGAAGTACGCTGAATTATTATATTAACCATAACGTAAAATGATCTAATCGGGTCTCTGTTCGCCCCACCCTAGAAGTTTAATAGTGCATTTTACTCGCCATTTCATGCGCTTTGAGATGCCGCTTAGCCCAATACGCTAGCTGAAATAGGAGCGTCGTAAATTGAACAGATGCGATACAATTTCGCTGAATTCTTATATTAACCATAATGTAAAATGATCTAATCGGGTCTCTGTGCTCCCTAACCTAGAAGTTTAATACTGCATTTCACTCGCCATTTCATGCGCTTTGAGATGCCGCTTAGCCCAATACGCTATCTGAAATAGGAGCGACGTAAATTGATCAAATGTGATAGAATTTCGCTGAATTCTTATATTAAACGAAATATAAAATGATATAATCGGGTATATGATTGCCCTTTCATAGAAGTTTAATAGTGCATTTTACTCGCCATTTCATGCACTTTGAGATGCTGCTTAGCCCAATACGCTATCTGAAATAGGAGCGACGCAAATTGAACAAATGTGATAGAATTTTGCTGAATTCTTATTTTAACCGTAATATAAAATGATCTAATCGGGTCTCTGTTTGCCTTACCCTAGAAGCTTCATAGTGCATTTTACTCGCCACTTCATGCACTTTGAGATGCCGCTTAGCCCAATACGCTATCTGAAATAGGAGCGACGTAAATTGAACGAATGTGATATAATTTCGCTGAATTCTTAAATTAACCATAATATAAAATGATCTAATTGGGTCTCTGTTTGCCCTACCCTAGAAGTTTAATAGCGCATTTTACTCGCCATTTCATGCGCTTTGAGATGCCGCTTAGCCCAATACGCTATCCGAAATAGGAGCCACGTAAATTGAACAAATGTGATAGAATTACGCTGAATTCTTAAATTAACCATAATATTAAATGATCTAATAGGGTCTCTGGTTGCCATACCCTAGAAGTTTAACAGCGCATTTTACTCGGCATTTCATGCGCTTTGAGATGCCGCTTAGCCCAATACGCTATCTGAAATAGGAGCGACGTAAATTGAACGAATGTGATAGAATTACGCTGCATTCTTATATTAACCGTAATATAAAATAATCTAATCGGGTCTCTTTTTGCCTTACCCTAGAAGTTTAATAGTGTATTTCTCTCGCGATTTCATGCGCTTTGTGATGCCGCTTAGCCCATTACGCTATCTGAAATAGGAGCGACGTAAATTGAACAAATGTGATAGAATTTCGCTGAATTATTATATTAACCATAATGTAAAATGATCTAATCGGGTCTCTGTGCTCCCTAACCTAGAAGTTTAATACTGCATTTCACTCGCCATTTCATGCGCTTTGAGATGCCGCTTAGCCCAATACGCTACCTGAAATGGGAGCGAGGTAAATTGATCGAATGTGATAGAATTTGGCTGAATTCTTATTTTAAACGAAATATAAAATGATATAATCGGGTATCCGATTGCCCTTTCATAGAAGTTTAATAGTGCATTTTACTCGCCATTTCATGCGCTTTGAGATGCTGCTTAGCCGAATACGCTAGCTGAAATAGGAGCGACGCAAATTGAACAAATGTGATAGAATTTTGCTGAATTCTTATATTAACCGTAATATAAAATGATCTAATCGGGTCACTGTTTGCCTTACCCTAGAAGCTTCATAGTGCATTTTACTCGCCACTTCATGCGCTTTGAGATGCCGCTTAGCCCAATACGCTATCTGAAATAGGAGCGACGTAAATTGAACGATTGTGATATAATTTCGCTGGATTCTTGAATTAACCATAATATAAAATGATCTAATTGGGTCTCTGTTCGCCCTACCCTAGAAGTTTAACAGCGCATTATATTCGCCATTCCACGCGCTTTAAGCTGCCGCCTACTCCAGTACGCTATCTGAAATAGGAGCGACGTAAATTGAACAAATGTGATAGAATTACTCTGCATTCTTATATTAACCATAATGTAAAATGATTTAAACGGGTCTCTGTTTGCCTTACCCTAGAAGTTTGATAGTGCATTTTGCTCGCCATTTCATGCGCTTTGTGTTGCCGCTTAGCCCAATACCCTCTCTGAAATACGAGCGACGTAAATTGAAGGAATGTGATATAATTTCGCTGTATTCTTAAATTAACCATAATATAAAATGATCTAATCGGGTCTCTGATTGCCCCACCCTAGAAGTTTAATAGTGCATTTTACTAGCCATTTCATGCGCTTTGAGATGCCGCTTAGCCCAATACGCTATCTGAAATAGGAGCGACGTAAATTTAACAAATGTGATGGAAGTACGCTGAATTATTATATTCACCGTAATATAAAATGATGTAATCGGGTCTCTGTTTGCATTACCCTACAAGTTTAATTGAGCATTTTGCACACCATTTCATGCGCTTTGTGATGCCGCTTAGCCCAGTACGCTATCTGAAATAGGAGCGACATAAATTGAACAAATGTGATAGAATTTCGCTGAATTCTTATATTAACCATAATGTAAAATGATCTAATCGGCTCTCTGTTCGCCCTACCCCAGAGGTTTAATAGTGCATTTTACTCGCCATTTCATGCGCTTTGAGATGCCGCTTAGCCCAATACGCTATCTGAAGTAGGAGCGACGTAAATTGAACAAATGTGATAGAATTACGCTGAATTCTTATATTAACCATAATATAAAATGGTCTAATCGGGTCTCTGATTGCCCCACCCTAGAAGTTTAATAGTGCATTTTACTAGCCATTTCATGCGCTTTGAGATGCCGCTTAGCCCAATACGCTATCTGAAGTAGGAGCGACGTAAATTGAACAAATGTGATAGGATTACGCTGAATTCTTATATTAACCGTAATATAAAATGATCTAAGCAGATCTCTCTTTGCCTTACCCTAGAAGTTTAATAGTGCATTTCTCTAGTCATTTCATGCGCTTTCAGATGCCGCGTAGTCCAATAAGCTATCTGAAATAGGAGCGTCGTAAATTGAACAAATGTGATACAATTTTGCTGAATTCTTAAATTAACTATAATGTAAAATGATCTAATCGGGTCTCTGTTTGCCCTACCCTACAAGTTTAATACTGCATTTTATTCGCCATTTCATGCGCTTTGAGATGCCGCTTAGCGCAATACGCTATCTGAAATAGGAGCGACGTAAATTGAACAAATGTGATAGAACTTCGATGAATTCTTAAATTAACAATAATATAAAATGATCTAATCTGGTCTCCGTTTGCCCTACCCTAGAAGTTTAATAGTGCACTTTACTCGCCATTTCATGCGCTTTGAGATAGCGCTTAGCCCAATGCGCTAGCTAAAATATGAGCGTCGTAAATTGAACAAATGTGATACAATTTCGCTGAATTCTTATATTAACCATAATGTAAAATGATCTAATCGGGTCTTTGTTTTCCCTACCCTAGAAGGTTAATAGTGCGTTTTACTCGCAATTTCATGCGCTTTAAGATGCCGCCTAGCCCAGTACGCTACCTGAAATAGGAGCGACGTAAATTGAACAAATGTGATAGCATTTCGCTGACTTCTTATATTAACCATAACGTAAATTGATCTAATCGGGTCACTGTTCGCCCTAACCTAGAAGTTTAATAGTGTATTTTACTCGCCATTTCATGCGCTTTGAGATGCCGGATAGCCTAATACGATATCTGAAATAGGAGCGACGTAAATTGAACAAATCTGATAGAATTACGCTGAATTCTTATATTTACCGTAATATAAAATGATCTAATCGGGTCTCTGTTTGCCTTACCCTAGAAGTTTAATAGTGCATTTTACTCACCATTTCATGCGCTTTGCGATGCCGCTTAGCCCAATACGCTACCTGAAATGGGAGCGAGGTAAATTGATCGAATGTGATAGAATTTCGCTGAATTCTTATTTTAAACGAAATATAAAATGATATAATCGGGTATCCGATTGCCCTTTCATAGAAGTTTAATAGTGCATTTTACTCGCCATTTCATGCGCTTTGAGATGCTGCTTAGCCGAATACGCTAGCTGAAATAGGAGCGACGCAAATTGAACAAATGTGATAGAATTTTGCTGAATTCTTATATTAACCGTAATATAAAATGATCTAATCGGGTCACTGTTTGCCTTACCCTAGAAGCTTCATAGTGCATTTTACTCGCCACTTCATGCGCTTTGAGATGCCGCTTAGCCCAATACGCTATCTGAAATAGGAGCGACGTAAATTGAACGATTGTGATATAATTTCGCTGGATTCTTGAATTAACCATAATATAAAATGATCTAATTGGGTCTCTGTTCGCCCTACCCTAGAAGTTTAACAGCGCATTATATTCGCCATTCCACGCGCTTTAAGCTGCCGCCTAGCCCAGTACGCTATCTGAAATAGGAGCGACGTAAATTGAACAAATGTGATAGAATTACTCTGCATTCTTATATTAACCATAATGTAAAATGATCTAAACGGGTCTCTGTTTGCCTTACCCTAGAAGTTTGATAGTGCATTTTGCTCGCCATTTCATGCGCTTTGTGTTGCCGCTTAGCCCAATACCCTCTCTGAAATACGAGCGACGTAAATTGAAGGAATGTGATATAATTTCGCTGTATTCTTAAATTAACCATAATATAAAATGATCTAATCTGGTCTCTGATTGCCCCACCCTAGAAGTTTAATAGTGCATTTTACTAGCCATTTCATGCGCTTTGAGATGCCGCTTAGCCCAATACGCTATCTGAAATAGGAGCGACGTAAATTTAACAAATGTGATGGAAGTACGCTGAATTATTATATTCACCGTAATATAAAATGATGTAATCGGGTCTCTGTTTGCCTTACCCTACAAGTTTAATTGAGCATTTTGCACACCATTTCATGCGCTTTGTGATGCCGCTTAGCCCAGTACGCTATCTGAAATAGGAGCGACATAAATTGAACAAATGTGATAGAATTTCGCTGAATTCTTATATTAACCATAATGTAAAATGATCTAATCGGCTCTCTGTTCGCCCTACCCCAGAGGTTTAATAGTGCATTTTACTCGCCATTTCATGCGCTTTGAGATGCCGCTTAGCCCAATACGCTATCTGAAGTAGGAGCGACGTAAATTGAACAAATGTGATAGAATTACGCTGAATTCTTATATTAACCATAATATAAAATGGTCTAATCGGGTCTCTGATTGCCCCACCCTAGAAGTTTAATAGTGCATTTTACTAGCCATTTCATGCGCTTTGAGATGCCGCTTAGCCCAATACGCTATCTGAAGTAGGAGCGACGTAAATTGAACAAATGTGATAGGATTACGCTGAATTCTTATATTAACCGTAATATAAAATGATCTAAGCAGATCTCTCTTTGCCTTACCCTAGAAGTTTAATAGTGCATTTCTCTAGTCATTTCATGCGCTTTCAGATGCCGCGTAGTCCAATAAGCTATCTGAAATAGGAGCGTCGTAAATTGAACAAATGTGATACAATTTTGCTGAATTCTTAAATTAACTATAATGTAAAATGATCTAATCGGGTCTCTGTTTGCCCTACCCTACAAGTTTAATAGTGCATTTTATTCGCCATTTCATGCGCTTTGAGATGCCGCTTAGCGCAATACGCTATCTGAAATAGGAGCGACGTAAATTGAACAAATGTGATAGAACTTCGATGAATTCTTAAATTAACAATAATATAAAATGATCTAATCTGGTCTCCGTTGGCCCTACCCTAGAAGTTTAATAGTGCACTTTACTCGCCATTTCATGCGCTTTGAGATAGCGCTTAGCCCAATGCGCTAGCTAAAATATGAGCGTCGTAAATTGAACAAATGTGATACAATTTCGCTGAATTCTTATATTAACCATAATGTAAAATGATGTAATCGGGTCTTTGTTTTCCCTACCCTAGAAGGTTAATAGTGCGTTTTACTCGCAATTTCATGCGCTTTAAGATGCCGCCTAGCCCAGTACGCTACCTGAAATAGGAGCGACGTAAATTGAACAAATGTGATAGCATTTCGCTGACTTCTTATATTAACCATAACGTAAATTGATCTAATCGGGTCACTGTTCGCCCTAACCTAGAAGTTTAATAGTGTATTTTACTCGCCATTTCATGCGCTTTGAGATGCCGGATAGCCTAATACGATATCTGAAATAGGAGCGACGTAAATTGAACAAATCTGATAGAATTACGCTGAATTCTTATATTTACCGTAATATAAAATGATCTAATCGGGTCTCTGTTTGCCTTACCCTAGAAGTTTAATAGTGCATTTTACTCACCATTTCATGCGCTTTGCGATGCCGCTTAGCCCAATACGCTATCTGAAATAGGAGCGACGTAAATGGAACAAATGTGATAGAATTTCGCTTTATTCTTATATTAACCATAATGTAAAATGATCTAATCGGGTCTCTGTTCGCCCTACCCTAGAAGTTTAATAGTGCATTTTACTCGCCATTTCATGCGCTGTGAGGTGCCGCTTTGCCGATTACGCAAACTGAAATAGGAGCGACGTAAATTGAACAAATGCGATAGAATTTCGCCGAATTCTTATATTAACCATAATGTAAAATGATCTAATCGGGTCTCTGTTCGCCCCACCCTAGAAGCTTAATAGTGCATTTTACTCGCCATTTCATGCGCTTTGAGATGCCGCTTAGCCCAATACGCTAGCTGAAATAGGAGCGTCGTAAATTGAACAGATGCGATACAATTTCGCTGAATTCTTAAATTAACCATAATATAAAATGATCTAATCGGGTCTCTGTTTGCCCTACCCAACAAGTTTAATACTGCATTTTATTCGCCATTTCTCGCGCTTTGAGATGCCGCTTAGCCCAATACGCTATCTGAAACAGGAGCGACGTAAGTTGGACAAATGTGATATAATTTCGCTGAATTCTTAAATTAACCATAATATAAATTGCTCTAATCGGGTCTCTGTTTGCCCTACCCTACAAGTTTAATAGTGCATTTTATTCGCCATTTCACGCGCTTTGAGATGCCGCCTAGCCCAGTACGCTATCTGAAATAGGAGCGACGTAAATTGAACAAATGTGGTAGAATTACGCTGAATTCTTATATTAACCATAATGTAAAATGATCTAATCGGGTCTTTGTTTGCCCTATCCTAGAAGTTTAATAGCGCATTATATTCGCCATTTCACGCGCTTTAAGATGCCGCCTAGCGCAGTACGCTATCTGAAATAGGAGCGACGTAAATTGAACAAATGTGATACAATTTTGCTGAATTCTTAAATTAACTATAATATAAAATGATCTAATCGGGTCTCTGTTTGCCCTACCCTACAAGTTTAATAGGGCATTTTATTCGCCATTTCATGCGCTTTGAGATGCCGCTTAGCGCAATACGCTATCTGAAATAGGAGCGACGTAAATTGAACAAATGTGATAGAATTTCGATGAATTCTTAAATTAACAATAATATAAAATGATCTAATCGGGTCACTGTTTGCCCTACCCTAGAAGTATAATAGTGCATTTTACTCGACATTTCATGCGCCTTGAGATGCCGCTTAGCCCAATACGCTATCTGAAATAGGAGCGACGTAAGTTAAACAAATGTGATATAACTTCGCAGAATTCTTAAGTTAACCGTAATATAAAATGATCTAATCGGGTCTCTGTTCGCCTTACCCTAGAAGCTTAATAGTGCATTTTACTCGCCATTTCATGCGCTTTGAGATGCCGCTTATCCCAATACGGTATCTGAAATAGGACCGACGTAAATTGAACAAATGTGATAAAATTTCGCTGAATACTTATATTAACCATAATATATAATGATCTAATCGGGTCTCTGATTGCCCTATCGTAGAAGGTTAGAAGGGCATTTTACTCGTCATTCCACGCGCTGTAAGATGCCGCCTAGCCCATTACGCTATCTGAAATAGGAGCGACGTAGATTGAATAAATGTGATAGAATTACGCTGAATTATTATATTAACCGTAATATAAAATGATCTAATCGGGTCTCTGTTTGCCTTACCTTAGAAGTTTTATAGTTGATTTTACTCGCCATTTCATGCGCTTTGAGATGCCGCTTAGCCCAATACGCTATCTGAAATAGGTGTGACGTAAATTGAACAAATGTGATAGAATTTCGCTGAATTCTTATATTAACCAAAATATAAAATGATCTAATCGGGTCTCTGATTGCCCCACCCTGGAAGTTTAATAGTGCATTTTACTCGCCATTTCATGCGCTTTGAGATGCCGCTTAGCGCAATACGCTATCTGAAATAGGAGCGTCGTAAATTTAACAAATGTGATAGAAGTACGCTGAATTATTATATTAACCGTAATATAAAATGATGTAATCGGGTCTCTGTTTGCCTTACCCTAGAAGTTTAATTGAGCATTTTACACACCATTTCATGCGCTTTGTGATGCCGCTTAGCCCAGTACGCTATCTGAAATGGGAGCGACGTAAATTGAACAAATGTGATAGAATTTCGCCGAATTCTTATATTAACCATAATGTAAATTGATCTAATCGGGTCTCTGTTCGCCCCACCCTAGAAGTTTAATAGTGCATTTTACTCGCCATTTCATGCGCTTTGAGATGCCGCTTAGCCCAATACGCTAGCTGAAATAGGAGCGTCGTAAATTGAACAGATGCGATACAATTTCGCTGAATTCTTATATTAACCGTAATATAAAATGATCTAATCGGGTCTCTGTTTGCCTTACCTTAGAAGTTTTATAGTTGATTCTACTAGCCATTTCATGCGCTTTGAGATGCCGCTTAGCCCAATACGCTATCTGAAATAGGTGTGACGTAAATTGAACAAATGTGATAGAATTTCGCAGAATTCTTAAATTAACCATAATGTAAAATGATCTAATCCGGTCTCTGTGCTCCCTACCCTAGAAGTTTAATAGTGCATTTCACTCGCCATTTCATGCGCTTTGAGATGCCGCTTAGCCCAATACGCTATCTGAAATAGGAGCGACGTAAATTGAACAAATGTGATAGAATTTCGCTGAATTCATATAATAAACGAAATATAATATGATCTAATCGGGTATCTGATTGCCCTATCATAGAAGTTTAATAGTGCATTTTACTCGCCATTCCAAGCGCTTTAAGATGCCGCCTAGCCCAGTACGCTATCTGAAATAGGAGCGACGTAAATTGAACAAATGTGATATAATTTCGCTGAATTCTGAAATTAACCATAATATAAAATGGTCTAATCGGGTCTCTGATTGCCCCACCCTAGAAGTTTAATAGGGCATTTTACTCGCCATTTCATGCGCTTTGAGATGCCGCTTAGCCCAATACGCTACCTGAAATAGGAGCGACGTAAATTGAACAAATGTGATAGAAATTCGCTGAATTCTTATATTAACCATAATGTAAAATGATCTAATCGGGTCTCTGTTCGCCCTACCCTAGAAGTTTAATAGTGCATTTTACTGGCCATTTCATGCGCTTTGAGATGCCGCTTAGCCCAATACGCTATCTGAAATAGGAGCGACGTAAATTTAACAAATGTGATAGACGTACGCTGGATTATTATATTAACCGTAATATAAAATGATGTAATCGGGGCTCTGTTTGCCTTACCCTAGAAGTTTAATTGAGCATTTTACACACCATTTCATGAGCCTTGTGATGGCCCTTAGCCCAGTACTTTTTCTGAAATAGGAGCGATGTAAATGGAACAAATGTGATAGAATTTCTCTGAATTCTTAAATTAACCATAATATAAAATGATCTAATCGGGTCGCTGTTTGCCCTACCCTAGAAGCTTAATAGTGCATTTTATTCGCCATTTCATGCGCTTTAAGATACCGCCTAGCCCAGTACGCTATCTGAAATAGGAGCGACGTAAATTGAACAAATGTGATAGAATTTCGCTGCATTCTCATATTAACCATAATGTAAAATGATATAATCGGGTCTCTGGACGCCCTATCCTAGAAGTTTAATTGTGCATTTCACTCGTCATTTCATGCGCTTTGAGTTGCCGCTTAGCCCAATACGCTATTAGAAATAGGAGAGACGTAAATTGAACAAATGTGATAGAATTTCGCTGAATTCTTATATTAACCAAAATATGAAATGATCTAATCGGGTCTCTGTTCGCCCTATCCTTGCAGTTTAATAGTGCACTTTACTCGTCATTCCACGCGCTTTAGGATGTCGCTTAGCACAATACGCTATCTGAAGTAGGAGCGACGTAAATTGAACAAATGTGATAGAATTTCGCTGAATTCTTATGTGAACCATAATATAAAATGATCTAATCGGGTCTCTGATTGCCCTATCATAGAAGTTTAATAGTGCATTTCACTCGCCATTCCACACGGTTTAAGATGCCGCCTAGCCCAGTACGCTATCTGAAATAGGAGCGACGCAAATTTAACAAATGTGATAGAATTTCGCTGAATTCTTAAATTAACCATAATATAAAATGATGTAATCGGGGCTCTGTTTGCCTTACCCTAGAAGTTTAATTGAGCATTTTACACACCATTTCATGAGCCTTGTGATGCCCCTTAGCCCAGTACGCTATCTGAAATAGGAGCGACGTAAATTGAACAAATGTGATGTAATTTCGCTGAATTCTTAAGTTAAACATAATATAAAATGATTTAATCGGGTCTCTGTTTGCCCTACCCTAGAAGTTTAATAGTGCATTTTACTCGCCATTTCATGCGCTTTGGGATGCCGCTTAGCCCAATACGCTATCTGAAATAGGAGCGACATAAATTTAACAAATGTGCTGGAATTATACTGAATTCTTATATTAACAGTCATATAAAATGATCTAATCGGGTCTCTGTTTGCCTTACCCTAGAAGTTTGATAGTGCATTTTACTTGCCATTTCATCCGCTTTGAGATGCCGCTTAGCCCAATACGGTATCTGAAATAGGAGCGACGTAAATTGAATAAATGTGATAGAATATCGCTTAATTCTTATATTAACCAAAATATAAAATTATCTAATCGGGTCACTGATTGCCCTATCCTAGAAGTTTGAGAGTGCACTTTACTCGCCATTTCATGCGCTTTGAGATGCCGCTTTGCCCAATACGCTATCTGAAATAGGATCGACATAAATTGTAGAAATGTGATAGAATTACCCTGAATTCTTATATTAACCGTAATATAAAATGATTTAATCGGGTCTCTCTTTGCGTTACCCTAGAAGTTTAATAGTGCATTTCCT
This sequence comes from Macropis europaea, assembly GCA_916610135.2. Classification (NCBI taxonomy): domain Eukaryota; kingdom Metazoa; phylum Arthropoda; class Insecta; order Hymenoptera; family Melittidae; genus Macropis; species Macropis europaea. The sequence goes on from CAKAJE020000264.1 coordinate 199,783, forward strand.
CGTCATTTCATGTGCTTTGAGATGCCGCTTAGCCCAATACGCTATCTGAAATAGGAGCGACGTAAATTGAACAAATGTGATAGAATTACGCTGAATTCTTATATTAACCGTAATATAAAATGGTCTAATCGGATCTCTGTTTGCCTTACCCTAGATGATTGATAGTGCATTTTACGCGCCATTTCATGCGCTTTGAGATGCCGCTTGGCCCAATACGCTATCTGAAATAGGAGCGACGTAAATTGAACAAATGTGATAGAATTTCGATGAATTCTTAAATTAACAATAATATAAAATGATCTAATCGGGTCTCTGTTTGCCCTACCATAGAAGAATAACAGTGCATTTTACTCGCCATTTCATGCGCTTTGAGATGCCGCTTAGCCCAATACGCTATCTGAAATAGGAGCGACGTAAATTGCACAAATGTGATAGAATTACACTGAACTCTTATATTAATCATAATATAAGATGATCTATTCGGGTCTCTGTTTGCCTTACCCTAGAAGTTTAATAGTGCATTTTACTCGCCATTTCATGCGCTTTGAGATGCCGGTTAGCCCATTACGCCAGCTGAAATAGGAGCGACGTAAATTGAACAAATGTGATACAATTTCGCTGAATTCTTAAATTAACCATAATATAAAATGATCTAACCGCGTCTCTGTTTGCCCTACCCTACACGTTTAATAGTGCATTTTATTTGCCATTGCATGCGCCTTGAGATGCCGCTTAGCCCAATACGCTATCTGACATAGGAGCGACGTAAGTTAAACAAATGTGATATACTTTCGCAGAATTCTTAAGTTAAGCGTAATATAAAATGATCTAATCGGGTCTCTGTTCGCCTTACCCTAGAAGCATAATAGTGCATTTTACTCGCCATTTCATGCGCTTTGAGATGCCGCTTATCTCAATACGGTATCTGAAATAGGAGCGACGTAAATTGAACAAATGTGATAGAATTTCGCTGAATTCTTATATGAAACAAAATATAAAATGATCTAATCGGGCCTCTGATTGCCCTATCATAGAAGTTTAATAGTGAATTTTACTCGCCATTCCACGCGCTTTAAGATGCCGCCTAGCACAGTAGGCTATCTGAAATAGGAGCGACGTAAATTGAACAAATGTGATAGAATTACGTTGAATCCTCATATTAACCGTAATGTAAAATGATCTAAACGGGTCTCTGTTTGCCTTACCCTAGAAGATTATTAGTGCATTTTACTCGCCATTTCATGCGCTTTGAGATGCCGCTTAGCCCAATACGCTATCTGAAGTAGGAGCGACGGAAATTGAACAAATGTGATAGAATTTCCCTGAATTCTTATATTAAACAAAATATAAAATGATCTAATCGGGTCTATGATTGCCCAATCATAGAACTTTAATAGTGCATTTTGCTCTCCATTCCACGCGCTTTAAGATACCGCCTAGCCCAGTACGGTATCTGAAATAGGAGCGACGTAAATTGAACAAATGTGATAGAATTACGCTGAATACTTATATTAACCGTAATATAAAATGATCTAATCGGGTCTCTGTTTGCCTTACCCTAGAAGTTTGATAGTGCATTTTATTCACCATTTCATGCGCTTTGAGATGCCGCTTAGCCCAATACGCTATCTGAAATAGGAGCGACGTAAATTGACCAAATGTGATAGAATTACGCTGAATTCTTATATTAACCGCAATATGAAATAATCTAATCAGATCTCTCTTTGCCTTACCCTAGAAGTTTAATAGTGCATTTCACTCGTCATTTCATGCGCTTTGAGATGCCGCGTAGTCCAATAAGCTATCTGAAATACGAGCGACATAAATTGATCAAATGTGATAGAATTTCGCTGAATTCTTATATTAACGGTAATATAAAATGATCTAATCGGGTCTCTGTTCGCCTTACCCTAGAAGTTTCATGGTGCATTTTATTCACCATTTCATGCGCTTTGAGATGCCGCTTAGCCCAATACGCTATCTGAAATAGGAGCGACGTAAATTGAACAAATGTGATAGAATTACGCTGAATTCTTAAATTAACCATAATATAAAATGATCTAATCGGGGCTCTGTTTGCCTTACCCTAGCAGTTTGATAGTGCATTTCACTCGCCATTTCATGCGCTTTGAGATGCCTCCTAGTCCAATACGCTATCTGAAATAGGAGCGACGTAAATTGAACAAATGCGATAGAATTTCGCTGAATTCTTATATTAACCAAAATATGAAATGATCTAATCGGGTCTCTGTTTTCCTTACCCTAGGAGTTTAATAGTGCATTTCAATCGGCATTTTATGCGCTTTGAGATGCCGCTCAGCCCAATACGCTATCTGAAATTGGAGTCACGTAAATTGATCAAATGTGATAGAATTACGCTGTATTCTTATATTAACCACAATATGAAATGATCTAATCGGGTCTCTGTTTGCCCTACCCTTGAAGTATAATAGTGCATTTTACTCGCCATCTCATGCGCTTTGAGATGCCGCTTATCTCAATACGGTATCTGAAATAGGAGCGACGTAAATTGAACAAATGTGATAGAATTTCGCTGAATTCTTATATGAAACAAAATATAAAATGATCTAATCGGGCCTCTGATTGCCCTATCATAGAAGTTTAATAGTGAATTTTACTCGCCATTCCACGCGCTTTAAGATGCCGCCTAGCACAGTAGGCTATCTGAAATAGGAGCGACGTAAATTGAACAAATGTGATAGAATTACGTTGAATTCTCATATTAACCGTAATGTAAAATGATCTAAACGGGTCTCTGTTTGCCTTACCCTAGAAGATTATTAGTGCATTTTACTCGCCATTTCATGCGCTTTAAGGTGCCGCCTAGCCCAATACGCTATCTGAAATAGGAGCGACATAAATTGAACAAATGTGATCGAATTACGCAGAATTCTTATATTAACCAAAATATAATACGATCTATTCGGATCTCTGATTGCCCTATCCGAGAAGTTTAGGAGTGCATTTTACTCGACATTTCATGCGCTTTAAGATGCCGCCTAGTCCAATGCGCTATCTGAAATTGGAGCTACGTAAATTGAACAAACATGATAGAATTACGCATAATTCTTATTTTGACCATAATATAATACGATCTATTCGGGTCTCTGATTGCCCTATCATAGAAGTTTAATAGTGCATTTTACTCGTCATTTCATGCGCTTTAAGGTGCTGCATAGTCCAATACGCTATCTGAAATAGGAGCGACATAAATTGAACAAATGTGATAAAATTACGTTGAATTCTTATATTAACAATAATATAAAATGATCTATTCGGATCTCTGATTGCCCTATCCGAGAAGTTTAGTAGTGCATTTAACTCGATATTTCACGCGCTTTAAGATGCCGCGTAGTCCAATACGCTATCTGAAATTGGAGCTACGTAAATTGAACAAACGTGATTGAATTACGCAGAATTCTTATATTAACCATAATATAATACGATCTATTCGGGTCTCTGATTGCCCTATCATAGAAGTCTAGTAGTTCATTTTACTCGGCATTTCATGCGCTTTAAGATGCCGCCTAGTCCAATGCGCTATCTCAAATCGGAGCGACGAAAATTGAACAAACGTGATAGAATTACGCAGAATTCTTATATTAACCATAATATAATACGATGTATTCGGGTCTCAGATTGCCCTATCATAGAAGTTTAATAGCGCATTTTACTCGTCATTGCACGCGCTTTAAGATGCCGCCAAACCCAATACGCTATCTGAAATAGGAGCGACATAAATTGAACAGATGTGATAAAATTACGTTGAATTCGTATATTAACAATAATATAAAATGATCTCATCGGGTCTCTGTTCACCCTACCCTAGAAGTTTGATGGTGCATTTTATTCGTCATTTCATGCGCTTTGCGATGCCGCTTATCCTAATACGCTATCTGAAATAGGAGCGACGTATATTGAACAAATGTGATTGAATTTCGCTGAATTCTTATATTAACCATAATGTAAAATGATCTAATCGGCTCTCTGGTTGCCCTACCCTAGAAGTTTAATAGTGCATTATTCTCGCCATTTCATGCGCTTTGAGATGCCGCTTAGCCCAATACGCTATCTGAAATAGAAGCGACGTAAATTGAACGAATGTGATAGAATCTCGCTGCATTCTTATGTTAACCGTAATATAAAGTGATCTCATCGGGTCTCTGTTTGCCTTACCCTAGAAGTTCGATAGTGTATTTTACTCGCCAGTTCATGCGCTTTGAGATGCCGCATAGCCCTATACGCTATCTGAAATAGGAGCGACGTAAATTGAACGAATGTGATAGAATTTAGCTCAATTTTTAAATTAATCATAATATAAAATGATCTAATCGGGACTCTGTTTGCCCTACCCTAGAAGTATAATAATGCATTTTACACGCCATTTCAAGCGCTTTGAGATGCCGCTTAGCCGAATACGCTATCTGAAATAGGAGCGACGTAAATTGGACAAATGTGATAGAATTACGCCGTATCCTTATATTAACCGTAATTTAAAATGATCTAATCGGGTCTCTGTTTGCCGTACCCCCGAAGTTTAATAGTGCATTTTACTCGCCAGTTCATGCGCTTTGAGATGCCGCTTAGCCCAATACGCTATCTGAAAAAGGAGCGACGTAAATTGAACAAATGTGGTAGAATTTCGCTGAATACTTAAATTAACCATAATATAAAATGGTCTAATCGGGTCTCTGTTTGCCCTACCGTTGAAGTTTAATAGTGCATTTTACTCGCCATTTCATGCGCTTTGAGATGCCGCTCGGCCCAATACGCTATCGGAAATAGGAGCGACGTAAATTGAACAAATGTGATAGAATTACGCTGAATTCTTAAATTAACCATAATATAAAATGATCTAATCGGGTCTCTGTTTGCCCTACCCTAGAAGTTTAATAGTGCAATTTACTCGCCATTTCATGCGCTTTGAAAAGCCGCTCAACCCAATACGCTACCTAAAATAGGAGCGACGTAAATTGTAGAAATGTGATAGAATTACGCTGAATTCTTATATTAACCGTAATATAAAATGATCTAATCGTGTCTCTGTTTGCCTTACCCTAGAAGTTTGATAGTGCATTTTACTCGCCATTTCATGCGCTTTGAGATGCCCTTAGACTAATACGCTATCTGAAATAGAAGCGACGTAAATTGAACGAATGTGATAGAATTTCGCTGAATTCTTAAATTAACCATAATATAAAATGATCTAATCGGGTCTCTGTTTGCCCTACCCTAGAAGTTTAATAGTGCATTCTACTCGCCATTTCATGCGCTTTGAGATGCCGCTTAGCCCAATACGCTATCTGAAATGGGAGCGACGTAAATTGAACAAATATGATAGAATTACGCTGCATTCTTATATTAACCGTAATATAAAATGATCTCATCGGGTCTCTGTTTGCCTTACCCTAGAAGTTCGATAGTGCATTTTACTCGCCATTTCATGCGCTTTGAGATGCCGCTTAGCACAAGACGCTATCTGAAATAGGAGCGACGTAAATTGAACAAATGTGATAGAATTTCGCTGAATTCTTATATTAACCATAATGTAAAATTATATAATCGGGTCTCTGTTCGCCCCACCCTAGAAGTTTAATACTGCATTTCACTCGACATTCCACACGCTTTAGGATGCCGCCCAACTCAGTAGGCGATCTGAAATAGGAGCGACATCAATTGAACAAATGTGATAGAATTTCGCTGAATTCTTAAATTAACCATAATATAAAATGATCTAATCGGGTCTCTGTTTGCCCTACAATAGAAGTTTAATAGTGCATTTTACTCGCCATTTCATGCGCTTCGAGATGCCGCTTAGCCCAATACGCTATCTGAAATAGGAGCGACGTAAATTGAACAAATGTGATAGAATTTCGCTGAATTCTTAAATTAACCATAATATAAAATGATCTAATCCGCTCTCTGTTTGCCTTACCCTAGAAGTTTGATAGTGCATTTTACACGCCATTTCATGCGCATTGCGGTGCCGCTTAGACCAATACGCTATCTGAAATAGAAGCGACGTAAGTTGACCGACTGTGATAGAATTTCGCTGAATTCTTAAATTAACCATAATATGAAATGATCTAATCGGGTCTCTGGTTGCCCTACCCTAGAAGTTTAATAGTGCATTGTACTCGCCATTTCATGCGCTTTGAGATGCCGCTCGTCCCAATACGCTATCTAAAATAGGAGCGACGTAAATTGTAGAAATGTGATAGAATTACGCTGAATTCTTATATTAACCGTAATATAAAATGATCTAATCGGGTCTCTGTTCGCCCCAGCCTAGAAGTTTAATGTTGCGTTTCCCTTGACATTCCACGCGCTTTAGCATGCCGCCTAGCCCAGTAGGCTATCTGAAATAGAAGCGACGTCAATTGAACAAATGTGATAGAATTACGCTGAATTCTTATGTTAACCGTAATATAAAATGATCTAATCTGGTCTCTGTTTGCCTTACCCTAGAAGGTTAATAGTGCATTTTACTCGCCATTCCATGCGCTTTGCGATGCCGCTTAGCCCAAGACGCTATCTGAAATAGGAGCGACGTAAATTGAACAAATGTGATAGAATTTCGCTGAATTCTTATATTAAACAAAATATAAAATGATGTAAACGGATCTCTGTTTGCCCTACCCTAGAAGATTAATAGTGCAATTTACTCGCCACTTCATGCGCTTTGAGAAGCCGCTTAGCACAATACGATATCTGAAATAGGAGCGACGTAAATTGAACAAATGTGATAGAATCTCGCTGAATTCTTAAATTAATCAAAATATAAAATGATCTAATCGGGTCTCTGTTTGCCCTACCCTAGAAGTTTAATAGTGCAATTTACTCGCCACTTCATGCGCTTTGAGATGCCGCTTAGCCCAATACGCTATATGAAATAGGAGCGACGTAAATTGAACAAATGTGATAGGATTTCACTGAATTCTTAAATTAACCATAATATAAAATGATCTAATCGGGTCTCTGTTTGCCTTACCCTAGATGTTTAATAGTGCATTTTACTCGTCATTTCATGCGCTTTAAGGTGCCGCCTAGCCCAATACGCTATCTGAAATAGGAGCGACGTAAGTTGAACAATTGTGATAGAATTACCCAGAATTCTTATATTAACCATAATATAAAATGACCTAACCGGGTCTCTGATTGCCCTATCATAGAAGGTTAGTAGTGCATTTTACTCGTCATTCCACGCGCTTTCAGATGCCGCTTAGCCCAATACGCTATCTGAAGTAGGAGCGACGTAAATTGAACAAACCTGATAGAATTACGCAGAATTCTTATATTAACCATAATATGATATGATCTATTTGGGTCTCCGATTGCCCTATCATAGAAGGTTAGTATTGCATTTTACTCGCCATTCCACGCGCTTCAAGGTGCCGTCTTGCCCAATATACTATCTGAAATAGGAGCGTCGTAAATTGAACAACTGTGATAGAATTACGCAGAATTCTTATATTAACCATAATATAAAATGATCTAATCGCGACTCTGGTTGCCCTACCCTAGAAGCTTAATAGTGCATTTTACTCGCGATTTCATGCGCTTTGAGATGCCGCTTAGCCCAATACGCTATCTGAAATAGGAGCGACGTAAATTGAACAAATGTGATAGATCTACGCTGCATCCTTATATTAACTGTAATATGAAATGATATCATCGGGTCTCTGTTTGCCTTTCCCTAGAAGTCCGATAGTGCATTTTTCTCGCCATTTCATGCGCTTTGAGATGCCGCTTAGCCCAATACGCTATCTGAAATAGAAGTGACGTAAATTGAACGAATGTGATAGAATTTCGCTGCATTCTTAAATTAACCATAATATAAAATGATCTAATCGGGACTCTGGTTGCCCTACCCTAGAAGTTTAATAGTTCATTTTACGCGCCATTTCATGCGCTTTGAGATGCCGCTTAGACCTATACGCTATCTGAAACAGGAGCGACGTAAGTAGAACAAATATGATAGAATCACGCTGCATTCTTATATTAACCGTAATACAAAATGATCTCATCGGGTCTCTGTTTGCCCTACCCTAGAAGTTTAATAGTGCATTTTACTCGCCGTTTCATGCGCTTTAAGATGCCGCTTAGCCGAATACGCTATCTGAAATAGGAGCGACGTAAAGTGAACAAATGTGATGGAATTACGCCGAATTCTTATATTAACCGTAATTTAATATGATATAATCGGGTCTCTGTTTGCCTTCCCTCGAAGTTTAATAGTGCATTTCAATCGCCATTTCATGCGCTTTGACAAGCCGCTTAGCCCAATACGCTATCTGAAATAGGAGCAGCGTAAATTGAACAAATGTGATAGAATTTCGCTGGATTCTTATATTAAACAAAATATAAAATGATGTAATCGGGTCTCTGTTTGCCTTACCCTAGAAGTTTAATAGTGCATTTCACTCGTTATTTCATGCGCTTAGAGATGCCGCTTAGCCCAATACGCTATCTGAAATAGAAGTGACGTAAATTGAACGAATGTGATAGAATTTCGCTGGATTCTTAAATTAACCATAATATAAAATGATCTAATCGGGTCTCTGTTTGCCCTACCCTAGAAGTTTAATAGTGCATTTTACTCGCCATTTCATGCGCTTTGAGATGCCGCATAGCCCAATACGCTATCTGAAATAGGAGCGACGTAAATTGAACAAATGTGATAGAATGTCGCTGAATTCTTATATTAACCGTAATATAAAATGATCTAATCGGCTCTCTGTTCGCCCTGCCCTAGAAGTATGATAGAGAATTTTACTCACCATATCATGCGCTTTGAGATGCTGCTTAGCCCAATACGCTATCTGAAATAGGAGCAACGTAAATTGAACAAATGCGATAGAATTTCGCTGAAATCTTAAATTAACCATAATATAAAATGATCTAATCGGGTCTCTGTTTGCCCTACCCTAGAAGTTTAATAGTGCATTTTACTCGTCATTTCATGCGATTTGAGATGCCTCTTAGCCCAATACGCTATCTGAAATGGGAGTGACGTAAATTGAACAAATATGATAGAATTACGCTGCATTCTTATATTAACCGTAATACAAAATGATGTCATCGGGTCTCTGTTTGCCTTACCCTAGAAGTTCGATAGTGCATTTTACTCGCCATTTCATGCGCTTTGAGATGCCGCTTAGCCCAACACGCTATCTGAAATAGGAGCGACGTAAATTGAACAAATGTGATACAATTTCGCTGAATTCATGAATTAATCGTAATATAAAATGATCTAATCGGGTCTCTGTTTGCCCTACCGTTGAAGTTTAATAGTGCATTTTACTCGCCATTTCATGCGCTTTGAGATGCCGCTTGGCCCAATACGCTATCTGAAATGGGAGCGATGTAAATTGAACAAATATGATAGAATTACGCTGCATTCTTAAATTATCCGTAATATAAAATGATCTAACCGGGTCTCTGTTTGCCGTACCCAAGAAGTTTAATAGTGCAATTTACTCGCCATTTCATGCGGTTTGAGATGTCGCTTAGCCCAATACGCTATCTGAAATAGGAGCGGCGTAAATTGAACAAATGTGATAGAATTTCGCTGAACTCTTATATTATCCATAAAGTAAAATGATCTAATCGGCTCTCTGTTCGCCCTACCCTAGAAGTTTAATAGCACATTTTACTCGCCATTTCATGCGCTTTGAGATGCCGCTTAGCCCAATACGCTACCCGAAATAGGAGCGGCGTAAATTGAACAAATGTGATAGAATTTCGCTGAATTCTTATATTAAACAAAATATATAATGATGTAATCGGGTCTCTGTTTGCCCTACCCTAGAAGTTTAATAGTGCAATTTACTCGCCATTTCATGCGCTTTGAGAAGCCACTTAGCCCAATACGCTATCTGAAATAGGAGCAACGTAAATTTAACAAATGTGATAGAATTTCGCTGAATTCTTAAATTAACCATAATATAAAATGATCTAATCGGGTCTTTGTTTGCCTTACCCTTGAAGTATAATAGTGCATTTTACTCGACATTTCATGCGCTTTGAGGTGCCGCTTAGCCCAAGACGCTATCTGAAATAGGAGCGACGTAAATTGAACAAATGTGATAGATCTACGCTGAATTCTTATATTAACCGTAATATGAAACGATATCATCGGGTCACTGTTTGCCTTACCCTAGAAGTTTGATAGTGCATTTCACTCGCCATTTCATGCGCTTTGAGATGCCGCTTAGCCCAACACGCTATCTGAAGTAGGAGCGACGTAAATTGAACGAATGTGATAGAATCTCGCTGCATTCTTATATTAACCGTAATATAAAATGATCTCATCGGGTCTCTGTTTGCCTTACCCTAGAAGTTCGATAGTGCATTTTACTCGCCATTTCATGCGCTTTGAGATGCTGCTTAGCCCAATACGCTATCTGAAATAGGAGCGACGTAAATTGAACGAATGTGACAGAATTTCGCTGAATTCTTAAATTAACCATAATATAAAATGATCTAATCAGGTCTCTGTTTGCCTTACCCTGGAAGTTTAATAGTGCATTTCACTCGTCATTTCATTCGCTTAGAGATGCCGCTTAGCCAAATACGCTATCTGAAATAGGAGCGACGTAAATTGAGCAAATGTGATAGAATTTCGATGAATTCTTATATTAACCATAATGTAAAATGATATAATCGGGTCTCTGTTCGCCCCACCCTAGAAGTTTAATACTGCATTTCACTCGCCGTTTCATGCGCTTTGAGATGCCGCTTAGACCAATACGCTATCTGAAATAGGAGCGACGTAAATTGAACAAATGCGATAGAATTTCGCTGAATTCTTATATTAACCATAACGTAAAATGATCTAATCGGGTCTCTGTTCGCCCTACCCTAGAAGTTTAATAGTGCATTTCACTCGTCATTTCACGCGCTTTAAGATGCCGTCGAGCCCAGTACGCTATCTGAAATAGGAGCGACGTAAATTGAATAAATGTGATAGAGTTACGCAGAATTCTTATATTAACCATAATATAGAATGATCTAATCGGGTCTTTGATTGCCCTATCATAGAAGGTTAATAGTGCATTTTGCTCGACATTTCATGCGTTTTAAGTTGCAGCGCAGCCCAATACGCTATCTTAAATAGGAGCATCGTAAGTTGAACAAATGTGATAGAATTACGCAGAATTCTTATAATAACCGTAATATAATACGATCAATTCGGGTCTCTGATTGCCCAATCATAGAAGTTTAATAGTGGATGTTACTCGTCATTTCATGCGCTTTATGGTTCCACCACGCCCAATACGCAATCTGAAATAGGGGCGACGTAAATTGAACAAATGTGATAACATTTCGCTGAATTCTTACATTAACCATAATATAAGATGTCCTAATCGGGTCTCTGATTGCCCTAACCGAGAAGTTTAGTAGTGCATTTTCTCGACATTTCATGCGCTTTAAGATGCCACCTAGCCCAGTACGCTATCTGAAATAGGGGCGACGTAAATTGAACAAATGTGATAAAATTTCGCTGAATTCTTATATTAACCATAATATAAGATGACCTAATCACGTCTCTGATTGCCCTATCCGAGGATATTAGTAGTGCATTATACTCGATATATCATGCGCTTTAAGATGCCGCCTAGTACAATGCGCTATCTGAAATTGGAGCTACGTAAATTGAACAAACGTAATAGAATTACGCAGAATTCTTATATTAACAATAATATAATACGATCTATTCGGTTCTCTGATTGCCCTATCATAGAAGCTTAATAGTGCATTTTACACGATATTTCATGCGCTTTAAGTTGCCGCCTAGTCCAATGCGCTATCTGAAATTGGAGCGACGTAAATTGAACAATTGTGATAGAATTTCGCTGAATTCTTAAATTAACCATAATGTAAAATGATCTAATCAGGTCTCTGTTTACCCTACCGTAGAAGTTTAATAGTGCATTTTATTCGACATTTCATGCTCTTTAAGTTGCCATATTGCCCAATACGCTATCTGAAATAGCAGCGACGTAAATTGCACAAATGTGATAAAATTACGCTGCTTTCTTATATTAACAATAATATAAAATGATCTAATCTGGTCTCTGATCGCCCTATCATAGAAGTTGAATATTGCATTTTACTCTTCATTTCATGCGTTTTAAGGTGCCGCCTATCCCAATACGCTATCTGAAATAGGTGCGACGTAAATTGAAAAATGTTATAAAACGACGGTAAATTCTTATATTAAGATTAATATAAAATGATCTAATCGGGTCTCTGATTGCCCTATCCTAGAAGTTTAGTAGTGCATTTTACTCGACATTTCATGCCCATTAACATGCCGCTTAGACCAATACGCTATCTGAAATAGGAGCGACGTAAATTGAACAAATGTGATAGAATTACGCAGAATTCTTAAATTAATCAAAATATAAAATGATCTAATCGGCTCTCCGTTTGCCCTACCCTACATGTTTAATAGTGCACTTTACAGGACATTTCATGCGCTTTAAGGTGCCGCTTAGCCCAATACGCTATCTGAAATAGGAGCGACGTAAATTGAACAAATGTGATAGAATTTCCCTGAATTCTTATATTAACCTTAATGTAAAATCATCTAATCGAGTCTCTGTTCGCCCTACCCTAGAAGTTTAATAGTGCATGTCATTCGTCAGCTCATGCGCTTTGAGATGCCGCTTAGCCCAATACGCTAACTGTAATAGGAGCGACGTAAATTGAAGAAATGTGATAGAATTTCGCTGAATTCTTAAATTAACCATTATGTAAAATGATCTAATCGGGTCTCCGTTTACCCTACCGTAGAAGTTTAATAGTGCATTTTATTTGACATTTCATGCGCTTTAAGGAGCCGCTTTGCCCAATCCGCTATCTGAAATAGGGGCGACGTAAATTGAACAAATGTGATAGAATTACGCAGAATTCTTATATTATCCATAATATAATACGATCAATTCGGGTCTCTGATTGCCCCATCACAGAAGTCTAATAGTGCATTTTACTCGTCATTTCATGCGCTTTAAGGTGCCGCTTGGACCGATCCGCTATCTGAAATAGGAGCGACGTAAATTGAACACATGTGATACAATTACGCAGAATTCTTATATTAACAATAATATAATACGATCTATTCGGGTCTCTGATTGCCCTATCATAGAAGTTTAATAGTGCATGTTACTCGCCATTTCATGCGCTTTAAGGTGCCGCCTAGCCCATTACACTATCTGTAATAGGAGCGACGTAAATTGAACAAACGTGATAGAATTACGCAGAATTCTTAAATTAACCATAATATAATACGATCTATTCGGGTCTCTGATTGCCCTATCATAGAAGTTAAACAGTGCATTTTACTCGTCATTTCATGCGCTTTAAGGTGCCGCATAGCGCAATACGCTATCTGGAATAGGAGCGACATAAATTGAACAAACGTGATAGAATTACGCTGAATTCTTAAATTATCCGTAATATAAAATGATCTAATCGGGTCTCTGTTTGTCGTACCCAAGAAGTTTAATAGTGCATTTTACTCGCCATTTCATGCGCTTTGAGATGCCGCTTAGCCCAATACGCTATCTGAAATAGGAGCGACGTAAATTGAACAAATGTGATAGAATTCCGCTGAATTCTTATATTAACCGTAATATAAAATGATCTAATCGGGCCTCTGTTTGCTTTACCCTAGAAGTTTAATAGTGCAATTTACTCGCCATTTCATGCGGTTTGAGATGTCGCTTAGCCCAATACGCTATCTGAAATAGGAGCGGCGTAAATTGAACAAATGTGATAGAATTTCGCTGAACTCTTATATTATCCATAAAGTAAAATGATCTAATCGGCTCTCTGTTCGCCCTACCCTAGAAGTGTAATAGTGCATTTTACTCGGCATTTCATGCGCTTTGCGATGCCGCTTAGCTAAATACGCTGTCTGAAATTGGACCGACGTAAATTGAACAAATGTGATAGAATTACGCCGTATTCTTATATTAACCGTAATTTAAAATGATCTAATCGGGTCTCTGTTTGCCCTACCCTAGAAGTTTAATAGTGCATTTTACTCGCCATTTATTGCGCTTTGAGATGCCGCTTAGCCGAATACGCTATCTGAAATAGGAGCGGCGTAAATTGAACAAATGTGATAGAATTTCGCTGAATTCTTATATTAAACAAAATATATAATGATGTAATCGGGTCTCTGTTTGCCCTACCCTAGAAGTTTAATAGTGCAATTTACTCATCATTTCATGCGCTTTGAGAAGCCACTTAGCCCAATACGCTATCTGAAATAGGAGCGACGTAAATTGAACAAATGTGATAGAATTTCGCTGAATTCTTAAATTAACCATAACATAAAATGATCTAATCGGGTCTCTGTTTGCCCTACCGTTGAAGTTTAATAGTGCATTTTACTCGCCATTTCATGCGCTTTGAGATGCCGCTTGGCCCAATACGCTATCTGAAATAGGAGCGACGTAAATTGAAAAAATGTGATAGAATTTCGCTGAATTCTTAAATTAACCCTAATATAAAATGATCTAATCAGGTCTCTGTTTGCCTTTCCCTCGAAGTTTAATAGTGCATTTCACTCGTCATTTCATGCGCTTTGAGATGCCGCTTAGCCCAATACGCTATCTGAAACACGAGCGACGTAAATTGAACAAATGTGATAGAATTTCGCTGAATTCTTATATTAACCAAAATATAAAATGATCTAATCGGGTCTCTGTTCGCCCCACCCTAGAAGTTTAATACTGCTATTCACTCGACATTCCGCACGCTTTACGATGCCGCATAGCCCAGTAGGCGATCTGAAATAGGAGCGACGTCAATTGAACAAATGTGATAGAATTACGCTGAATTCTTATGTTAACCGTAATATAAAATGATCTAATCTGGTCTCTGTTTGCCTTACCCTAGAAGTTTAGTAGTGCATTTTACTCGCCATTTCATGCGCTTTGAGATGCCGCTTAGCCCAATACGCTATCTGAAATGGGACCGACGTAAATTGAACAAATATGATAGAATTACGCTGCATTCTTATATTAACCGTAATATAAAATGATCTCATCGGGTCTCTGTTTGCCTTACCCTAAAAGTTCGATAGTGCATTTTACTCGCCATTTCATGTGCTTTGAGATGCCTGTTAGCCCAATACGCTATCTGAAATAGGAGCAACGTAAATTTAACAAATGTGATAGAATTTCGCTGAATTCTTAAATTAACCATAATATAAAATGATCTAATCGGGTCTCTGTTTGCCCTACCCTAGAAGTTTGATAGTGCATTTTACTCGCCATTTCATGCGCTTTGAGGTGCCGCTTAGACCAATACGCTATCTGAAATAGAAGCGACGTAAGTTGAAGGAATGTGATAGAATTTCGCTGAATTCTTAAATTAACCGCAATATAAAATGATCTAATCGGCTCTCTGTTCGCCCAACCCTAGAAGTTTAACAGTGCATTTTACTCGCCATGTCATGCGCTTTGAGATGCCGCTTAGGCCAATACGCTATCTGACATAGGAGCGACTTAAATTGAACAATTGTGATAGAATTAATCTGAATTCTTATATTAACCGTAATATAAAATGATCTAATCGGGTCTTTGTTTGCCTTACCCTAGAAGTATAATAGTGCATTTTACTCGCCATTTCATGCGCTTTGAGGTGCCGCTTAGCCCAAGACGCTATCTGAAATAGGAGCGACGTAAATTGAACAAATGTGATAGAATTAAGCTGAATTCTTATATTAACCGTAATATAAAATGATCTAATCTGGTCTCTGTTTACCTTACCCTAGAAGTTTAATAGTGCGTTTTACTCGCCATTTCATGCGCTTTGAGATGCTGCTTAGCCCAATACGCTATCTGAAATAGGAGCGACGTAAATTGAACAAATGTGATAGAATTTCGCTGAATTCTTAAATCAACCATAATAGAAAATGATCTAATCGGGGCTCTGTTTGCCCTACCCTAGAAGTTTAATAGTGCATTTTACTCGCCATTTCATGCGCATTGAGATGCCGCTTAGCCCAATACGCTATCTGAAATAGGAGCGACGTAAATTGAACAAATGTGATACAATTCCGCTGAATTCTTAAATTAACCATAATGTAAAATGATCTACTCGGCTCTCTGTTCGCCCTACCCTAGAAGCTTGATAGAGCATTTTACTCACCATTTCATGCGCTTTGAGATGCCGCTTAGCCCATTACGCTATCTGAAATAGGAGCGACGTAAATTGAACAAATGTGATGGAATTTCGCTGAATTCTTATATTAATCGTAGTATAAAATGATCTAATCTGGTCTCTGTTTGCCTTACCATAGAAGTTTAATAGTGCATTTTACTCGCCATTTCATGCGCTTTGCGATGCCGCTTAGCTAAATACGCTGTCTGAAATTGGAGCGACGTAAATTGAACAAATGTGATGGAATTACGCCGTATTCTTATATTAACCGTAATTTAAAATGATCTAATCGGGTCTCTGTTTGCCCTACCCTAGAAGTTTAATAGTGAATTTTACTCGCCATTTCTTGCGCTTTGAGATGCCGCTTAGCCCAATACGCTATCTGAAATAGGAGCGGCGTAAATTGAACAAATGTGATAGAATTTCGCTGAATTCTTATATTAAACAAAATATATAATGATGTAATCGGGTCTCTGTTTGCCCTACCCTAGAAGTTTAATAGTGCAATTTACTCGCCATTTCATGCCCTTTGAGAAGCCACTTAGCACAATACGCTATCTGAAATAGGAGCGACGTAAATTGAACAAATGTGGTAGAATTTCGCTGAATTCTTAAATTAACCGCAACATAAAATGATCTAATCGGCTCTCTGTTCGCCCAACCCTAGAAGTTTAATAGTGCATTTTACTCGCCATTTCATGCGCTTTGAGATGCCGTTTGGCCCAATACGCTATCTGAAATAGGAGCGACGTAAATTGAAAAAATGTGATAGAATTTCGCTGAATTCTTAAATTAACCCTAATATAAAATGATCTAATCAGGTCTCTGTTTGCCTTTCCCTAGAAATTTAATAGTGCATTTCACTCGTCATTTCATGTGCTTTGAGATGCCGCTTAGCCCAATACGCTATCTGAAATAGGAGCGACGTAAATTGAACAAATGTGATAGAATTTCGCTGAATTCTTACATTAACCGTAATATAAAATGATCTCATCGGGTCTCTGTTTGCCTTACCCTAGAAGTTCGATAGTGAATTTAACTCGCCATTTCATGCGCTTTGAGATGCCGCTTAGCCCAATGCGCTATCTGACATAGGAGCGACGTAAATTGAACAAATGTGATAGAATTACGACGAATTCGTATATTAACCGTAATTTAAAATGATCTAATCGGGTCTCTGTTTGCCTTACCCTCGAAGTTTAATAGTGCATTTTACTCGCCATTTCATGCGCTTTGAGATGCCGCTTAGCCCAATACGCTATCTGATATACGAGCGACGTAAATTGAACAAATGTGATAGAATTTCGCTGAATTCTTAAATTATCCGTAATATAAAATGATCTAACCGGGTCTCTGTTTGCCGTACCCAAGAAGTTTAATAGTGCAATTTACTCGCCATTTCATGCGGTTTGAGATGTCGCTTAGCCCAATACGCTATCTGAAATAGGAGCGGCGTAAATTGAACAAATGTGATAGAATTTCGCTGAACTCTTATATTATCCATAAAGTAAAATGATCTAATCGGCTCTCTGTTCGCCCTACCCTAGAAGTTTAATAGCACATTTTACTCGCCATTTCATGCGCTTTGAGATGCCGCTTAGCCCAATACGCTACCCGAAATAGGAGCCGCGTAAATTGAACAAATGTGATAGAATTTCGCTGAATTCTTATATTAAACAAAATATATAATGATGTAATCGGGTCTCTGTTTGCCCTACCCTAGAAGTTTAATAGTGCAATTTACTCGCCATTTCATGCGCTTTGAGAAGCCACTTAGCCCAATACGCTATCTGAAATAGGAGCAACGTAAATTTAACAAATGTGATAGAATTTCGCTGAATTCTTAAATTAACCATAATATAAAATGATCTAATCGGGTCTTTGTTTGCCTTACCCTTGAAGTATAATAGTGCATTTTACTCGACATTTCATGCGCTTTGAGGTGCCGCTTAGCCCAAGACGCTATCTGAAATAGGAGCGACGTAAATTGAACAAATGTGATAAAATTACGTTGAATTCTTATATTAACCATAATATAATACGATCTATTCGGGTCTCTGATTGCCCTATCATAGAAGTTCAACAGTGCGTTTTAATCGTCATTTCATGCCCTTTAAGGTACCGCTTATCCCAATACGCTATCTGAGGTACGAGCGACGTAAATTGAACAAATGTGATAGAATTACACTGAATTCTTATATTAATCATAATATAAGATGATCTAATCGGGTCTCTGATTGCCCTATCGTAGAAGTTTGGTGGTGCATTTTCATCGTGATTTCATGCGCTTTACGGTGTCGCATATCCCAATACGCTATCCGAAATTGGAGCTACGTGAATTGAACAAATGTGATAGAGTTACGACGAATTCTTAAATTAACTATAATATAAGATGATCTAATCGGGTCTCTGATTGCCCTATCCTAGAAGTTTAGCAGTGCATTTTACTCGACATTCCATGCGCTTTAAGATTCCGCTTAGCATAATACGCTATCTGAAATTGGAGCAACGGAAATTGAACAAATGTGACAGAGTTACGCAGAATTCTTATATTAACCATAATATAACATGATCTAATCGGGTATCTGATTGCCCTATCATAGAAGTTTAATAGTGCATTTTACGCGGCATTCCATGCGCTTTAAGATCCCACCTAGCCCAATACGCTATCTGAAATAGGGGTGACGTAAATTCAACAAATGTGATAAAATTACGCCGCATTCTTATATTAACCATAATTTAAAATGATCTAATCGGGTCTCTGATTGCCCTACCATAAAAGTTTAATAGTGCATTTTACTCGTCATTTCATGCGCTTTAAGGTGCCGCTTAGCCCAATACACTATCTGAAATAGGAGCGACGTAAATTGAACAAATGTGATAGAATTTCGCTGAATTCTTATATTAACCATAATATTAAATGATCTAATCGGGTCTCTCACTGCCCTATCATAGAATGTTAGTAGTGCATTTTACTCGCCATTCCACGCGCTTTAAGATGCCGCACGGCACATTACGCTATCTGAAATTGGAGCGACGTAAATTGAACAGGCGTGATAGAATTACGCTGCATCCATATATTAATCATAATATATGATGACCTAATCGGGTCTCTGATTCCCCTATCCGAGAAGTTTAGTAGTGCATTCTACTCGAGATCTCATGCGCTTTGAGATGTCGCCTCGCCCAATACGCTATCTGAAATATGAGCGTTGTAAATTAAACAAATGTGATCGAGTTACGACGAATTCTTAAATTAACCATAATATACGATGATCTAATCGGGTCTCTGATTGCCCTATTCTAGAAGTTTAGTAGTGTATTTTACGCGGCATTCCATGCGCTTTAAGATCCCACCTAGCCCATTACGCTATCTGAAATAGGAGCGACGTAAATTGAACAAATGTGATAGAATTACGCAGAATTCTTATATTAACCATAATATAAAATGATCTAATCGGATCTCCGATTGCCCTATCCTAGAAGATTAATAGTGCATTTTACTCGTCATTTCATGCGCTTTAAGGTGCCGCCTAGCCCAATACGCTATCTGAAATAGGAGCGACGTAAATTGAACAAATGTGATAGAATTTCGCTGAATTCTTATATTAACCATAATATAAAATTATCTAATTGGGTCTCTGATGGCCGTATCCGAAAAGGTTAGTAGTGCATTTCATTCGCCATTTCATGCGCTTTAAGATGCCGCGTAGCTCAATACGATATCTGGTGTCGGAGCGACATGAATTGGACAAATGTGATAGTGTTACGATGAATTCTTGAAGTAACAATAATATAAGACGATCTAATGGGCTCTCTGTTCGCCCTACCATAGAAGTTTTATAATGCATTTTACTCGACATTTCATGCGCTTTAAGGTGCCGCCTTGCCCAATACGCTATCTGAAATAGGAGCGACGTAAATTGAACAAATGTGATAGAATTATGCAGAATTCTTATATTAACCATAATATAAAATGATCTAATCGGGTCACTGCTTGCCCTATCATAGAAGTTTAATAGTTCATTTCACTCGCCATTTCATGCGCTTTAAGGTGCCGTTTAGCCCACTATGCTATCTGAAATAGGAGCGTCGTAAATTGAACTAATGTGATAGAATTACACTGAATTCTTATATTAATCATAATATAAGATGATCTAATCGCGTCTCTGAATGCCCTATCCTAGAAGTTTAGTGGTGCATTTTACTCGACATTTCATGCGCTTTAAGATGCCTCCTAGCCCAATACGCTATCTGAAATAGGAGCGACGTAAATTGAAGAAATGTGATAGAATTACGCAAGAATTCTTATATTAACGGTAATATAAAATGATCTAATTGGGTCTCTGATGGCCGTATCCGAGAAGGTTAGTTGTGCATTTTATTCGCCATTTCATGTGCTTTAAGATGCCGCATAGCTCAATACGTTATCTGGTGTAGGAGCGACGTGAATTGGACAAATGTGATAGAGTTACGATGAATCCTTGAATTAGCAATACTGTAAGATGACCTAATCGGGACTCTGATTGCCCTATCCTAGAAGTTTAGTAGTGCGTTTTACTCGTCATTTCATGCGCTTTAATGTCCCGCCTAGCCCAAAACATTATCTGAAATAGGAGCGATGTAAATTGAACAAATGTGATAGAATTTCGCTGAGTTCTTATATTAACCATAATATAAAATGATCTAATCGGGTCTCTGATTGCCCTATCAAAGAAGTTTAGTAGTGCATTTTACTCGTCATTTCATGCGCTTTTAGGTGCCGTCTATCCCAATCCGCTATCTGAAATTGGAGATACGTAAATTGAACAAACGTGATAGAGTTACGCAGAATTCTTATATTAACCATAATATAAAATGATCTAATCTGGTCTCTGGTTGCCCCGTCTTAGAAGTTCAATAGTGCATTTTACTCGCCATTTCATGCGCTTTAAGGTGCCGCCAATCGCAATACGCTATCTGAAATAGGAGCGACGTAAATTGAACAAATGTGATAGAAAGACGCTGAATTCTTATATTAATCATAATATAAGATGACCTAATCGGGTCTCTGATTGCCCTATCCGAGAAGTTTAGTAGTGCATTTCACTCGACATTTCATGCGCTTTAAGATGCCGCCTCGCCCAATACGCTATCTGAAATAGGAGCAACGTAAATTGATCAAATGTGATAGAATTACGCAGAATTCTTATATTAACCATAATTTAAAATGACTTAATCGGGTCTCTGATTGCCCCATCCGAGAAGTTTAGTAGTGCATTTTACTCTACATATCATGCGCTTTAAGTTGCCGCCACGCCCAATACGCTATCTGAAATTGGAGCGACGTGCATTGTACAAACGTGATAGAACTACGCAGAATTCTTATATTAACCATAATATAATACGATCTATTCGGGTCTCTGATTGCCCTATCATAGAAGTTTAATACTGCGTTTTGCTCGTCATTTCATGCGCTTTAAGGTGCCGCCTAGCCCAAAACATTATCTGAAATAGGAGCGACATAAAATGAACAAATGTGATAGAATTACGCAGAATCCTTATATTAACCATAATATAGAATGATCTAATCATGTCTTTGATTGCCCTATCATCGAAGGTTAGTAGTGCATTTTACTCGTCATTCCACGCGCTTTAAGATGCCGCTTAGCCTAATACGCTATCTGAAATAGGAGCGACGTAAATTGAACAAATGTGATAGAATTACGCAGAATTCTTATATTAAACATAACATAAGATGAGCTAATCTGGTCTCTGATTGCCCTATCCTAGAAGTTTAGTAGTGCATTTTACTCGTCATTTCATGCGCTTTAAGGTGCCGCATAGCACAATATGCTATCTGAAATCGGAGCTACGTAAATTGAACAAGTGTGATAGAGTTCCGCTGAATTCTTATATTAACCATAATATAAAATGATCTAATCGGGTCTCTGATTGCCCTATCATAGGAGTTTAATAGTGCATTTTACTCGACATTTCATGCGCTTTAAGATGCCGCCTAGCTCAATACGATATCTGGTGTAGAAGCGACGTGAATTGGACAAATGTGATAGAGTTACGATGAATTCTTAAATTAACCATAATATAAAATGATCTAATCGGCTCTCTGTTTGCCCTACCATAGAAGTTTAATAGTGAATTTTGCTCGCCATTTCATGCGCTTTGAGATGCCGCTTAACCCAATACGCTATCTGCAATAGGAGCGACGTAAATTCAACAAATGTGATAGAATTACGCACAATTCTTATATTAACCTTAATGTAAAATGATCTAATCGGGTCTCTGTTCCCCCTACCCTAGAAGTTTAATAGTGCATTTCACTCGTCATTTCATGCGCTTTGAGATGCCGCTTAGCCCAATAAGCTATCTGAAATAGGAGCGACGTAAATTGAACAAAAGTGATAGAATTACCCAGAATTCTTATAATAACCATAATTTAAAATGACCTAATCGGGTCTCTGATTGCTCCATCCGAGAAGTTTAGTAGTGCATTTTACTCTACATATCATGCGCTTTAAGTTGCCGCCACGCCCAATATGCTATCTGAAATTGGAGCGACGTGCATTGTACAAACGTGATAGAACTACGCAGAATTCTTATATTAACCATAATATAATACGATCTATTCGGGTCTCTGATTGCCCTATCATAGAAGTTTAATACTGCGTTTTGCTCGTCATTTCATGCGCTTATGGTGCCGCCTAGCCCAAAACATTATCTGAAATAGGAGCGACATAAAATGAACAAATGTGATAGAATTACGCAGAATCCTTATATTAACCATAATATAGAATGATCTAATCATGTCTTTGATTGCCCTATCATCGAAGGTTAGTAGTGCATTTTACTCGTCATTCCACGCGCTTTAAGATGCCGCTTAGCCTAATACGCTATCTGAAATAGGAGCGACGTAAATTGAACAAATGTGATAGAATTACGCAGAATTCTTATATTAAACATAACATAAGATGAGCTAATCTGGTCTCTGATTGCCCTATCCTAGAAGTTTAGTAGTGCATTTTACTCGTCATTTCATGCGCTTTAAGGTGCCGCATAGCACAATATGCTATCTGAAATCGGAGCTACGTAAATTGAACAAGTGTGATAGAGTTCCGCTGAATTCTTATATTAACCATAATATAAAATGATCTAATCGGGTCTCTGATTGCCCTATCATAGGAGTTTAATAGTGCATTTTACTCGACATTTCATGCGCTTTAAGATGCCGCCTAGCTCAATACGATATCTGGTGTAGAAGCGACGTGAATTGGACAAATGTGATAGAGTTACGATGAATTCTTAAATTAACCATAATATAAAATGATCTAATCGGCTCTCTGTTTGCCCTACCATAGAAGTTTAATAGTGAATTTTGCTCGCCATTTCATGCGCTTTGAGATGCCGCTTAGCCCAATACGCTATCTGCAATAGGAGCGACGTAAATTCAACAAATGTGATAGAATTACGCACAATTCTTATATTAACCTTAATGTAAAATGATCTAATCGGGTCTCTGTTCCCCCTACCCTAGAAGTTTAATAGTGCATTTCACTCGTCATTTCATGCGCTTTGAGATGCCGCTTAGCCCAATAAGCTATCTGAAATAGGAGCGACGTAAATTGAACAAAAGTGATAGAATTTCTCTGAAATCTTATATTAAACAAAATATAAAATGAACTTATCGGGTCTCTGATTGCCCTGTCATAGAAGTTTAATAGTGCATTTCACTCGAAATTTCATGCGCTTTGAGATGCCGCTTAGCTGAATACGCTATCTGAAATATGAGCGACGTATATTGAACAAATGTGATAGAATTTCGCTAAATTCTTATATTAACCTTAATGTAAAATGATCTAATTGGGTCTCTGATTGCCATATCATAGAAGTTTAATAGTGCATTTTACACGGCATACCACGCGCTTTAAGATGCCGCCTAGCCCAGTTCGCAATCTGAAATAGGAACGACGTAAATTGAACAAATGTGATAGAATTTTGCTGAATTCTTAAATTAACCATAATATAAAATGTTCCAATCGTGTCTCTGTTTGCCCTACCCTAGAAGTTTAATAGTGCATTTTACTCGCCATTTCATGCGCTTTGAGATGCCGCTTAGCCCAATACGCTATCTGAAATAGGAGCGACGTAAATTGAACAAATGTGATAGAATTTTCCTGAAATCTTATATTAAACAAAATATAAAATGATCTAATCGGGTCTCTGATTGCCCTATCATAGAAGTTTAGAAGTGCACTTTACTCGCCCTTCCACGCGCTTTAAGATGCTGCCCAGCCCAGCACGCTATCTGAAATAGGAGCGACGTAAGTTGAACAAATGTGACAGAATTATGCTGAATTCTTATATTAACCGTAATATAGAATGATCTAATCGGGTCTCTGTTTGACTTACCCTAGAAGTTTAATAGTGCATTTTACTCGCCATTTCATGCGCTTTGAGATGCCGCTTAGCCCATTACGCTATCTGAAGTAGGAGCTACGTAACTTGAGTAAATGTGGTACAATTACGCTGAATTCTTATATTAACCATAATATAAAATGATCTAATTGGGTCTCTGTTTGCCTTACCCTAGAAGTTTGATAGTGCATTTTACTCGTCATTTCATGCGCTTTGAGATGCCGCTCAGCCCAATACGCTATCTGAAATAGGAGCGACGTAAATGTAACAAATGTGATAGAAGTACGCTGAATTATTATATTAACCGTAATATAAAATGATGTAATCGGGGCTCTGTTTGCCTTACCCTAGAAGTTTAATTGAGCATTTTACACACCATGTCATGCGCTTTGTGATGCCGCACAGCCCAGTACGCTATCTGAAATAGGAGCGACGTAAATTGAACAAATGTGATAGAATTTCGCTGAATTCTTATATTAACCAAAATATGAAATGATCTAATCGGGTCTCTGTTCGCCCTATCCTTGCAGTTTAATAGTGCATTTCACTCGTCATTCCACGCGCTTTAGGATGCCGATTAGCCCAATACGCTACCTGAAGTAGGAGCGACGTAAGTTGAACAAATGTGATAGAATTACGCTGGATTCTTATATTAACCATTATATAAGATGACCTAATCGGATCTCTAATTGCCATATCCTAGAAGCTTAGTAGTGCATTTTACTTGACATTTCATGCGCTTTAAGATGCCGCTTAGCCCATTACGCTATCTGAAGTAGGAGCTACGTAACTTGAGTAAATGTGGTACAATTACGCTGAATTCTTATATTAACCATAATATAAAATGATCTAATTGGGTCTCTGATTGGCCTATCATAGAAGTTCAATACTGCATTTTCTCGTCATTTCATACGCTTTAAGGTGCCGCCAAGCCCAACACGATAGCTGAAGTTGGAGCGACGTAAATTGAACAAATGTGATAGAAATTCGCTGAATTCTTATATTAACCATAATATAAGATGACCTAATCGGGTCTCTGTTAGCCCTATCCGAGAAATGTGGTAGTGCATCTTGCTCGTCATTTCATGCGCCTTAAGGTGCCCGCTAGCCCAATACGCTATCTGAAATTGGAGCTACGTAAATTGAACAAATGTGATAGAGTTTCGCTGAATTCTTATATTAACCATAATATAACGTGATCTAATCGGGTCTCTGATTGCCCTATCCGAGAAGTTTAGTAGTGCATTTTACTCGAAATGCCATGCGCTTTAAGATGTCGCTTAGCCCAATGCGCTATCTGAAATACGGGCGACGTAAATTGAAAATATGTGAAAAAAGTACGTTGAATTCTTATATTAACAATAATATAAAATGAGCTAATCGGGTCTCTGATTGCCCTATCATAGAAGGTTGGTAGTGCATTTTACTCGGCATTCCACGCGCTTCAAGATGCCGCCTAGTCCAATACGGTATCTGAAATAGGAGCGACGTAAATTGAACAAATGTAATAGATTTACACTGAATTGTTATATTAATCATAATATAAGATGATCTAATCGGGTCTCTGATTGCCCTATCACAGAAGGTTAGTAGTGCATTTTACTCGTTATTCCATGCGCTCTAAGGTGCCGTCTAGCCCAATACGCTATCTGAAATAGGAGCGACGTAAATTGAACATATGTGATAGAATTTCGCTGAATTCTTATATTAACCATAACATAAAATGATCAGATCGGGTCTCTGATTGTCCTATCATAGAAGGTTAGTAGTTCGTTTTAGTCGTCATTCCACGGGCTTTAAGATGCCGCCTAGCACAATACGCTATCCGAAATAGGAGCGACGTAAATTGAACAAGTGTGACAGAATTAGGCTGCATCCTTATATTAATCATAATATAAGATGACCTTGTCGGGTATCTGATTGCCCTATCCTAGAAGTTTATTAGTGCATTTTACTCGACATTTCATGCGCTGTAAGACGCCACCTAGCCCAATACGCTAACTGAAATAGTGGCGACGTAAAATGAACAAATGTGATAGAATTACGCAGAATTCTTATATTAACCATAATATAATACGATCTAATCGGGTCTCTGATTGGCCTATCTTAGAAGTTTAATAGTGCATTTTACTCGTCATTTCATGCGCTTTAAGGTGCCGCCTAGCCCAATACGCTGTCTGAAATAGGAGAGACATAAATTGAACAAATGTGATAGAATTACGCAGAATTCTTATATGAACCATAATATAGAATGATCTACTCGGGTCTCTGATTGCCTTATCATAGAAGTTTAATAGTTCATTTTACTCGGCATCTCATGCGCTTTAAGGCGCCGCTTATCCCGATACGCTATCAGAAATAGGAGCGACGTAAATTGAACAAATGTGATAGAAATTCGCTGAATTCTTATATTAACCATAATATAAAATGATCTAATCGTGTCTCTGATTGCCCTATCCGAGAAGTTTAGTAGTGAATTTTACTCGACGTTTCATGCGCTTTAAGATGCTCCTCGCCCAATACGCTATCTGAAATAGAAGCGTCGTAAATTGAACAAATGTGATAGAATTACGCAGAATTCTTATATGAACCATAATATAGAATGATCTAATCGGGTCTCTGTTTGCCCTACCCTAGAAGTTTAACAGTGCATTTTACTCGACATTTCATGCGCTGTAAGACGCCACCTAGCCCAATACGCTAACTGAAATAGTGGCGACGTAAAATGAACAAATGTGATAGAATTACGCAGAATTCTTATATTAACCATAATATAATACGATCTAATCGGGTCTCTGATTGGCCTATCTTAGAAGTTTAATAGTGCATTTTACTCGTCATTTCATGCGCTTTAAGGTGCCCCTTAGCCCAATACGCTATCTGAAATAGGAGCGACGTAAATTGAACAAATGTGATAGAATTACGCAGAATTCTGATAATAACCATAATTTAAAATGATCTAATGGGGTCTCTGATTGCCCTATCATAGAAGCTGAATAGTGCGTTTTACTCGTCATTTCATGTGCTTTAAGATGCCGCCTATCTCAATACGATATCTGGTGTAGGGGCGACGTGAATTGGACAAATGTGATAGAGTTACGACGAATTCTTAAATTAACCATAATATAAGTTGATATAATTGGGTCTTTGATGGCCCCATCCTAGAAGTTTAGTAGAGCATTTTACTCGACATTTCATGCGCTTTAAGATGCCGCCTAGCCCAATACGCTATCTGAAATAGGAGCGACGTAAATTCAACAAATGTGATGGAATTACGCTGGATTCTTATATTAACCATAATATAAAATGATCTAAACGGGTCTCTGATTGCCCTATCATAGAAGTTTAATAGTGCATTTTACTCGACATGTCATGCGCTTTCAGATGCCGCTTAGCCCAATGCGCTAAGAATTCTTATATTACCCATAATACAAAATGATCTAATCGGATTTGTGATGGCCGCATCCCAGAAGTTTAGTAGTGCATTTTACTCGTCATTCTTTGCGCTTTAAGGTGCTGGCTAGTCCAATACGCTATCTGAAATTGGAGCTACGTAAATTGAACAAACGTGATAGAATTACGCAGAATTCTTATATTAACCATAATATAATATGATCTATTCGGGTCTCTGATTGCCCAATCATAGAAGGTTAGTAGTGTATTTTACTCGTCATTCGACGCTCTTAAAGATGCCGCCTAGCCCAATATACTATCTGAAATAGGAGCGTCATAAATTGAACAAATGTGATAGAATTACGCTTCCTTCTTGTATGAACCATAATATAAAATGATCTAATCGGGTCTCTGATTGCCCTATCATAGAAGCTTAATAGTGCATTTTACGCGACATTTGATGCGCTTTAAGATGCCGCCTCGCCCAATACGCTATCTGGAACAGGAGCGTCGTAAATTGAACAAATGTGATAGAATTACACTGAGTTCTTATATTAATCATAATATAAGATGACCTAATCGGGTCTCTGGTTGCCCTATCCGAGAAGTTTAGTAGTGCATTTTACTCGCATGTTCATGCGCTTTAAGGTGCCGCCTATCTCAATACGATATCTGGTGTAGGAGCGACGTGAATTGGACAAATGTGAAAGAATTACGATGAATTCTTAAATTAACAATAATATAACATGATCTAATCGGGATTCTGATTGCCCTATCCTAGAAGTTTAACAGTGCATTTTACTCGACATTTCATGCGCTTTATGATGCAACCTAGCCCAATACGCTATCTGCAATAGGAGCGACGTAAATGGAAACAAATGTGATAGAATTACGCAGAATTCTTATATTAACCATAATATAAAATGATCTAATCGGGTCTCTGTTTGCCCTACCCTAGAACTTTAATAGAGCATTTTACTCGACATTTCATGTGCTTTGAGATGCCGCTTAGCCCAATACGCTATCTGAAATAGGAGCTACGTAAATTGAACAAATGTGATAGAATTCCGCTGAATTCTTAAATTAACCATAATATGAAATGATTTAATCGTGTCTCTGTTTGCCCTACCCTAGAAGTTTAATAGTGCATTTTACTCGCCATTTCATGCGCTTTGAGATGCCGCGTAGCCCAATACGCTATCTGAAATAGGAGCGACGTAAGTTGAACAATTATGATAGAATTTTGCTGAATTCTTAAATTAACCATAATATAAAATGATCTAATCGGGTCTCTGTGCGCCCTAGCCTAGAAGTTTGATAGCGCATTTTATTCGCCATTTCATGCGCTTTGTCATGCAGCTTAGCCCAATACGCTATCTGAAATAGGAACGACGTAAATTGAACAAATGTGATAAAATTTTTCTGAATTCTTAAATTAACCATAATATAAAATGATCTAATCGGGTCTCTGTTTGCCCTACCCTAGAACTTTAATAGAGCATTTTACTCGTCATTTGATGCGCTCTGAGATGCCCCTTAGCCCAATAAGCTATCTGAAATTGGAGCGACGTAAATTAAATAAAGGTGATAGAATTTCGTTGGATTCCTATATTAACCATAATGTAAAATGATCTAATCGGGTCTCTGTTTGCCCTACCCTAGAACTTTAATAGAGCATTTTACTCGACATTTCATGTGCTTTGAGATGCCGCTTAGCCCAATACGCTATCTGAAATAGGAGCTACGTAAATTGAACAAATGTGATAGAATTCCGCTGAATTCTTAAATTAACCATAATATAAAATGATCTAATCGTGTCTCTGTTTGCCCTACCCTAGAAGTTTAATAGTGCATTTTACTCGCCATTTCATGCGCTTTGAGATGCCGCGTAGCCCAATACGCTATCTGAAACAGGAGCGACGTAAGTTGAACAAATATGATAGAATTTCGCTGAATTCTTTTATTAACCATAATGTAAAATGATCGAATCGCGTCTCTGCTCGCCCTAGCCTAGAAGTTTAATAGTGCATCTTATTCGCCATTTCATGCGCTTTGAGATGTCGCTTAGCCCAATACGCTATCTGAAATAGGAGCGACGTAAATTGAACAAATGTGATAGAATTTCGCTGAATTCTTATATTAACCAAAATATAAAATGATCTAATCGGGTCTCTGATTGCCCTATCATAGAAGTTTAATAGTGCATTTTACTCGCCATTCCACGCGCTTTAAGATGCCGCCTAGCCCAGTACGCTATCTGAACTTGGACCGACGTAAATTGAACAATTATGATAGAATTTTGCTGAATTCTTATATTAACCATAATGTAAAATGATCTAATCGGGTCTCTGTTCGCCCTAGCCTAGAAGTTTAATAGTGCATTTTATTCGCCATTTCATGCGCTTTGAAATGCCGCTTAGCCCAATACGCTATCTGTAATGGGAGCGATGTAAATTGAACAAATGTGATAGGATTACGCAGAATTCTTATATTAACCATATTATAGAATGATCTATTCGGGTCTCTGATTGCCCTATCATAGATGTTTAATAGTGCATTTTACTCGCCATTTCATGAGCTTTAAGGTGCCGTCTAACCCAATCTGCTATCTGAAATTGGAGCTACGTAAATTGAACAAATGTGACAGAGTTACGCTGAATTCTTAAATTGACCGTAATATAAAATGATCTAATCGGTTCTCTGATTGCCCTATCCTAGAAGTTTAGTAGAGCATTTTACTCGACATTTCGTGCGCTTTAATGTTCCGCTTAGCCCAATACGCTACCAGAAATAGGATCGACGTAAATTGAACAAACGTGATAGAATTACGCTGAATTCTTAAATTAACCATAATATAAAATGATCTAAGCAGGTCTCTGTTTGCCCTATCGTAGTAATTTAATAGTGCATTTTACTCGTCATTTCATGCGCTTTAAGGTGCCGGTTAGCACAATACGCTACCTGAAGTAGGAGCGACATAAATTCAACAAATGTGATAGAATTACGCAGAATTCTTATATTAACCAAAATATAATACGATCTATTCGGTTCTCTGATTGCCCTATCATAGAAGTTTAACAGTGCATTTTACTCGTCATTTCATGCGCTTTAAGGTGCCGCATAGCCCAATACGCTATCTGAAATAGGAGCGATATAAATTGTACAAATGTGATAGAATTTCGCTAAATTCTTAAATTAACCATAATATAAAATGATCTGATCGGGTCTCTGTTTACCCTACCCTAGAAGATTAATAGTGCATTTTACTCGACATTTCATGCGCTTTAAGATGCCGCCAGCCCAATACGCTATCTGAAATTGGCGCTACGTAAATTGAACAAACGTGATATAATTACGCAGAATTCTTATATTAACCATAATATAATACGATCAATTCGGGTCTCAGATTGCCCTACCACAGAAGTGTAATAGTGCATTTTACTCCTCATTTCATGCGCTTTAAGGTGCCGCTTAGCCGATTACGCTATCTAAAATAGGAGCGACGTAAATTGAACAAGTGTGATAGAATTTCGCTGTATTCTTATATTATCCATAATATAAGATGACCTAATCGGGTCTCTGTTAGCCCTATCCGAGAAGTTTACAAGTGCATTTTACTCGACATATCAAGCGCTCTAAGATGCCGTCTAGCCCAATACGCTATCTGAAATAGGAGCGACGTAAATTGAACATATGTGATAGAATTTCGCTGAATTCTCAAATTAACCATAACATAAAATGATCTAATCGGGTCTCTGTTTACCCTACCCTAGAATTTTAATAGTTCATTTTACTCGACATTTTATGCGCTTGGAGATGCCACCTATCCCAATACACTATCTGAAATAGGGGCGACGTAAATTGAACAAATGTGATAAAATTTTGCTGAATTCTTATATTAACCATAATATAAGATGACCTACGCGGGTCTCTGATTGACCTGCCCGAAAAGTTTAGTAGTGCATTATACTCGTCATTTCATGCCCTTTAAGGTGCCGCCTAGCCCAATACGCTATCTGAAATTGGAGCGACATAAATTGAACAAATGTGATAAAATTACGTTGAATTCTTATATTAACAATAATATAAAATGATCTAATCGGGTCTCTGATTGTCCTATCATAGAAGTTTAATAATGCATTTTACTCGACATTTCATGCGCTTTAAGATGGCGCCTAGCACAATACGCTATCTGAAATTGGAGCTACGTAAATTGAACAAACGTGATAGAATTACGCAGGATTCTTATGTTAACCATAATATAATACGATCCATTCTGGTCTCCGATTGCCCTATCATAGAAGTTTGATAGTACATTTTACTCGTCATTTCATGCGCTTTAAAGCGCCGCTTAGCCCAATACGCTATCTGAAATAGGAGCGACGTAAATTGATCATATGTGAAAAAAGTACGTTGAATTCTTATATTAACAATAATATAAAATGAGCTAATCGGGTCTCTGATTGCCCTATCCTAGAAGTTTAATAGTGCATTTTACTCGCCATTTCATGCGCTTTGAGATGCTGCTTAGCCCAATACGCTATCCGAAATAGGAGCGACGTAAATTGAACAAATGCGATAGAATTTCGCTCAATTCTTATATTAACCATAATATAGAATGATCTAATCGGGTCTCTGATTGCCTTATCATAGAAGTTTAATAGTGTATTTTACTCGTCATTACATGCGTTTTAAGGTGCCGCCTAGCCCAATACGCTATCTGAAATTGGAGCTACGTAAATTGAACAAGTGTGATAGAGTTTCGCTGAATTCTTAAATTAACCATAATATAAAATGATCTAATCGTGTCTCCGATTGCCTTATCATAGAAGTTTAATAGTGCATTTTACTCGTCATTTCGTGCGCTTTAAATTTCCGCTTAGCCCAATACGCTATCTGAAATAGGAGCGACGTAAATTTAACAAATGTGATAGAATTTTGCTGAATTCTTAAATTAACCATAATATGAAATGATCTAATCGGGTCCCTGTTTGCCCTACACTAGAAGTTTAATAGTGCATTTTACTCGCCATTTCATGCGCTTTGAGATGCTGCTTAGCCCAATACGCTATCCGAAATAGGAGCGACGTAAATTGAACAAATGCGATAGAATTTCGCTGAATTCTTATATGAACCAAAATATAAAAAAATCTAATCGGGTCTCTGATTGCCCTATCATAGAAGTTTAATAGTGCATTTTACTCGCCATTCCATGCGCTTTAAGATGCCGCCTAGCCCAATACGCTATCTGAAATAGGAGCGACGTAGATTGAACAAAAGTGATAGGATTACTCAGAATTCTTATATTAACCATATTATAGAATGATCTAATCGGGTCTCTGATTGCCCTATCATAGATGTTTAATAGTGCATTTTACTCGCCATTTCATGAGCTTTAAGGGGCCGTCTAACCCAATCTGCTATCTGAAATTGGAGCTACGTAAATTGAACAAATGTGATAGAGTTACGCAGAATTCTTACATTAACCATAACATAGAATGGTCTAATCGGGTCTCTGATTGCCCTATCTTAGGAGTTTAGTAGTGCATTTTACAAGTCATTTCATGCGCTTTAAGGTGCCGCCAGGCCCAATCCGCTATCTGAAATAGGCGCGATATAAATTGAACAAATGTGATAAAATTACGGTGAATTCTTATATTAAAAAAAATATAAAATGATCTAATCGGGTCTCTGATTGCCCTATCATAGAAGTTTAATAGTGCATTTTACTCAACGCTTCATGCACTTTAAGATGCCGCCTAGAACAATACGCTATCTGAAATAGGGGCTACGTAAATTGAACAAATGTGATAAAATTTCGCCGAATTCTTATATTAACCATAATATAAGATGACCTAATCGGGTCTCTGTTAGCCCTATCCGAGAAGTTTGGTAGTGCATTTTACTCGACATTTCACGCGCCTTAAGACGCCGCCTAGCCCAATACGCTATCTGAAATTGGAGCTACGTAAATTGAACAAATGTGATAGAATTTCGCAGAATTCTTATATTAACAATAATATAAAATGATCTGATCGGGTCTCTGATTGCCCTATCATAGAAGGTTAGTAGTGAATTTTACTCGCCATTCCACGCGCTTTAAGATGCCGCCTAGCACAATACGCTATCTGAAATAGGGGCGTCGTAAATTGAACAAATGTGATAGAATTACGCTGAATTCTTACATTAACCATAACATAGAATGATCTAATCGGGTCTCTGATTGCCCTATCATAGAAGTTTAATAGTTCATTTTACTCGACATTTCATGCGCTTTAAGATGCCACCTAGCCCAATACGCTATCTGAAATTGGAGCTACGTAAATTGAACAAACGTGATAGAATTACGCAGAATTCTTATATTAATCCAAACATAAGATGACCTTATCGGGTCTCTGATTGCCCTATCCTCGAAGTTTAGTAGTGCATATTACTCGATATTTCATGCGCTTTAAGATGCCGCTTAGCCCAATACGCTATCTGAAGTAGGAGCGACATAAATTGAACAAATGTGATAGAATTACGCAGAATTCTTGTATTAACCATAATATAATACGATCTATTCGGGTCTCAGATTGCCCTATCATAGAAGGTAATAGTGCATTTTAGTCCTCATTTCATGCGTTTTAAGGTGCCGGTTAGCCCATTACGCTATCTAGAATAGGAGCGACGTAAATTGAACAAATGTGATAGAATTTCGCTGTATTCTTATATTAACCATAATATAAGATGACCTAATCGGGTCTCTGATTGCCCTATCCGAGAAGCTAAGTAGTGCATTTTACTCGACATTTCATGCGCTTTAAGATGCTGCCTAGTCCAATGAGCTATCTGAAATTGGAGGTACGTAAATTGAACAAGCGTGATAGAATTACGCAGAATTCTTATATTAACCAAAATATAATACGATCTACTCGGTTCTCTGATTGCCCTATCATAGAAGTTTAATAGTGCATTTTACTCGCCATTTCATGCGCTTTAAGGTGCCGCTTAGCCCAATACGCTATCTGAAATAGGACCGACGTAAACTGAACAAATGTGATAGAATATCGCTGAATTCTTATATTAACCATAATATAAGATGACCTAACCGGGTCTCTGATTGCTGTATCCGAGAAGTTTAGTAGTGCGTTTTACTCGTCACTTCGTGCGCTTTAAGGTGCCGCCTAGCCCAATACGCTATCTGAAATAGGAGCGACATAAATTGAACAAATGTGATAGAATTTCGCAGAATTCTTATATTAACCATAATATAATGCGATCTATTCGGGTGCCTGATTGCCCTATCATAGAAGTTTAATAGTGCATTTTACTCGTCCTTTCATGTGCTTTAAGGTGCCGCCTAGCCCAATACGCTATCTGCAATAGGAGCGACGTAAATTGAACAAATGTGATAGAATTTTGCTGAATTCTTATATTGACCATAATATAATATGATCTATTCGGGTGTCTGATTGCCCTATCATAGAAGTTTAATAGTGCATTTCACTCGTCATTTCATGCGCTTGAAGGTGCCGCCGAGCCCAGTACGCTATCTGAAATAGGGGCGACGTAAATTGAACAAATGTGATAGAATTACGCAGAATTCTTATATTAACCATAATATAATACGATCTATTCGGGTCTCTGATTGCCCTATCATAGAAGTTTAATAGTGCATTTTACTCGTCCTTTCATGTGCTTTAAGGTGCCGCCTAGCCCAATACGCTATCTGAAATAGGAGCGACGTAAATTGAAGAAATGTGATAGAATTTTGCTGAATTCTTATATTGACCATAATATAATATGATCTATTCGGCTCTCTGATTGCCCTATCATAGAAGTTTAATAGTGCATTTTACTCGTCATGCCATGCGCTTTAGGTGCCGCTTAGCCCAATGCGCTATCTGAAATGGGAGCGACGTAAATTGAACAAATGTGATAGAATTACGCAGAATTCTTATATTAACCATAATTTAAAATGACCTAATCCTATCTCTGATTGCCGTATCCGAGAAGTTTAGTAGTGCATTTTACTCGTCATTTCATGCGCTTTAAGGTGCCGCTTAGCCCAATACGCTATCGGAAATAGGAGCGACGTAAATTGAACAATTGTGATAGAATTACGCACAATTCTTATATTAACCATAATATAGAATGATCTAATCGGGTCTTTGATTGCCCTAGCATAGAAGGTTAGAAGTGTATTTTACTCGTTATTCTACGCGCTTTAAGGTGCCGCCAAGCCCAATACGCTATCTGAAATAGGAGCGACATAAATTGAACAAACGTGACAGAATTACGCAGAATTCTTATATTAACCATAATATAATACGATATAGACGGTTCTCTGATTGACCTATCATAGAAGTTTAATAGTGCATTCTACTCGTCATTTCATGCGCTTTAAGGTGTCGCTTAGCCCAATACGCTATCTGTAATAGGAGCGACGTAAATGGAACAAATGCGATAGAATTTCTCTGAATTCTTAAATTAACCATAATATGAAATGATCTAATCGGGTCTCTGTTTGCCCTACCCTAGAAGTTTAATAGTGCATTTGACTCGACATTTCATGCGCTTTAAGATGCCAACAAGCCCAGTACGCTATCTCTAAATAGCGGCGACGTAAATTGAACAAATGTGACAGAATTACGCAGAATTCTTATCTTAAACATAATATTATACGATCTATCCGGTTCTCTGATTGCCCTATCATAGAAGTTTAATAGTGCATGTTACTCGTCATTTCATGCGCTTTAAGGAGCCGCCTAGCCCAATACGCTATCTGAAATAGGAACGACGTAAATTGAACAAATGTGATAGAATTACGCAAGAATTATTATATTAACCATAATATAATACGATCTATTCTGGTTTCTGATTGCCCTATCATAGAAGTTTAATAGTGCATTTTACTCGTCCTTTCATGTGCTTTAAGGTGCCGCCTAGCCCAATACGCTATCTGAAATAGGAGCGACGTAAATTGAACAAATGTGATAGAATTTTGCTGAATTCTTATATTAAACATAATATAATATGATCTATTCGGGTCTCTGATTGCCCTATCATAGAAGTTTAATAGTGTATTTCACTCGTCATTTCATGCGCTTTAAGGTGCCTCCTAGCCCAGTACGCTGTCTGAAATAGGGGCGACGTGAATTGAATAAATGTGATAGAATTACGCAGAATTCTTATATTAACCATAATTTAAAATGACATTGTCGGGTCTGTGATTGCCCTATCCGAGAAGTTTAGTAGTGCATTTTACTCGTAATTGCATGCGCTTTATGATGCCGCTTAGCCCAGTACGCTATCTGAAATAGGAGCGACATAAATTGAACAAATGTGATAGAGTTACGCAGAATTCTTATATTAACCATAATATAAAATGATCCAATCGGGTCTCTGTTTGCCCTACACTAGAAGTTTAATAGTGCATTTTACTCGACATTTCATGCGCTTTAAGATGCCACCTTGTCCAAAACGGTATCTGAAATTGGAGCTACGTAAATTGAACAGACGTGATAGAATTACGCAGAATTCATATTGCTGCGCCGGGGATTATCATTGCACGACATGTTCACACTTATAACTTTATTATCAGGATATAAACAAGGAATGGCAGAGTCTATAATATCGCGTCTTGTCTCCTTGACTGTCAATCAGACTCTCTCATTGATCTGTTTCATCAATAACGGCGATCGTCCCTTAACGACAGATCGAACGCTCCCTTCGGGTCGATCACGGTTGGCTTCACGGTGTTCGTAACAATATGTTAACCATAATATAATACTATCTAATCGGGTCTCTGATTGCCCTGTCACAGAAGTTCAGCAGTGCATTTTACTCGTCATTTCATGCGCTTTAAGGCGCCGTCTAGCCCAATCCGCTATCTGAAATTGGAGCAGCGTAAATTGAATAAATGTGATAGAGTTACGCAGAATTCTTATATAAACCATAATATAAATGATCTCATCGGGTCTCTGCTTGCCCTATCAAAGAAGTTTAGTCCTGCATTTTACTCGTCATGCCATGCGCTTTAAGGTGCCGCATAGCCCAATGCGCTATCTGAAATGGGAGCGACGTAAATTGAACAAGTGTGATAGAATTACGCAGAATTCTTATATTAACCATAATTTAAAATGACATAATCGTATCTCTGATTGCCCTATCATAGAAGTTTGAAAGTGCATTTTACTCGTCATTTCATGCGCTTTAAGGTGCCGCCTAGCCCAATACGCTATCTG
>CAKAJE020000264.1:238519-369382 GCA_916610135.2 Macropis europaea
CGCTTAGCCCAATAAGCTATCGGAAATAGGAGCGACGTAAAGTGAACAAATGTGATAGAATTTCGCAGAATTCTTATGTTAACCAAAATATAAAATGATCTGATCTGGTCTCTGTTCGCCATAGCCTAGAAGTTTAATAGTGCATTTTGTTCGCCATTTCATGCGCTTTGTGATGCCACTTAGCCCAATACGCTATCTGAAATAGGAGCGACGTAAATTGAACAAATGTGATAGAATTTCCGTGAATTCTTATATTAACCATAATATAAAATGATCTAATCGGGTCTCTGTTTGCTCTATCATAGAAGTTTAGTAGTGCATTTTACTCGCCATTTCATGCGCTTTGAGATGCCGCTTAGCCCAATACGCTATCTGAAATAGGAGCGACGTAAGATGAACAAATGTGATAGAATTACGCTGAATTCTTATATTAATCGTAATATAAAATGATCTAATCGGGTCTCTGTTTGCCCTACCCTAGAAGTTTAATAGTGAATTTTATTCGCCATTTCATGCGCTTTGAGATGCCGCATAGCCTAATACGCTATCTGAAATAGGAGCGACGTAAATTGGACAAATGTGATAGAATTTCCGTGAATTCTTATATTAACCTTAATGTAAAATGATCTAATCGGGTCTCTGTTCGCCCTACCATAAAAGTCTAATAGTGCATTTCACTCGCCATTTCATGCGCTTTGAGATGCCGCTTATCCCAATACGCTATCTGAAATAGGAGCGACGTAAGTTCAACAAATGTGATAGAATTACGCTGCATTCTTATATTAACCGTAATATAAAGTGATCTAATCGCGTCTCTGTTTGCCCTACCCTAGAAGTTTAATAGTGCATTCTATTCACCATTTCACGCGCTTTGAGATGCCGCTTAGCCCAATACGCTATCTGAAATAGGAGCGACGTAAATTGAACAAATGTGATAGAATTTCCCTGAAATCTTATATTAAACAAAATATAAAATGATCTAATCGGGTCTCTGATTGCCCTATTATAGAAGTTTAGTAGTGTATTTTACTCGCCATTCCACGCGCTTTAAGTTGCCGCCTAGCCAAATACGCTATCAGAAATAGGAGCGACGTAAGTTGAACAAATGTGATAGAATTACGCTGCATTCTTATATTAACCGTAATATAAAATGATCTAATCGGGTCTCTGATTGCCCTATCATAGAAGTTTAGTAGTGCATTTTACTCGTCATTTCATGCGCTTTGAGATGCCGCGTAGCCCAATACGGTATCTGAAATAGGAGCGACGTAAATTGAACAAATGTGATAGCATTTCCCTGAAATCTTATATCAAACAAAATATAAAATGATCTAATCGGGTCTCTGATTGCCCTATCATAGAAGTTTAGTAGTGCATTTTACTCGGCATTCCACGCGCTTTAAGATCGCGCTCAGCCCAGTACGCTATCAGAAATAGGAGCGATGTAAGTTGAACAAATGTGATAGAATTTCGCTGAATTCTTTTATTAACCATAATGTAAAATGATCTAATCGGGTATCTGTTTGCCCTACCCTAGAAGTTTAATAGTGCATTTTACTCGCCGTTTCATGCGCTTTGAGATGCCGCTTAGCCCAATACGCTATTTGAATTAGGAGCGATGTAACTTGAACAAATGTGATAGAATTACGCTGAATTCGTATATTAACCGTTATATAAAATGATCTAATCGGGTCTCTGTTTGAATTATCCTAGAAGTTTGATAGTGCATTTCACTCGCCATTTCATGCGCTTTGAGATGCCGCTTAGCCCAATACGCTATCTGAAATAGGAGCGATGTAAATTGAACAAATGTCATAGAATTACGCTGAATTCTTATATAAAACAAAATATAAAATGAAATAAGCGGGTCTCTGATTGCCCTATCTCAGAAGATGAGCAGTGCATTTTACTCGCCATTCCACGCGCTTTAAGTTGCCGCCTAGCCCAGTACGCTATCTGAAATAGGAGCGACGTAAATTGAACAAATGTGATAGAATTTCCCTGAATTCTTATATTAACCTTAATGTAAAATGATCTGTTCGGGTCTCTGTTCGCCCTACCCTAGAAGTTTGATAGTGCATTTTACTCGCCATTCCACGCGCTTTAAGTTGCCGCCTAGCCCAATACGCTATCTGAAATAGGAGCGACGTATGTTGAACAAATGTGATAGAATTTCGCTGAATTCTTATATTAACCATAATGTAAAATGATCTAATCGGGTCTCTGTTCGCCCTAGCCGAGAAGTTTAATAGTGCATTTTATTCGCCATTTCATGCGCTT
This sequence comes from Macropis europaea, assembly GCA_916610135.2. Taxonomy (NCBI): domain Eukaryota; kingdom Metazoa; phylum Arthropoda; class Insecta; order Hymenoptera; family Melittidae; genus Macropis; species Macropis europaea. The sequence goes on from CAKAJE020000264.1 coordinate 240,800, forward strand.
TGAGATGCCGCTTGGCCCAACACGCTATCTGTAATAGGAGCGACGTAAGTTGAACAAATGTGATAGGGTTTCGCTGAATTCTTATATTAACCAAAATATAAAATGATCTGATCGGGTCTCTGATTGCCCTATCATAGAAGGCTAATAGTGCATTTTACTCGCTATTCCACGCGCATTAAGATGCCGTCTAGCCCAGTAGGCTATCTGAAGTAGGAGTGACGTAAATTGAACAAATGTGATAGAATTACGCTTAACTCTTATATTAATCGTAATATAAAATGATCTAATCGGGTCTCTCTTTCCCTTACCCTGGAAGTTTAATAGTGCATTTCACTGGTCATTTCATGCGCTTTGAGATGCCGCTTAGACCAATACGCTATCTGAAATAGGAGCCACGTAAATTTAACAAATGTGATAGAATTTCGCTGAATCCTTTTATTAACCATAATGTAATATGATCTAATCGGGTCTCTGTTTGCCTTACCCTAGAAGTTTAATAGTGCATTTTACTCGCCCTTCCACGCGCTTTAAGATGCCGCCTAGCCCAGTACGCTATCTGAAATAGGAGCGACGTAAGTTTAACAAATGTGATAGAATTTCCCTGAAATCTTACATTAAACAAAATATAAAATGATCTAATCGGGACTCCGATTGCCCTATCATAGAGGTTTAATAGTGCATTTTGGTCGCCATTCCACGCGCGTCAAGATGCCGCCTAGCCCATTACGCTATCTGAAATAGGAGCGACGTAAATTGAACAATTGTGACAGAATTTTTCTGAATTCTTAAATTAATCATAATATAAAATGATCTAAGCGGGTCTCTGCTTGCCCTGCCCTAGAAATTTAATAGCGCATTTTACTCCTCATTTCATGCGCTTTGAGATGCCGCTTTGCCCAATACGCTATCTGAAATAGGAGCGATGTAAATTGAACAAATGTGATAGAATTTCGCTGAATTCTTTTATTAACCATAATGTAAAATGACCTAAACGGGTGTCTGTTCGCCCTAGCCTAGAAGTTTAATAGTGCATTTTATTCGCCATTTCATGCGCTTTGTGATGCCGCTTAGCCCAATACGCTATCTGAAATAGGAGCGACGTAAATTGAACAAATGTGATAGAATTCCCTTGACATCTTATATTAAACAAAATATAAAATAATCTAATCGGGTCTCCGATTGCCCTATCATAGAAGTTTAGTAGTGCATTTTACTCGCCCTTCCACGCGCTTTAAGATGCCGTAGAGCCCAGTACGCTATCTGAAATAGGAGCGACGTAAGTTGAACAAATGTGATAGAATTACGCTGAATTCTTATATTATCCGTAATATAAAATGATCTAATCGGGTCTCTGTTTGCCTTACCCTAGAAGATTAATAGTGCATTGTACTCGCCATTTCATGCGCTTTGAGATGCCGCGTAGCCCAATACGCTATCTGAAATAGGAGCAACGTAAATTGAACAAATGTGATAGAATTTCGCTGAATTCTAAAATTAACCATAATATAAAATGATCTAGTCGGGTCTCTGTTTGCCCTACCCTAGAAGTTTAATAGTGAATTTTACTCGCCATTTCTTGCGCTTTGAGATGCCGCTTAGCCCAATACGCTATCTGAAATATGAGCGACGTAAATTGAACAAATGTGATAGAATTTCGCTGAATTCTCATATTAACATTAATGTAAAATGATCTAATCGAGTCTCTGTTCGACCTACCCTAGAAGTTTAATAATGCATTTCACTCGTCATTTCATGCGCTTTGAGATGCCGCTTAGCCCAATAAGCTATCTGAAATAGGAGCGACGTAAATTGAACAAATGTGATAGAATTTCGCTGAATTCTTATATTAACCAACATATAAAATGATCTAATCGGGTCTCCGATTGCCCTATCATAGAAGTTTAATAGTGCATTTTAGTTGCCATTCCACGCGCGTTAAGATGCCGCCTAGCCCAGTACGCTATCTGAAATAGGAGCGACGTAAATTGAACAAATGTGATAGAATTTCCCTGAATTCTTATATTAACCTTAATGTAAAATGATTTGATCGGGTCTCTGTTCGCCCTACCCTAGAAGTTTAATAGTTCATTTTACTCGTCATTTCATGCGCTTTGAGATGCCGCTTAGCCCAATACGCCATCTGAGATAGGAGCGATATAAATTGAACGAATGTGATAGAATTACGCTGAATACTTATATTATCCATAATATAAAATGATCTAATCGGGTCTCTGTTTGCCCTAGCCTAGAAGTTTAATAGTCCATTTTATTCGACATTTCATGCGCTTTGGGATGCCGCTTAGCCCAATACGCTATCTGAAATAGGAGCGACGTAAATTGAACAAATGTGATAGAATTTCCCTGAAATCTTACATTAAACAAAATATAAAACGATCTAATCGGGACTCCGATTGCCCTATCATAGAAGTTTAGTACTGCATTTTACTCGCCATTCCACGCGCTTTAAGCTGCCGCCTAGTCCAGTACGCTATCTCAAGCAGGAGCGGCGTAAGTTGATCAAATGTGATAGAATAACGCTGAATTCTTATATTATCCGTAATATAAAATGATCTAATCGGTTCTCTGTTTGCCTTATCCTAGAAGCTTAATAGTACATCTTACTCGCCATTTCATGCGCTTTGAGATGCCGCTAGCCCAATACGCTATCTGAAATAGGAGAGACGTAAATTGAACAAATGTGATAGAATATCCCTGAATTCTTATATTAACCTTAATGTAAAATGATCTGATCGGGTCTCTGTTTGCTTTACCCTAGAAGTTTAATAGTGCATTGTACTCGCCATTTCATGCGCTTTGAGATGCCGCTTAGCCCAATACGCTATCTGAGATAGGAGCGATATAAATTGAACAAATGTGATAGAATTTCGCTGAATTCTTTTATTAACCATAATGTAAAATGATCTAATCGGGTCTCTGATTGCCTTGTCATAGAAGTTTAGTGGTGCATTTTAGTCGCCATTCCACGCGCTTCAAGATGCCGCCTAGCCCATTACGCTATCTGAAATAGTAGCGACGTAAATTGAACAATTGTGACAGAATCTTTCTGAATTCTTAAATTAATCATAATATAAAATGATCTAAGCGGGTCTCTGCTTGCCCTGCCCTAGAAATTTAATAGCGCATTTTACTCCTCATTTCATGCGCTTTGAGATGCCGCTTAGCCCAATACGCTATCTGAAATAGGAGCGATGTAAATTGAACAAATGTGATAGAATTTCGCTGAATTCTTTTATTAACCATAATGTAAAATGACCTAATCGGGTCTCTGTTCGCCCTAGCCTAGAAGTTTAATAGTGCATTTTATTCGCCCTTCCACGCGCTTTGAGATGCCGCTTAGCCCAATACGCTATCTGAAATAGGAGCGACGTAAATTGAACAAATGTGATAGAATTACGCTGAATTCTTATATTAACCGTAATATAAAATGATCTAATCGGGTCTCTGTTTGCTTTACATTAGAAGTTTAATAGTGCATTGTACTCGCCATTTCATTCGCTTTGAGATGCCGCTTAGCCCAATACGCTATCTGAAATAGGAGCGACGTAAGTTGACCAAATGTGATTGAATTTCGCTGAATTGTTTTATTAACCATAATGTAAAATGATCTAATCGGGTCTCTGTTCGCCCTAGCCTAGAAGTTTAATCGTGCATTTTACTCCTCATTTCATGCGCTTTGAGTTGCCGCTTAGCCCAATACGCTATCTGAAATAGGAGCGATATAAATTGAACAAATGTGGTAGAATTTCGCTGAATTCTTTTATTAACCTTAATGTAAAATGATCTAATCGGGTCCCTGTTCGCCCTAGCCTAGAAGTTTAATAGTGCATTGTACTCTCCATTTCATACGCTTTGAGATGCCGCTTAGCCCAATAAGCTATCTGGAATAGGAGCGACGTAAATTGAACAAATGTGATAGAATTTCCCTGAATTCTTATATTAACCTTAATGTAAAATGATCTGATCGGGTCTCTGTTCGCCCTACCCTAGAAGTTTAATAGTGCATTTTACTCGTCATTTTATGCGCTTTGAGATGCCGCTTAGCCCATTACGCTATCTGAAATAGGAGCGACGTAAATTGAACAAATGTGATAGAATTTCGCTCAATTCTTATATTAACGAAATTATAAAATGATCTAATCGGGCCTCTGATTGCCCTATCATAGAAGTTTAATCGTGCATTTTATTCGCCATTTCATGCGCTTTGAGATGCCGCCTAGCCCAATACGCTTACTGAAATAGGAGCGACGTAAATTGAACAAATGTGATAGAATCTTGCTGAATTCTTATATTAAACAAAATATAAAATGATCTAATCTGGTCTCTGATTGCCCTATCATAGAAGGTTAATAGTGCATTGTACTCGCCATGTCATGCGCTTTGAGATGCCGCGTAGCCCAATACGCTATCTGAAATAGGAGCGACGTAAATTGAACAAATGTGATAGAATTTCGCTGAATTCTAAAATTAACCATAATATAAAATGATCTAGTCGGGTCTCTGTTTGCCCTACCCTAGAAGTTTAATAGTGAATTTTACTCGCCATTTCTTGCGCTTTGAGATGCCGCTTAGCCCAATACGCTATCTGAAATATGAGCGACGTAAATTGAACAAATGTGATAGAATTTCGCTGAATTCTCATATTAACATTAATAAAAAAAGATCTAATCGAGTCTCTGTTCGCCCTACCCTAGAAGTTTAATAGTGCATTTCACTCGTCATTTCATGCGCTTTGAGATGCCGCTTAGCCCAATAAGCTATCTGAAATAGGAGCGACGTAAATTGAACAAATGTGATAGAATTTCGCTGAATTCTTATATTAACCAACATATAAAATGATCTAATCGGGTCTCCGATTGCCCTATCATAGAAGTTTAATAGTGCATTTTAGTTGCCATTCCACGCGCGTTAAGATGCCGCCTAGCCCAGTACGCTACCTGAAATTGGAGCGACGTAAATTGAACGAATGTGATAGAATTTCCCTGAATTCTTATATTAACCTTAATGTAAAATGATTTGATCGGGTCTCTGTTCGCCCTACCCTAGAAGTTTAATAGTTCATTTTACTCGTCATTTCATGCACTTTGAGATGCCGCTAAGCCCAATACGCTATCTGAGATAGGAGCGATATAAATTGAACAAATGTGATAGAATTACGCTGAATACTTATATTATCCATAATATAAAATGATTTAATCGGGTCTCTGTTTGCCCTAGCCTACAAGTTTAAATAGTGCATTTTATTCGCCATTTCATGCGCATTGGGATGCCGCTTAGCCATTACGCTATCTGAAATAGGAGCGACGTAAATTGAACAAATGTGATAGAATTTCGCTGATTCTTATATTAACCAAATTATAAAATGATCTAATCGGGCCTCTGATTGCCCTACCCTAGAAGTTTAATAGTCCATTTTACTCGTCATTTCATGCGCTTTCAGATGCCGCTTAGCCCAATACGCTATCTGAAATAGGAGTGATGTAAATTGAACAAATGTGATAGAATTACGCTGAATTCTTATATTAACCATAATATAAAATGATGTAATCGGGTCTCTGGTTTGCCTTACCCTAGAAGTTTAATAGTGCATTTTACTCGCCATTTCATGCGCTTTGAGATGCCGCTTAGCCCAATACGCTATCTGAAATAGCAGCGACGTAAATTGAACAAATGTGATAGAATTTCCCTGAAATCTTATATTAAAAAAATATCAATGATCTGATCGGGTCTCTGGTTGCCCTATCATAGAAATTAGTGGTGCATTTTACTCGCCATTCCACGCGCTTCAAGATGCCGCCTAGCCCAGTACGCTATCTGAAATAGGAGCGACGTAAATTGAACAAATGTGATAGAATTTCGCTGAATTCTTTTATTAACCATAATATAAAATGATCTAATCGGGTCTCTGTTTGCCCTACCCTAGAAGTTTAATAGTGCATTTTACTCGCCATTTCATGCGCTTTGAGATGCCGCTTAGCCCAATACGCTATCTGAAATAGGGCGACGTAAGTTGACCAAATGTGTTGAATTTCGCTGAATTGTTTTATTAACGAAATTATAAAATGATCTAATCGGGCCTCTGATTGCCCTATCATAGAAGTTTAATCGTGCATTTTATTCGCCATTTCATGCGCTTTGAGATGCCGCCTAGCCCAATACGCTTACTGAAATAGAGCGACGTAAATTGAACAAATGTGATAGAATCTTGCTGAATTCTTATATTAAACAAAATATAAAATGATCTAATCTGGTCTCTGATTGCCCTATCATAGAAGGTTAATAGTGCATTGTACTCGCCATGTCATGCGCTTTGAGATGCCGCGTAGCCCAATACGCTATCTGAAATAGGAGCGCCGTAAATTGAACAAATGTGATAGAATTTCGCTGATTCTAAAATTAACCATAATATAAATGATCTAGTCGGGTCTCTGTTTGCCCTACCCCTAGAAGTTTGATAGTGAATTTTACTCGCCATTTCTTGCGCTTTGAGATGCCGCTTAGCCCAATACGCTATCTGAAATATGAGCGACGTAAATTGAACAAATGTGATAGAATTTCGCTGAATTCTCATATTAACATTAATAAAAAAAGATCTAATCGAGTCTCTGTTCGCCCTACCCTAGAAGTTTAATAGTGCATTTCACTCGTCATTTCATGCGCTTGAGATGCCGCTTAGCCCAATAAGCTATCTGAAATAGGAGCGACGTAAATTGAACAAATGTGATAGAATTTCGCTGAATTCTTATATTAACCAACATATAAAATGATCTAATCGGGTCTCCGATTGCCCTATCATAGAAGTTTAATAGTGCATTTTAGTTGCCATTCCACGCGCGTTAAGATGCCGCCTAGCCCAGTACGCTATCTGAAATTGGAGCGACGTAAATTGAACGAATGTGATAGAATTTCCCTGAATTCTTATATTAACCTTAATGTAAAATGATTTGATCGGGTCTCTGTTCGCCCTACCCTAGAAGTTTAATAGTTCATTTTACTCGTCATTTCATGCGCTTTGAGATGCCGCTAAGCCCAATACGCTATCTGAGATAGGAGCGATATAAATTGAACAAATGTGATAGAATTACGCTGAATACTTATATTATCCATAATATAAAATGATTTAATCGGGTCTCTGTTTGCCCTAGCCTACAAGTTTAATAGTGCATTTTATTCGCCATTTCATGCGCATTGGGATGCCGCTTAGCCATTACGCTATCTGAAATAGGAGCGACGTAAATTGAACAAATGTGATAGAATTTCGCTGAATTCTTATATTAACCAAATTATAAAATGATCTAATCGGGCCTCTGATTGCCCTACCCTAGAAGTTTAATAGTCCATTTTACTCGTCATTTCATGCGCTTTCAGATGCCGCTTAGCCCAATATGCTATCTGAAATAGGAGTGATGTAAATTGAACAAATGTGATAGAATTACGCTGAATTCTTATATTAACCATAATATAAAATGATGTAATCGGGTCTCTGTTTGCCTTACCCTAGAAGTTTAATAGTGCATTTTACTCGCCATTTCATGCGCTTTGAGATGCCGCTTAGCCCAATACGCTATCTGAAATAGCAGCGACGTAAATTGAACAAATGTGATAGAATTTCCCTGAAATCTTATATTAAAAAAATATCAAATGATCTGATCGGGTCTCTGGTTGCCCTATCATAGAAATTTAGTGGTGCATTTTACTCGCCATTCCACGCGCTTCAAGATGCCGCCTAGCCCAGTACGCTATCTGAAATAGGAGCGACGTAAATTGAACAAATGTGATAGAATTTCGCTGAATTCTTTTATTAACCATAATATAAAATGATCTAATCGGGTCTCTGTTTGCCCTACCCTAGAAGTTTAATAGTGCATTTTACTCGCCATTTCATGCGCTTTGAGATGCCGCTTAGCCCAATACGCTATCTGAAATAGGGGCGACGTAAGTTGACCAAATGTGTTGAATTTCGCTGAATTGTTTTATTAACTATAATGTAAAATGATCTAATCGGGTCTCTGTTCGCCGTAGCCTAGAAGTTTAATAGTGCGTTTTACTCGTCATTTCATGCGCTTTTAGATGCCGCTTAGCCCAATACGCTATCTGAAATAGGAGCGACGTAAATTGAACAATTGTGACAGAATTTTTCTGAATTCTTAAATTAACCATAATATAAAATGATCTAAGCGGGTCTCTGCTTGCCCTGCCCTAGAAATTCAATAGCGCATTTTACTCCTCATTTCATGCGCTTTGAGATGCCGCTTAGCCCAATACGCTATCTGAAATAGGAGCGATGTAAATTGAACAAATGTGATAGAATTTCGCTGAATTCTTTTATTAACCATAATGTAAAATGACCTAATCGCGTCTCTGTTCGCCCTAGCCTAGAAGTTTAAAAGTGCATTTTATTCGCCATTTCATGCGCTTTGAGATGCCGCTTAGCCCAATACGCTATCCGAAATAGTTGCGACGTAAATTGAACAAATGTGATAGAATTTCGCTGAATCCTTATATTAACCTTAATGTAAAATGATGTAATCGTGTCTCTGTTTGCGCTACCCTAGAAGTTTAGTAGTGCACTTCACTCGTCATTTCATGCGCTATGAGATGCCGCTTAGCCCAATACGCTATCTGTAATAGGAGCGACGTAAATTGAACAAGTGTGATAGAATTTCGCTGAATTCTTATATTAACCAAAATATAAAATGATCTAATCGGGTCTCTGATTGCCCTATCACAGAAGTTTAATAGTGCATTTTACTCGCTATTCCACGCGCTTTAACATGCCGCCTAGCCCAATACGCTATCTGAAATAGGAGCGACGTAAATTGAACAAATGTGATAGAGTTTCGCTGAATTCTTAAATTAACCATAATATAAAATGATCTAATCGGGTCTCTGTTTGCCCTACCCTAGAAGTTTAATAGTGCATTTTACTCGACATTTCATGCGCTTTGAGATGCTGCTCAGCCCAATACGCTATCTGAAATTGGAGCGCCGTAAATTGAACAAATGTGATAGAATTTCGCTGAATTCTCGTATTAACCAAAATATAAAATGATCTAGTCGGGTCTCTGATTGCTCTATCATAGAAGTGTAATAGTGCATTTTCCTCGCCGTTCCACGCGCTTTGAGCTGTCGCTTAGCCCAGTACGCTATCTGAAATAGGAGCGACGTAAATTGAACAAATGTGATAGAATTTCCCTGAAATCTTATATTAAGCAAATATAAAATGATCTAATCGTGTCTCTGATTGCCCTATCATAGATGTTTAGTAGTTCATTTTACTCGCATTTCCACGCGCTTTAAAATGCCGCCTAGCGCAGTACACTATCTCAGATAGGAGCGACGTAAGTTGAACAAATGTGATAAAATTACGCTGCATTCTTATATTAACCTTAATGTAAAATGATCTAATCGGGTCTCTGTTTGCCCTACCCTAGAAGTGTAATAGTGCATTTTACTCGTCATTTTATGCGCTTTGAGATGCCGCTCAGCCAAATACGCTATCTGAAATAGGAGCGACGTAAATTGAACAAATGTGATAGAATTTCGCTGAATTCTTATATTAATCAAAATATGAAATGATCTAATCGGGTCTCTGTTCGCCCTATCCTAGCCGTTTAATCGTGCATTTCACTCGACATTTCATGCGCTTTGAGATGCCGCTTAGCCCAATACGCTACCTGAAATAGGAGCGACGTAAATTGAACAAATCTGATAGAAATTCGCTGAATTCTTATATTAACCAAAATGTAAAATGATCTAATCGGGTCTCTGTTCGCCCTACCCTAGAAGTTTAATAGTGCATTTTACTGGCCATTTCATGCGCTTTGAGAAGCCGCTTAGCCCAATACGCTATCTGAAATAGGAGCGACGTAAATTTAACAAATGTGATAGAATTTCCCTGAAATCTTGTATTAAGCAAAATATAAAATGATCTAATCGTGTCTCTGATTGCCCTATCATAGAAGTTTAGTAGTTCATTTTACTCGCATTTCCACGCGCTTTAAAATGCCGCCTAGCGCAGTACACTATCTCAGATAGGAGCGACGTAAGTTGAACAAATGTGATAAAATTACGCTGCATTCTTATATTAACCTTAATGTAAAATGATCTAATCGGGTCTCTGTTTGCCCTACCCTAGAAGTGTAATAGTGCATTTTACTCGTCATTTTATGCGCTTTGAGATGCCGCTCAGCCAAATACGCTATCTGAAATAGGAGCAACGTAAATTGAACAAATGTGATAGAATTTCGCTGAATTCTTATATTAATCAAAATATGAAATGATCTAATCGGGTCTCTGTTCGCCCTATCCTAGCCGTTTAATCGTGCATTTCACTCGACATTTCATGCGCTTTGAGATGCCGCTTAGCCCAATACGCTACCTGAAATAGGAGCGACGTAAATTGAACAAATGTGATAGAAATTCGCTGAATTCTTATATTAACCAAAATGTAAAATGATCTAATCGGGTCTCTGTTAGCCCTACCCTAGAAGTTTAATAGTGCATTTTACTGGCCATTTCATGCGCTTTGAGATGCCGCTTAGCCCAATACGCTATCTGAAATAGGAGCGACGTAATTTAACAAATGTGATAGATGTACGCTGAATTATTATAGTAACCGTAATATAAAATGATGTAATCGGGGCTCTGTTTGCCTTACCCTAGAAGTTTAATTGAGCATTTTACACACCATGTCATGCGCTTTGTGATGCCGCTTAGCCCAGTACGCTATCTGAAATAGGAGCGACGTAAATTGAACAAATGTGATAGAATTTCGCTGAATTCTTATATTAACCAAAATATGAAATGATCTAATCGGGTCTCTGTTCGCCCTATCCTTGCAGTTTAATAGTGCATTTCACTCGTCATTCCACGCGCTTTAGGATGCCGATTAGCCCAATACGCTATCTGAAGTAGGAGCGACGTAAATTGAACAAATGTGATAGAACTTCGCTGAATTCTTATATGAACCATAATATAAAATGATATAATCGGGTCTCTGATTGCCATATCATAGAAGTTTAATAGTGCATTTTACTCATCATTCCACGCGCTGTAAGATGCCGCCTAGCCCAGTACGCTATCTGAAATAGGAGCGACGTAAATTGAACAAATGTGATAGAATTTCCCTGAATTCTTATATTAACCTTAATGCAAAATGATCTAATCGGGTCTTTGTTCGCCCAACCCTAGAAGTTTAATAGTGCATTTCACTCGTCATTTCATGCGCTTTGAGATGGCGCTTAGCCCAATACGCTATCTGAAATAGGAGCGACGTAAATTGAACAAATGTGATAGAAAATCCCTGAATTCTTAAATTAACCATAATATAAAATGATCTAACCGGGTCTCTGATTGCCCTACCCTAGAAGTTTAATAGTGCATTTTACTTGCCATTTCATGCGCTTTGAGATGCCGCATAGCCCAATACGATATCTGAAATAGGAGCGACGTAAATTAATCAAATGTGATAGAATTTCGCTGAATTCATATATTAACCAAAATATAAAATGATCTAATCGGGTCTCTGATTTCCCTATCATAGAAGATTAACAGTGCATTTTACTCGCCATTTCTTGCGCTTTGAGATGCCGCTTAGCCCAATACGCTATCTGAAATAGGAGCGACGTAAATTAAACAAATGTGATAGAATTTCGCTGAATTCATATATTAACCAAAATATAAAATGATCTAATCGGGTCTCTGATTGCCCTATCATAGAAGATTAACAGTGCATTTTACTCGCCATTCCTCGCGTTTTAAGATGCCGCCTAGCCCAGTACGCTAGCTGAAATAGGAACGACGTAAATTGAAAAAATGTGACAGAATTTTGCTGAATTCTTAAATTAACCATAATATAAATTAATCTAATCGGGTCTCTGTTTGCCCTACCCTAGAAGTTTAATAGTGCATTTTACTCGCCATTTCATGCGCTTTGAGATGCCGCTTAGCCCAATACGCTATCTGAAATAGGAGCGACGTAAATTGAACGAATGTGATAGAATTACGCTGAATTCTTATATTAACCGTAATATAAAATGATCTAATCGGGTCTCTGTTTGCCTTATCCTAGAAGTTTAATAGTGCATTTTACTCGCCATTTCATGCGCATTGAGATGCCGCTTAGCCCAATACGCCATCTGAAATAGGAGCGACATAAATTGAACAAATGAGATAGAGTTTCGCTGAATTCTTATATTAACCATAATATAAAATGATCTTATCGGGTCTCTGTGTGCCCTACCCTAGAATTTTAATAGTGCATTTTACTCTCCATTTCTTGCGCTTTGAGATGCCGCTTAGCCCAATACGCTATCTGAAATTGGTGCTACGTAAATTGAACAAACGTGATAGAATTACGCAGAATTCTTATGTTAACCATAATATAATACGATCTATTCGGGTCTCTGATTGCCCTATCATAGAAGTTTAATAATGCGTTTCACTCGTCATTACATGCGCTTTAAGGTGCGGCCTAGCCCAATACGCTATCTGAAATAGGAGCGACATAAATTGAGCAAATGGGATAGAATTACGCAGAATTCTTATGTTAACCATAACATAGGATGATCTAATCGGGTCTTTGATTGCCCTATCATAGAAGGTTAGTAGCGCATTTTACTCGTCATTTCATGCGCTTCGAGATGCCGATTAGGCCAATACGCTATCCGAAATAGTTGCGACGTAAATTGAACAAATGTGATAGAATGCGCTGAATCCTTATATTAACCTTAATGTAAAATGATGTAATCGTATCTCTGTTTGCGCTACCCTAGAAGTTTAGTAGTGCATTTCACTCGTCATTTCATGCGCTATGAGATGCCGCTTAGCCCAATACGCTATCTGTAATAGGAGCGACGTAAATTGAACAAGTGTGATAGAATTTCGCTGAATTCTTATATTAACCAAAATATAAAATGATCTAATCGGGTCTCTGATTGCCCTATCACAGAAGTTTAATAGTGCATTTTACTCGCTATTCCACGCGCTTTAACATGCCGCCTAGCCCAATACGCTATCTGAAATAGGAGCGACGTAAATTGAACAAATGTGATAGAATTTCGCTGAATTCTTAAATTAACCATAATATAAAATGATCTAATCGGGTCTCTGTTTGCCCTACCCTAGAAGTTTAATAGTGCATTTTACTCGACATTTCATGCGCTTTGAGATGCTGCTCAGCCCAATACGCTATCTGAAATTGGAGCGCCGTAAATTGAACAAATGTGATAGAATTTCGCTGAATTCTCGTATTAACCAAAATATAAAATGATCTAGTCGGGTCTCTGATTGCTCTATCATAGAAGTGTAATAGTGCATTTTCCTCGCCGTTCCACGCGCTTTGAGCTGTCGGTTAGCCCAGTACGCTATCTGAAATAGGAGCGACGTAAATTGTACAAATGTGATAGAATTTCCCTGAAATCTTATATTAAGCAAAATATAAAATGATCTAATCGTGTCTCTGATTGCCCTATCATAGAAGTTTAGTAGTTCATTTTACTCGCATTTCCACGCGCTTTAAAATGCGGCCTAGCGCAGTACACTATCTCAGATAGGAGCGACGTAAGTTGAACAAATGTGATAAAATTACACTGCATTCTTATATTAACCTTAATGTAAAATGATCTGATCGGGTCTCTGTTCGCCCTACCCTAGAAGTTTAATAGTGCATTTTTCTCGTCATTTCATGCGCTTTGAGATGCCGCCTAGCCCAATACGCTATCAGAAATAGGAGCGACGTAAATTGAACAAATGTGATAGAATTTCGCTGAATTCTTTTATTAACCATAATGTAAAATGATCTAACCGGGCCTCTGATTGCCCTATCATAGAAGTTTAATAGTGCATTTTATTCGCAATTTCATGCGCTTTGAGATGACGCCTAGCCCAATACGCTATCTGAAATAGGAGCGACGTAAATTGAACAAATGTGATAGAATTTTGTTGAATTCTTAAATTAACCATAATATAAAATGATCTATTCGGGTCTCGGTTTGCCCTGCCCTGGAAGTTTAATAGTGCATTTTACTCGCCATTTCATGCGCTTTGAGATGCCCCTTTGCCCAATACGGTATCTGAAATAGGAGCGATGTAAGTTGAACAAATGTGATAGAATTTTGCTGAATTATTAAATTAACCATAATATAAAATGATCTAATTGGGTCTCTGTTTACCCTACCCTAGAAGTTTAATAGTGCGTTTTACTCGGCATTTCATGCGCTTTGAGATGCCGCTTAGCCCAGTACGCTATCTGAAATAGGAGCGACGTAAATTGAACAAATGTGATAGAATTTCGCTGAATTCTTATAATAACCAAATTATAAAATGATCTAATAGGGTCTCTGATTTCCCTATCATAGAAGTTTAATGGTGCATTTCACTCATCATTTCATGCGCTTTAAGATGCCGCTTAGCCCAGTACGCTATCTGAAATAGGAGCGACGCGAATTGAACAAATGTGATAGATTTTTGCTGAATTCTTAAATTAACCATACTATAAAATGATCTAATCGGGTCTCTGTTTGCCCTACCCTAGGAGTTTAATAGTGCATTTCACTCGTAATTTCATGCGCTTTGAGATGCCGCTTAGCCCTATACGCTATCTGAAATGGGAGCGATGTAAATTGAACAAACGTGATAGAATTTCGCTGAATTCTTTTATTAACCATAATGTTAAATGATCTAATCGGGTCTCTGTTCGCCCTAGCGTAGAAGCTTAATCGTGCATTTTATTCGTCATCTCATGCGCTTTGAGATGCCGCTTAGCCCAGTACGCTATCTGAAATAGGAGCGACGTAAATTGAACAAATCTGATAGAATTTTGCCGAATTCTTAAATTAACCATAATATAAAATGATGTAATCGGGTCTCTGTTCGCCCTACCCAAGAAGTTTAATAGTGCATTTCTCTCGCCATTTCATGCGCTTTGAGATGCCGCTTAGCCCAATACGCTATCTGAAATAGGAGCGACGTAAATTGAACAAATGTGATAGAATTTCGCTGAATTCTTATATTAACCAAAATATCAAATGATCTAATCGGGTCTCTGTTTGCCCTACCGTAGAAGCTTAATAGTGCATTTTACTCGCCATTTCTTGCGCTTTGAGATGCCGCTTAGCCCAATACGCTATCTGAAATATCAGCGACGTCAGTTGAACAAATGTGATAGAATTACGCTGAATTCTTATATTAACCGTAATATGAAATGATCTAATCGGGTCTCTGTTTGCCCTACCGTAGAAGTTTAATAGTGCATTTCACTCGTCATTTCATGCGCTTTGAGATGCCGCTTAGCCCAATAAGCTATCTGAAATAGGAGCGACGTAAATTGAACAAATGTGATAGAATTTCGCTGAATTCTTATATTAACCAAAATATAAAATGCTCTAATCGGGTCTCTGATTGCCCTATCATAGAAGTTTAATAGTGCATTGTACTCGCCATTCTACGCGCTTTAAGATACCGCCTATCCCAGTACGCTATCTGAAATAGGAGCTACGTAAGTTGAACAAATGTGACAGTATTACGCTGCATTCTTATATTAACCGTAATATAAATTGATCTAACCGGGTCTCTGTTTGCCTTATCCTAGAAGTTTAATAGTGCATTTTCTCGCCATTTCATGCGCTTTGAGATGCCGCTTATCCCAATACGCTATCTGAAATAGGAGCGATGTAAATTGAACAAATGTGATAGAATTTCGCTGAATTCTTTTATTATCCATAATGTTAAATGATCTAATCATCTCTCTGTTCGCCGTAGCGTAGAAGCTTAATAGTGCATTTTATTCGTCATTTCATGCGCTTTGAGATGCCGCTTAGCCGAATAGGCTATCTGAAATAGGAGCGACGTAAATTGAACAAATGTGATAGAATTTCGCTGAATTCTTATATTAACCAAAATATAAAATGTTCTAATCGGGTCTCTGATTGCCCTATCATAGAAGTTTAATAGTGCATTGTACTCGCCACTCCACGCACTTTAAGATGCCGCCTAGCCCAGTACGCTCTCTGAAATAGGAGCGACGTAAGTTGAACAAATGTGATAGAATTTTGCTGAATTCTTAGATTAACCATTATATAAAATGATCTAACCGGGTCTCTGATTGCCCTACCCTAGAAGTTTAATAGTGCATTTTACTTGCCATTCCACGCGCTTTAAGTTTCCGCCTAGCCCAATACGCTATCTGAAATATCAGCGACGTCAGTTGAACAAATGTGATAGAATTACGCTGAATTCTTATATTAACCGTAATATAAAATGATCTAATCGGGTCTCTGTTTGCCTTATCCTAGAAGTTTAATAGTGCATTTCACTCGTCATTTCATGCGCTTTGAGATGCCGCTTAGCCCAATAAGCTATCTGAAATAGGAGCGACGTAAATTGAACAAATGTGATAGAATTTCGCTGAATTCTTATATTAACCAAAATATAAAATGCTCTAATCGGGTCTCTGATTGCCCTATCATAGAAGTTTAATAGTGCATTTTACTCGCCATTCCACGCGCTTTAAGATGCCGCCTAGCCCAGTATGCTATCTGAAATAGGAACGACGTAAATTGAACAAATGTGATAGGATTTTGCTGAATTCTTAAATTAACCATAATATGAAATGATCTAATCGGGTCTCTGTTTGCCCTACCCTAGAAGTTTAATAGTGCATTTTACTCGTCATTTCATGCGCTTTCAGATGCCGCTTAGCCCAATACGCTATCTGAAATGGGAGCGATGTAAATTGAAGAAACGTAATAGAATTTCGCTGAATTCTTTTATTAACCATAAGGTTAAATGATCTAATCGGGTCTCGGTTCGCCCTAGCGTCGAAGCTTAATAGTGCATTTTATTCGTCATCTCATGCGCTTTGAGATGCCGCTTAGCCCAATACGCTATCTGAAATAGGAGCGACGTAAATTGAACAAATGTGATAGAATTTCGCTGAATCCTTATATTAACCAAAATATAAAATGATCTAATCGGGTCTCTGATTGCCCTGTCATAGAAGTTTAATAGTGCATTTCTCTCGCCATTTCATGCGCTTTGAGATGCCGCTTAGCCCAATACGCTATCTGCAATAGGAGCGACGTAAATTGAACAAATGTGATAGAATATCGCTGAATTCTTAAATTAACCATAATATAAAATGATCTAATCGGGTCTCTGATTGCCCTATCATAGAAGTTTAATAGTGCATTGTACTCGCCATTCCACGCGCTTTAAGATACCGCCTAGCCCAGTACGCTATCTGAAATAGGAGCTACGTAAGTTGAACAAATGTGACAGTATTACGCTGCATTCTTATATTAACCGTAATATAAATTGATCTAACCGGGTCTCTCTTTGCCTTATCATAGAAGTTTAATCGTGCATTGTACTCGCCATTCCACGCACTTTAAGATGCCGCCTAGCTCAGTACGCTATCTGAAATAGGAGCGACGTAAATTGAACAAATGTGATAGAATTTCCCTGAATTCTTATATTAACCTTAATGCAAAATGATCTAATCGGGTCTTTGTTCGCCCAACCCTAGAAGTTTAATAGTGCATTTCACTCGTCATTTCATGCGCTTTGAGATGGCGCTTAGCCCAATACGCTATCTGAAATAGGAGCGACGTAAATTGAACAATTGTGATAGAAAATCCCTGAATTCATAAATTAACCATAATATAAAATGATCTAACCGGGTCTCTGATTGCCCTACCCTAGAAGTTTAACAGTGCATTTTACTCGCCATTTCTTGCGCTTTGAGATGCCGCTTAGCCCAATACGCTATCTGAAATAGGAGCGACGTAAATTAAACAAATGTGATAGAATTTCGCTGAATTCATATATTAACCAAAATATAAAATGATCTAATCGGGTCTCTGATTGCCCTATCATAGAAGATTAACAGTGCATTTTACTCGCCATTCCTCGCGTTTTAAGAAGCCGCCTAGCCCAGTACGCTAGCTGAAATAGGAACGACATAAATTGAAAAAATGTGACAGAATTTTGCTGAATTCTTAAATTAACCATAATATAAATTAATCTAATCGGGTCTCTGTTTGCCCTACCCTAGAAGTTTAATAGTGCATTTTACTCGCCATTTCATGCGCTTTGAGATGCCGCTTACCCCAATACGCTATCTGAAATAGGAGCGACGTAAATTGAACGAATGTGATAGAATTACGCTGAATTCTTATATTAACCGTAATATAAAATGATCTAATCGGGTCTCTGTTTGCCTTATCCTAGAAGTTTAATAGTGCATTTTACTCGCCATTTCATGCGCATTGAGATGCCGCTTAGCCCAATACGCCATCTGAAATAGGAGCGACATAAATTGAACAAATGTGATAGAGTTTCGCTGAATTCTTATATTAACCATAATATAAAATGATCTTATCGGGTCTCTGTGTGCCCTACCATAGAATTTTAATAGTGCATTTTACTCGCCATTTCTTGCGCTTTGAGATGCCGCTTAGCCCAATACGCTACCTGAAATTGGAGCGCCGTAAATTGAACAAATGTGATAGAATTTCGCTGAATTCTCGTATTAACCAAAATATAAAATGATCTAGTCGGGTCTCTGATTGCTCTATCATAGAAGTGTAATAGTGCATTTTCCTCGCCGTTCCACGCGCTTTGAGCTGTCGCTTAGCCCAGTACGCTATCTGAAATAGGAGCGACGTAAATTGAACAAATGTGATAGAATTTCCCTGAAATCTTATATTAAGCAAAATATAAAATGATCTAATCGTGTCTCTGATTGCCCTATCATAGAAGTTTAGTAGTTCATTTTACTCGCATTTCCACGCGCTTTAAAATGCCGCCTAGCGCAGTACACTATCTCAGATAGGAGCGACGTAAGTTGAACAAATGTGATAAAATTACGCTGCATTCTTATATTAACCTTAATGTAAAATGATCTAATCGGGTCTCTGTTTGCCCTACCCTAGAAGTGTAATAGTGCATTTTACTCGTCATTTTATGCGCTTTGAGATGCCGCTCAGCCAAATACGCTATCTGAAATAGGAGCGACGTAAATTGAACAAATGTGATAGAATTTCGCTGAATTCTTATATTAATCAAAATATGAAATGATCTAATCGGGTCTCTGTTCGCCCTATCCTAGCCGTTTAATCGTGCATTTCACTCGACATTTCATGCGCTTTGAGATGCCGCTTAGCCCAATACGCTACCTGAAATAGGAGCGACGTAAATTGAACAAATGTGATAGAAATTCGCTGAATTCTTATATTAACCAAAATGTAAAATGATCTAATCGGGTCTCTGTTCGCCCTACCCTAGAAGTTTAATAGTGCATTTTACTGGCCATTTCATGCGCTTTGAGATGCCGCTTAGCCCAATACGCTATCTGAAATAGGAGCGACGTAAATTTAACAAATGTGATAGATGTACGCTGAATTATTATATTAACCGTAATATAAAATGATGTAATCGGGGCTCTGTTTGCCTTACCCTAGAAGTTTAATTGAGCATTTTACACACCATGTCATGCGCTTTGTGATGCCGCTTAGCCCAGTACGTTATCTGAAATAGGAGCGACGTAAATTGAACAAATGTGATAGAATTTCGCTGAATTCTTATATTAACCAAAATATGAAATGATCTAATCGGGTCTCTGTTCGCCCTATCCTTGCAGTTTAATAGTGCATTTCACTCGTCATTCCACGCGCTTTAGGATGCCGATTAGCCCAATACGCTATCTGAAATAGGAGCGACGTAAATTGAACAAATGTGATAGAATTTCGCTGAATTCTTAAATTAAACATAATATAAAATGATCTAATTGGGTCTCTGTTTGCCCTACCCTAGAAGTTTAATAGTGCATTTTACTCGTCATATCATGCGCTTTGAGATGCCGCTTAGCCCAATACGCTATCTGAAATAGGAGAGATGCAAATTGAACAAGTGTGATAGAATTTCGCCGAATTCTTATATTAACCAAAATATAAAATGATCTAATCGAGTCTCTGATTGCCATATCATAGAAGTTTGTAGTGCATTTTACTCGCATTTCCACGCGCTTCAAAATGCCGCCCATCCCAGTACGCTTTCTGAAATAGGAGCGACGTAAGTTGAACAAATGTGATAGAATTACGCTGAATTCTTATATTAACCTTAATATAAAATGATCTAATCGGGTCTCTGTTCGACCTACTCTACAAGTTTAATAGTGCATTTCACTCGCCATTTCATGCGCATCGTGATGCCGCTTAGCCCAATAAGCTATCCGAAATAGGAGCGACGTAAATTGAACAAATGTGATAGAATTTCGCAGAATTCTTATATTAACCAAAATATAAATTGATCTAATCGGGATTCTGATTGCCCTATCATAGAAGTTTAATAGTGCATTTTACTCGCCATACCACGCGCTTTAAGATTCCGCCTAGCCCAGTTCGCTATCTGAAATAGGAACGACGTAAATTGATCAAATGTGATAGAATTTCGCTGAATTCTTAAATTAACCATAATGTAAAATGATCTAATCGGGTCTCTGTTTGCCATACCCTAGAAGTTTAATAGTGCATTTTACTCGTCATTTCATGCGCTTTGAGATGCCGCTCAGTCCAATACGCTATCTGAAATAGGAGCGACGTAAATTGAACAAATGTGATAGAATTTCCCTGAAATCTTATATTAAACAAAATATACAATGATCTAATTGGGTTCTGATTGCCCCATCATAGAAGTTTATAAGTGCATTTTACTCGCCATTCCACGCGCTTTAAGATGCCGCATAGCCCAGTACGCTATCTGAAATAGGAGCGACGTAAGTTGAACAAATGTGATAGAATTACGCTGAATTCTTATATTAACCGTAATATAAAATGATCTAATCGAGTCTCTGTTTGCCTTATCCTAGAAGTTGAATAGTGCATTTCACTCGCCATTTCATGCGCTTTGACATGCTGCTTAGCACAATACGCTATCTGAAATAGGAGCGACGTAAATTGAGCAAATGTGCTAGAATTTCGCTAAATACTTATATTAACCAAAATATAAAATGATCTAATCGGGTCTCTGATTGCCCTATCATAGAAGTTTAATAGTGCATTTTACTCGCCATTCCACGCGCTGTAAGATGCCGCCTAGCCCAGTACGCTATCTGAAATAGGGGCGACGTAAATTGAACAAATGTGATAGAATTTCGCTGAATTCTTATATTAACCTTAATGTAAAATGATCTAATCGGGTCTCTGCTCCACCTACCCTAGAAGTTTAATAGTGCATTTCACTCGTCATTTCATGCGCTTTGAGATGCCGCTTAGCCCAATAAGCTATCTGAAATAGGAGCGACGTAAATTGAACAAAAGTGATAGAATTTCTCTGAAATCTTATATTAAACAAAATATAAAATGAACTAATCGGGTCTCTGATTGCCCTGTCATAGAAGTTTAATAGTGCATTTCACTCGAAATTTCATGCGCTTTGAGATGCCGCTTAGCTGAATACGCTATCTGAAATATGAGCGACGTATATTGAACAAATGTGATAGAATTTCGCTAAATTCTTATATTAACCTTAATGTAAAATCATCTAATTGGGTCTCTGATTGCCATATCATAGAAGTTTAATAGTGCATTTTACACGGCATGCCACGCGCTTTAAGATGCCGCCTAGCCCAGTTCGCAATCTGAAATAGGAACGACGTAAATAGAACAAATGTGATAGAATTTTGCTGAATTCTTAAATTAACCATAATATAAAATGTTCCAATCGGGTCTCTGTTTGCCCTACCTTAGAAGTTTAATAGTGCATTTTACTCGCCATTTCATGCGCTTTGAGATGCCGCTTAGCCCAATACGCTATCTGAAATAGGAGCGACGTAAATTGAACAAATGTGATAGAATTTTCCTGAAATCTTATATTAAACAAAATATAAAATGATCTAATCGGGTCTCTGATTGCCCTATCATAGAAGTTTAGAAGTGCACTTTACTCGCCCTTCCACGCGCTTTAAGCTGCTGCCCAGCGCAGCACGCTATCTGAAATAGGGGCGACGTAAGTTGAACAAATGTGACAGAATTATGCTGAATTCTTATATTAACCGTAATATAGAATGATCTCATCGGGTCTCTGTTTGCCTTACCCTAGAAGTTTAATAGTGCATTTTACTCGCCATTTCATGCGCTTTGAGATGCCGCTTAGCCCAATACGATATCTGAAATAGGAGCGACGTAAATTGAACAAATGTGATAGAATTACGCTGAATTCTTATATTAACCATAATGTAAAATGATCTAATCGGGTCTTTGTTTGCCCTACTCTAGAAGTTTAATAGTGCATTATTTTCGCCATTTCATGCGCTTTGAGATGCCGCTTCGCCCAATACGATATCTGAAATAGGAGCGACGTAAATTGAACAAACGTGATAGAATTTCGCTGAATTCTTATATTAAACAAAATATAAAATGATCTAATCGGGTCTCTGATTGCCCTATCATAGAAGTTTAATGGTGCATTTTACACGCCATTCCACGCGCTTTGAGATGCCGCTTAGCCCAATACGCTATCTGAAACAGGAGCGACGTAAATTGAAGAAATGTGATAGAATTTCGCTGTATTCTTATATTAACCATAATATAAAATGATGTAATCGGGTCTTTGTTTGCCTTACCCTAGAAGTTTATTAGTGCATTATATTCGCCATTCCACGCGCTTTAAGATGCCGATTAGCCCAGTAAGCTATCTGAAATAGTAGCGACGTAAGTTGAACAATTGTGATAGAATTACGGTGAATTCTTATATTAACCGTAATATAAAATGATCTAATCGGGACTCTGTTTGCCTTACCCTAGAAGATTAATAGTGCATTTTACTCGCCATTTCATGCGCTTTGAGATGCCGCTTAGCCCAATAGGCTATCTGAAATATGAGCGACGTAAATTGAACAAATGTGATAGAATTTTGCAGGATTCTTATATTAACCGTAATATCAAATGATATAATCGGGTCTCCGTTTGCCCTACCCTAGAAGTTTAATAGTGCATTTTACTCGCCATTTCATGCGATTTCAGATGCCGCTTAGCCCAATACGCTATCTGAAATAGGAGCGACGTAAATTGAACAAATGTGATAGAATTTCGCTGAATTCCTAAATTAACCATAATATAAAATGATCTAATCGGGTCCCTGTTGGCCCTACCCTAGAAGTTTAATAGTGCATTTTACTCGCCATTTCATGCGCTTTGAGATGCCGCCTAACCCAATACGCTATCTGAAACAGGAGCGACGTAAATTGAAGAAATGTGATAGAATTTCGCTAAATTCTTAAATGAACCATAATATAAAATGGTCTAATCGGGTCTCTGTTTGCCCTACCCTAAAAGTTTAATAGTGCATTTTACAGGGCATTCCACGCGCTTTAAGATGCCGCCTAGCCCAGTACGCAGTCAGAAATAGGAGCGACGTAAATTGAACAAATGTGATAGAATTTTGCTGATTTCTTATATTTACCTTAATATAAAATGATCTAATCGGGTCTCTGTTTGCCCTACCCTAGACGTTTAATAGTGCATTTTACTCGCCATTTCTTGCCCTTTGAGATGCAGCATAGACCAATACGCTATCTGACATATGAGCGACGTAAATTGAACAAATGTGATAGAATTTCGCTGAATTCTTATATTAACCAAAATATAAAATGATCTAATCGGGTCTCTGATTGCCCTATCATAGAAGTTTAGTTGTGCATTTTGCTCGCCATTCCACGCGCTTTAAGCTGCCGCCTAGCCCAGTACGCTATCTGAAATAGGAGCGACGTAAATTAAACAAATGTGATAGAATTTCTCTGAAATCTTATATTAAACAAAATATAAAATGATCTAATCGGGTCTCTGATTGCCCTAACATAGAAGTTTAGAAGTGCATTTTACTCGCCCTTCCACGCTCTTTAAGATTCCGCCCAGCCCAGTACGCTTTCTGAAATATGTGCGACGTAAATTGAACAAATGTGATAGAATTTCGCTAAATTCTTATATTAACCTTAATGTAAAATGATCTAATCGGGTCTCTGATTGCCCTATCATAGAAGTTTAATAGTGCATTTTACACGGCATTCCACGCGCTTTAAGATGCCGCCTAGGCCAGTTCGCAATCTGAAATAGGAACGACGTAAATTGAACAAATGTGATTGAATTTCGCTGACTTCTCATATTAACCAGAATGTAAAATGATCTAATCGGGTCTCTGTTCGCCCTACCCTAGAAGTTTAATAGTGCATTTCACTCGACATTTCATGCGCTTTGAGATGCCGCCTAGCCCAGTACGCTATCTGAAATAGGAGCGACGTAAATTGAACTAATGTGGTAGAATTTCGCTGAATTCTTAAATTAGCCATAATATAAAATGATCCAATCGGGTCTCTGTTTGCCCTATCCTAGAAGTTTAATAGTGCATTTTATTCGCCATTTCATGCGCTTTGAGATGCCGCTTAGCCCACTACGCTATCTGAAATAGGAGCGACGTAGATTGAACAAATGTGATAGAATTATGCTGTATTCTTATATTAACCGTAATATAAAATGATGTAATCGGGTCACTGTTCGCCCTAACCTAGAAG
This sequence comes from Macropis europaea, assembly GCA_916610135.2. Classification (NCBI taxonomy): domain Eukaryota; kingdom Metazoa; phylum Arthropoda; class Insecta; order Hymenoptera; family Melittidae; genus Macropis; species Macropis europaea. The sequence goes on from CAKAJE020000264.1 coordinate 265,386, forward strand.
TTTAATAGTGTATTTTACTCGCCATTTTATGCGCTTTGAGATGCCGCATAGCCTAATACGATATCTGAAATAGGAGCGACGTAAATTGAACAAATCTGATAGAATTACGCTCAATTCTTATATTAACCGTAATATAAAATGATCTAATCGGGTCTCTGATTGCCCCACCCTAGAAGTTTAATAGTGCATTTTACTAGCCATTTCATGCGCTTTGAGATGCCGCTTAGCCCAATACGCTATCTGTAATAGGAGCGACGTAAATTGGACAAATGTGATAGAATTTCGCTGAATTCTTATATTAACCATAATGTAAAATGATCTAATCGGGGCTCTGTTCGCCCTACACTAGAAGTTTAATAGTGCATTTTACTCCCCATTTCATGCGCTTTGAGATGCCGCTTAGCCCAATACGCTATCTGAAATAGGAGTCACGTAAGTTGAACAAATGTAATAGAATTACGCTGCATTCTTATATTAACCATAATGTAAAATGATCTAATCGGGTCTCTGATTGCCCCACCCTAGAAGTTTAATAGTGCATTTTGCTAGCCATTTCATGCGCTTTGAGATGCCGCTTAGCCCAGTACGCTATCTGAAATAGGAGCGACGTAAGTTGAACGAATGTGATAGAATTTCGCTGAATTCTTAAATTAACCATAATATAAAATGATCTAACCGGGTCTATGGTTGCCCTACCCTAGAAGTTTAATAGTGCATTTTACTAGCCATTTCATGCGCTTTGAGATGCCGCTTAGCCCAATACGCTATCTGAAATAGGAGCGACGTAAATTGAACGAATGTGATAGAATTTCGCTGAATTCTTAAATTAACCATAATATAAAATGATCTAACCGGGTCTATGGTTGCCCTACCCTAGAAGTTTGACAGTGCATTTTATTCGCAATTTCGTGCGCTTTGAGATGCCGCTTAGCCCAATACGCTATCTGAAATAAGAGCCACGTAAATTGAACAAATGTGATAGAATTACGCTGCATTCTTATATTAACCGTAATATAATGATCTAATCGGGTCTCTGTTTGCCTTACCCTAGAAGCTTAATAGTGTATTTCACTCGCCATTTCAAGCGCTTTGTGATGCCGCTTAGCCCAATACGCTATCTGAAATAGGAGCGACGTAAATTGAACAAATGTGATAGAATTACGCTGAATTCTTATATTAACCATAATGTAAAATGATCTAATCGGGTCTTTGTTTGCCCTACCCTAGAAGTTTAATAGCGCATTATATTCGCCATTCCACGCGCTTTAAGGTGCCGCCTAGCCCAGGACGCTATCTGAAATAGGAGCGACGTAAATTGAACAAATGTGATTGAATTACACTGCATTCTTATATTAACCATAATGTAAAATGATCTAAACGGGTCTCTGTTTGCCTTACCCTAGAAGTTTGATAGTGCATTTTACTCGCCACTTCATGCGCTTTGAGCTGCCGCTTAGCCCAATACGCTATCTGAAATAGGAGCGACGTAAATTGAACAAATGTGATAGAATTACGCTGCATTCTTATATTAACCGAAATATAAAATGATCTAATCAGGTCTCTGTTTGCCTAACCCTAGAAGTTTAATAGTGCATTTTACTCGCCATTTCATGTGCTTTGAGTTGCCGCTTATCCCAATACGCTATCTGAAATAGGAGCGGCGGAAATTGGACAAATGTGATAGAATTTCGCTGACTTCTCATGTTATCCATAATGTAAAATGTTCTAATCGGGTCTCTGTTCGCCCTACCCTAGAAGTTTAATAGTGGATTTCACTCGACCGTTCATGCGCTTTGAGATGCCGCTTAGCCCACTACGCTATCTGAAATAGGAGCGACGTAAACTGAACAAATGTGATAGAATTACGCTGAATTCTTATATTAACAGTAATATAAAATGATATAATCGGGTCTCTGTTTGCCCTACCCTAGAAGTTTAATAGTGCATTTTACTCGCCATTTCATGCGCTTTGAGATGCCGCTTAGCCCAATACGCTATCTGAAATAGGAGCGACGTAGATTGAACAAATGTGATAGAATTACGCTGTATTCTTACATTAACCGTATTATAAAATGATCTAATCGGGTCTCTGTTTGCCTTACCTTAGAAGTGTGATAGTTCATTTTACTCACCATTTCATGTGCTTTGAGATGCCGCATAGCCTAATACGATATCTGAAATAGGAGCGACGTAAATTGAACATATCTGATAGAATTACGCTGAATTCTTATATTAACCGTAATATAAAATGATCTAATCGGGTCTCTGTTTGCATTACCCTAGAAGTTTAATAGTGCATTTTACTCACCATTTCATGCGCTTTGAGATGCCGCTTAGCCCAATACGCTACCTGAAATAGGAGCGACGTAAATTGAACAAATGTGATAGAATTTCGCTGAATTCTTATATTAACCATAATGTAAAATGATCTAATCGGGTCTCTGTTTGCCCTACCCTACAAGTTTAATAGTGCATTTTATTCGCCATTTCATGCGCTTTGAGATGCCGCTTAGCCTAATACGCTATCTGAAACAGGAGCGACGTAAGTTGAACAAATGTGATATAATTTCGCTGAATTCTTACGTTAACCGTAATATAAAATGAGCTAATCGGGTCTGTGTTTGCCTTACCCAAGAAGATTAATAGTGCATTTTACTCGCCATTTCATGCGCTTTGAGATGCCGCTTATCCCAATACGGTATCTGAAATAGGAGCGACGTAAATTGAACAAATGTGATAGAATTTCGCTGAATTCTTATATTAAACCAAATATTAAATGATCTAATCGGGTATCTGATTGCCCTTTCATTGAAGTTTAATAGTGCATTTTACTCGACATTCCACGCGCTTTAAGATGTCACCTAGCCCAGTACGCTATCTGAAATAGGAGCGACGTAAATTGAACAAATGTGATAGAATTTCGCTGAATTCTTATATTAAACGAAATATAAAATGATATAATCGGGTATCTGATTGCCCTTTCATTGAAGTTTAATAGTGCATTTTACTCGCCATTCCACGCGCTTTAAGATGCCGCCTAGCCCAATACGCTATCTGAAATATTAGCGACGTGAATTGAAGAAATGTGATAGAATTACACTGCGTTCTTGTATTAACCATAATGTAAAATGATCTAAACAGGTCTCTGTTTGCCTTACCCTAGAAGTTTGATAGTGCATTTTACTCGCCATTTCATGCGCTTTGAGATGCCGCTTATCCCAATACGGTATCTGAAATAGGAGCGACGTAAATTGAACAAATGTGATAGAATTTCGCTGAATTCTTATATTAAACCAAATATAAAATGATCTAATCGGGACTCCGATTGCCCTACCCTAGAAGTTTAATAGCGCATTATATTCGCCATTCCACGCGCTTTAAGGTGTCGCTTAGCCCAATACGCTATCTGAATTCGGAGCGACGTAGATTGTACAAATGTGATAGAATTATGCTGAACGCTTATATTAACCGTAATATAAAATGATATAATCGGGTCTCTGTTTGCCTTATCATAGAAGCTTAATAGTGCATCTTACTCGCCATTCCACGCGCTTTAAGATGCCGCTTAGCCCAATACGCTATCTGAAATAGGAGCGACGTAAATTGAACAAATGTGATAGAATTTCGCTGAATTCTTATATTAACCATAATGTAAAATGATCTAATCGGGTCTCTGTGCTCCCTAACCTAGAAGTTTAATACTGCATTTCACTCGCCATTTCATGCGCTTTGAGATGCCGCTTAGCCCAATACGCTATCTGAAATAGGAGCGACGTAAATTGATCAAATGTGATAGAATTTCGCTGAATTCTTATATTAAACGAAATATAAAATGATATAATCGGGTATCTGATTGCCCTTTCGTAGAAGTTTAATAGTGCATTTTACTCGCCATTTCATGCGCTTTGAGATGCTGCTTAGCCCAATACGCTATCTGAAATAGGAGCGACGCAAATTGAACAAATGTGATAGAATTTTGCTGAATTCTTATATTAACCGTAATATAAAATGATATAATCGGGTCTCTGTTTGCCTTACCCTAGAAGCTTCATAGTGCATTTTACTCGCCACTTCATGCGCTTTGAGATGCCGCTTAGCCCAATACGCTATCTGAAATAGGAGCGACGTAAATTGAACGAATGTGATATAATTTCGCTGAATTCTTAAATTAACCATAATATAAAATGATCTAATTGGGTCTCTGTTTGCCCTACCCTAGAAGTTTAACAGCGCATTTTACTCGGCATTTCATGCGCTTTGAGATGTCGCTTAGCCCAATACGCTATCTGAATTAGGAGCGACGTAGATTGTACAAATGTGATAGAATTATGCTGAATGCTTATATTAACCGTAATATAAAATGATCTAATCGGGTCTCTGTTTGCCTTATCATAGAAGCTTAATAGTGCATTTTACTCGCCATTCCACGCGCTTTAAGATGCCGCTTAGCCCAATACGCTATCTGAAATAGGAGCGACGTAAATTGAACAAATGTGATAGAATTTCGCTGAACTCTTATATTAACCAAAATATAAAATGATCTAATCGGGTCTCTGATTCCCCTATCATAGAAGTTTAATAGTGCACTTTACTTGCCATTCCACGCGCTTTAAGATGCCGCCTAGCCCAGTACGCTATCTGAAATAGGAGCGACGTAAGTTGAACAAATGCGATAGAATTACGCTGCATTCTTATATTAACCGAAATATAAAATGATCTAATCAGGTCTCTGTTTGCCTAACCCTAGAAGTTTAATAGTGCATTTTACTCGCCATTTCATGTGCTTTGAGTTGCCGCTTATCCCAATACGCTATCTGAAATAGGAGCGGCGGAAATTGGACAAATGTGATAGAATTTCGCTGACTTCTCATGTTATCCATAATGTAAAATGTTCTAATCGGGTCTCTGTTCGCCCTACCCTAGAAGTTTAATAGTGGATTTCACTCGACCGTTCATGCGCTTTGAGATGCCGCTTAGCCCACTACGCTATCTGAAATAGGAGCGACGTACACTGAACAAATGTGCTGGAATTACGCTGAATTCTTATATTAACAGTAATATAAAATGATATAATCGGGTCTCTGTTTGCCCTACCCTAGAAGTTTAATAGTGCATTTTACTCGCCATTTCATGCGCTTTGAGATGCCGCTTAGCCCAATACGCTGTCTGAAATAGGAGCGACGTAGATTGAACAAATGTGATAGAATTACGCTGTATTCTTACATTAACCGTATTATAAAATGATCTAATCGGGTCACTGTTTGCCTTACCTTAGAAGTGTGATAGTTCATTTTACTCACCATTTCATGAGCTTTGAGATGCCGCTTAGCCCAATACGCTGTCTCAAATAGGAGCGATGTACATTGTACAAATGTGATACAATTTCGCTGAATTCCTAAATTAACCATAATATAAAATGATCTAATCGGGTCTCTGTTTGCCCTACCCTAGAAGTTTAATAGTGTATTTTACTCGGCATTTCATGCGCTTTGAAGTGTCGCATAGCCTAATACGGTATCTGAAATAGGAGCGTCGTAAGTTGAACAAATGTGATAGAATTTCGCTGAATTCTTATATTAACCATAACGTAAAATGATCTAATCGGGTCACTGTTCGCCCTAACCTAGAAGTTTAATAGTGTATTTTACTCGCCATTTTATGCACTTTGAGATGCCGCATAGCCTAATACGATATCTGAAATAGGAGCGACGTAAATTGAACATATCTGATAGAATTACGCTGAATTCTTATATTAACCGTAATATAAAATGATATAATCGGGTCTCTGTTTGCCTTACCCTAGAAGCTTCATAGTGCATTTTACTCGCCACTTCATGCGCTTTGAGATGCCGCTTAGTCCAATACGGTATCTGAAATAGGAGCGACGTAAATTGAACGAATGTGATATAATTTCGCTGAATTCTTAAATTAACCATAATATAAAATGATCTAATCGGGTCTCTGTTTGCCCTACCCTACAAGTTTAATAGTGCATTTTATTCGCCATTTCATGCGCTTTGAGATGCCGCTTAGCCTAATACGCTATCTGAAACAGGAGCGACGTAAGTTGAACAAATGTGATATAATTTCGCTGAATTCTTACGTTAACCGTAATATAAAATGAGCTAATCGGGTCTGTGTTTGCCTGACCCAAGAAGATTAATAGTGCATTTTACTCGCCATTTCATGCGCTTTGAGATGCCGCTTATCCCAATACGGTATCTGAAATAGGAGCGACGTAAATTGAACAAATGTGATAGAATTTCGCTGAATTCTTATATTAAACCAAATATAAAATGATCTAATCGGGACTCCGATTGTCCTATCATAGAAGTTTAATAGTGCATTTTACTCGCCATTCCACGCGCTTTAAGATGTCACCTAGCCCAGTACGCTATCTGAAATAGGAGCGACGTAAATTGAACAAATGTGATAGAATTTCGCTGAATTCTTATATTAAACGAAATATAAAATGATATAATCGGGTATCTGATTGCCCTTTCATTGAAGTTTAATAGTGCATTTTATTCGCCATTCCACGCGCTTTAAGATGCCGCCTAGCCCAGTACGCTATCTGAAATAGGAGCGACGTAAATTGAACAAATGTGATATAATTTCGCTGAATTCTTAAATTAACCATAATATAAAATGATCTAATCGGGTCTCTGTTTGCCCTACCCTAGAAGTTTAATAGTGCATTTTACTCGCCATTTCATGCGCTTTGAGATGCCGCAGAGCCCAATACGCTATCTGAAATATTAGCGAAGTAAATTGAAGAAATGTGATAGAATTACACTGCGTTCTTATATTAACCATAATGTAAAATGATCTAAACAGGTCTCTGTATGCCTTACCCTAGAAGTTTGATAGTGCATTTTACTCGCCATTTCATGCGCTTTGAGATGCCGCTTATCCCAATACGGTATCTGAAATAGGAGCGACGTAAATTGAACAAATGTGATAGAATTTCGCTGAATTCTTATATTAAACCAAATATAAAATGATCTAATCGGGACTCCGATTGCCCTACCCTAGAAGTTTAATAGCGTATTATATTCGCCATTCCACGCGCTTTAAGGTGTCCCTTAGCCCAATACGCTATCTGAAGTAGGAGCGACGTAAATTGAACAAATGTGATAGAATTACGCTGAATTCGTATATTAACCGTAATATAAAATGATCTAAGCAGATCTCTCTTTGCCTTACCCTAGAAGTTTAATAGTGCATTTCACTCGTCATTTCATGCGCTTTCAGATGCCGCGTAGTCCAATAAGCTATCTGAAATAGGATCGACGTAAATTGAACAAATGTGATACAATTTTGCTGAATTCTTAAATTAACTATAATATAAAATGATATAATCGGGTCTCTGTTCGCCCTACCCTAGAAGTTTAACAGCGCATTATATTCGCCATTCCACGCGCTTTAAGATGCCGCCTAGCCCAGTACGCTATCTGAAATGGGAGCGACGTAAATTGAACAAATGTGATAGAATTACACTGCATTCTTATATTAACCATAATGTAAAATGATCTAAACGGGTCTCTGTTTGCCTTACCCTAGAAGTTTGATAGTGCATTTTGCTCGCCATTTCATGCGCTTTGTGATGCCGCTTAGCCCAATACCCTCTCGGAAATACGAGCGACGTAAATTGAACGAATGTGATATAATTTCGCTGAATTCTTAAATTAACCATAATATAAAATGGTCTAATCGGGTCTCTGATTGCCCCACCCTAGAAGTTTAATAGTGCATTTTACTAGCCATTTCAAGTGCTTTGAGATGCCGCTTAGCCCAATACGCTATCTGAAATAGGAGCGACGTAAATTTAACAAATGTGATAGAAGTACGCTGAATTATTATATTAACCGTAATATAAAATGATGTAATCGGGTCTCTGATTGCCCCACCCTAGAAGTTTAATTGAGCATTTTACACACCATTTCATGCGCTTTGTGATGCCGCTCAGCCCAGTACGCTATCTGAAATGGGAGCGACGTAAATTGAACAAATGTGATAGAATTTCGCAGAATTCTTATATTAAAGAAAATATAAATTGATGTAATCGGGTCTCTGATTGCCCTACCCTACAAGTTTAATAGTGCATTTTACTCGCCATTTCATGCGCTTTGAGGTGCCGCTTTGCCGATTACGCAAACTGAAATAGGAGCGACGTAAATTGAACAAATGTGATAGAATTTCGCCGAATTCTTATATTAACCATAATGTAAAATGATCTAATCGGGTCTCTGTTCGCCCCACCCTAGAAGTTTAATAGTGCATTTTACTCGCCATTTCATGCGCTTTGAGATGCCGCTTAGCCCAATACGCTAGCTGAAATAGGAGCGTCGTAAATTGAACAGATGCGATACAATTTCGCTGAATTCTTAAATTAACCATAATATAAAATGATCTAATCGGGTCTCTGTTTGCCCTACCCAACAAGTTTAATACTGCATTTTATTCGCCATTTCTCGCGCTTTGAGATGCCGCTTAGCCCAATACGCTATCTGAAACAGGAGCGACGTAAGTTGGACAAATGTGATATAATTTCGCTGAATTCTTAAATTAACCATAATATAAATTGATCTAATCGGGTCTCTGTTTGCCCGACCCTACAAGTTTAATAGTGCATTTTATTCGCCATTTCACGCGCTTTGAGATGCCGCCTAGCCCAGTACGCTATCTGAAATAGGAGCGACGTAAATTGAACAAATGTGATAGAATTACACTGCATTCGTATATTAACCATAATGTAAAATGATCTAAACGGGTCTCTGTTTGCCTTACCCTAGAAGATTGATAGTGCATTTTACTCGCCATTTCATGCGCTTTGTGGTGCCGCTTAGCCCAATACCCTATCTGAAATAGGAGCGACGTAAATTGAACGAATGTGATATAATTTTGCTGAATTCTTAAATTAACCATAATATAAAATGATCTAATCGGGTCTCTGGTTGCCCTACCCCAGAAGTTTAATAGCGCATCTTACTCGCCATTTCATGCTCTTTGAGATGCCGCTTAGCCCAATACGCTATCTGGAATAGGAGCGACGTAAATTGAACGAATGTGATAGAATTTCGCTGAATTCTTAAATTAACCATAATATAAAATGATCTAATCGCGTTTCTGAATGCCCTATCATAGAAGTTTGATAGTACATTTTATTCGCCATTTCATGCGCTTTGAGATGCCGCTTAGCCCAATACGCTATCTGAAATAGGAGCGAAGTAAATTGAACAAATGTGATAAAATTTCGCTGAATACTTATATTAACCATAATATATCATGATCTAATCGGGTCTCTGATTGCCCTATCGTAGAAGGTTAGTAGGGCATTTTACTCGTCATTCCACGCGCTTTAAGATGCCGCCTAGCCCATTACGCTATCTGAAACAGGAGCGACGTTGATTGAATAAATGTGATAGAATTACGCTGAATTCTTATATTAACCGTAATATAAAATGATCTAATCGGGTCTCTGTTTGCCTTACCTTAGAAGTTTTATAGTTGATTGTACTCGCCATTTCATGCGCTTTGAGATGCTGCGTAGCCCAATACGCTATCTGAAATAGGTGTGACGTAAATTGAACAAATGTGATAGAATTTCGCAGAATTCTTATATTAACCATAATGTAAAATGATCTAATCCGGTCTCTGTGCTCCCTACCCTAGAAGTTTAATAGTGCATTTCACTCGCCATTTCATGCGCTTTGAGATGCCGCTTAGCCCAATACGCTATCTGAAATAGGAGCGACGTAAATTGAACAAATGTGATAGAATCTCGCTGAATTCATATAATAAACGAAATATAATATGATCTAATCGGGTATCTGATTGCCCTATCATAGAAGTTTAATAGTGCATTTTACTCGCCATTCCAAGCGCTTTAAGATGCCGCCTAGCCCAGTACGCTATCTGAAATAGGAGCGACGTAAATTGAACAAATGTGATATAATTTCGCTGAATTCTGAAATTAACCATAATATAAAATGATCTAATCGGGTCGCCGTTTGCCCTATCCTAGAAGTTTAATAGTGTAGTTTACTCGCCATTTCATGCGCTTTGAGATGCCGCTTAGCCCAATACGCTCTCTGAAATAGGAGCGACGAAAATTGACGAAATGTGATAGAATTACACTGCGTTCATATATTAACCATAATGTAAAATGATCTAAACGGGTCTCTGTTTGCCTTACCCTAGAAGTTTGATAGTGCGTTTTACTCGCAATTTCATGCGCTTTGAGATGCCGCTTAGCCCAATACCCTATCTGAAATAGGAGCGACGTAAATTGAACGATTGTGATATAATTTCGCTGAATTCTTATATTAACCATAATGTAAAATGATTTAATCTGGTCTCTGTTCGCCCTACCCAAGAAGTTTAATAGTGCATTTTAGTCGCCATTTCATGCGCTTTGAGATGCTGGTTAGCCCAATACGCTATCTGAAATAGGAGCGACATAAATTGAACAAATGTGATAGAATTACGCTGAATTCTTATATCAACCGCAATATAAAATCATATAATCGGGTCTCTGATTGCCCTATCATAGAAGTTTAATAGCGCATTTTACTCGCCATTCCACGCGCTTTAAGATGCCGCTTAGCCCAGTACGCTATCTGAAATAGGAGCGACGTAAATTGAACAAATGTGATAGAATTTCGCAGAATTCTTATATTAAACAAAATATAAAATGATCTAATCGGGTCTCTGATTGCCCTACCCTACAAGTTTAATAGTGCATTTTACTCGCCATTTCATGCGCTTTGAGGTGCCGCTTTGCCGAATACGCAAACTGAAATAGGAGCGACGTAAATTGAACAAATGTGATAGAATTTCGCTGAATTCTTATATTAACCATAATGTAAAATGATCTAATCGGGTCTCTGTTCGCCCAACCCTAGAAGTTTAATAGTGAATTTCACTCTCCCTTCCACGCGCTTTAAGATGCCGCCTAGCCCAGTAGGCTATCTGAAATAGGAGCGACGTAAATTGAACAAATGTGATAGAATTTCGCTGAATTCTTATATTAACCGTAATATAAAAGGATCTAATCGGGTCTCTGTTTGCCCTACCCTAGAAGTTTAATAGCGCATTTTACTCGCCATTTCATGCGCTTTGAGATGCCGCTTAGCCCAATACGCTGTCTGAAATAGGAGCGACGTAAATTGAACGAATGTGATAGAATTTCGCTGAGTTCTTAAATTAACCATAATATAAAATGATCTAATCGGGTCTCTGTTTGCCTTACCTTAGAAGTTTGATAGTGCATTTTACTCACCATTTCATGCGCTTTGAGATGCCGCTTAGTCCAATACGCTATCTGAAGTAGGAGCGACGTAAATTGAACAAATGTGATAGAATTACGCTGAATTCTTATATTAACCATAATATAAAATGGTCTAATCGGGTCTCTGATTGCCCCACCCTAGAAGTTTAATAGTGCATTTTACTAGCCGTTTCATGCGCTTTGAGATGCCGCTTAGCCCAATACGCTATCTGAAGTAGGAGCGACATAAATTGAACAAATGTGATAGGATTACGCTGAATTCTTATATTAACCGTAATATAAAATGATCTAAGCAGATCTCTCTTTGCCTTACCCTAGAAGTTTAATAGTGCATTTCTCTAGTCATTTCATGCGCATTCAGATGCCGCGTAGTCCAATAAGCTATCTGAAATAGGAGCGACGTAAATTGAACAAATGTGATACAATTTTGCTGAATTCTTAAGTTAACTATAATGTAAAATGATCTAATCGGGTCTCTGTTTGCCCTACCCTACAAGTTTAATAGTGCATTTTATTCGCCATTCCATGCGCTTTGAGATGCCGCTTAGCGCAATATGCTATCTGAAATAGGAGCGACGTAAATTGAACAAATGTGATAGAACTTCGATGAATTCTTAAATTAACAATAATATAAAATGATCTAATCTGGTCTCCGTTTGCCCTACCCTAGAAGTTTAATAGTGCACTTTACTCGCCATTTCATGCGCTTTGAGATAGCGCTTAGCCCAATGCGCTAGCTAAAATATGAGCGTCGTAAATTGAACAAATGTGATACAATTTCGCTGAATTCTTATATTAACCATAATGTAAAATGATCTAATCGGGTCTTTGTTTTCCCTACCCTAGAAGGTTAATAGTGCGTTTTACTCGCAATTTCATGCGCTTTCAGATGCCGCCTAGCCCAGTACGCTATCTGAAATAGGAGCGACGTAAATTGAACAAATGTGATAGAATTTCGCTGAATTCTTATATTAACCATAACGTAAATTGATCTAATCGGGTCACTGTTCGCCCTAACCTAGAAGTTTAATAGTGTATTTTACTCGCCATTTCATGCGCTTTGAGATGCCGGATAGCCTAATACGATATCTGAAACAGGAGCGACGTAAATTGAACAAATCTCATAGAATTACGCTGAATTCTTATACTTACCGTAATATAAAATGATCTAATCGGGTCTCTGTTTGCCTTACCCTAGAAGTTTAATAGTGCATTTTACTCACGATTTCATGCGCTTTGCGATGCCGCTTAGCCCAATACGCTATCTGAAATAGGAGCGACGTAAATGGAACAAATGTGATAGAATTTCGCTTTATTCTTATAGTAACCATAATGTAAAATGATCTAATCGGGTCTCTGTTCGCCCTACCCTAGAAGTTTAATAGTGCATTTTACTCGCCATTTCATGCGCTTTGAGATGCCGCTTAGCCTAATACGCTATCTGAAATAGGAGCGACGTAAATTGAACAAATGTGATAGAATTTCGCTGAATTCTTATATTAACCAAAATATAAAATGATCTAATCGGGTCTCTGATTGCCCCACCCTAGAAGTTTAATAGTGCATTTTACTCGCCATTTCATGCGCTATGAGATGCCGCTTAGCGCAATACGCTATCTGAAATAGGAGCGTCGTAAATTTAACAAATGTGATAGAAGTACGCTGAATTATTATATTAACCGTAATATAAAATGATGTAATCGGGTCTCTGTTTGCCTTACCCTAGAAGTTTAATTGAGCATTTTACACACCATTTCATGCGCTTTGTGATGCCGCTTAGCCCAGTACGCTATCTGAAATGGGAGCGACGTAAATTGAACAAACGTGATGGAATTTCGCAGAATTCTTATATTAAAGAAAATATAAAATGATCTAATCGGGTCTCTGATTGCCCTACCCTACAAGTTTAATAGTGCATTTTACTCGCCATTTCATGCGCTTTGAGGTGCCGCTTTGCCGATTACGCAAACTGAAATAGGAGCGACGTAAATTGAACAAAGGCAATAGAATTTCGCCGAATTCTTATATTAACCATAATGTAAAATGATCTAATCGGGTCTCTGTTCGCCCCACCCTAGAAGTTTAATAGTGCATTTTACTCGCCATTTCATGCGCTTTGAGATGCCGCTTAGCCCAATACGCTAGCTGAAATAGGAGCGTCGTAAATTGAACAGATGCGATACAATTTCGCTGAATTCTTAAATTAACCATAATATAAAATGATCTAATCGGGTCTCTGTTTGCCCTACCCAACAAGTTTAATACTGCATTTTATTCGCCATGTCTCGCGCTTTGAGATGCCGCTTAGCCCAATACGCTATCTGAAACAGGAGCGACGTAAGTTGGACAAATGTGATATAATTTCGCTGAATTCTTAAATTAACCATAATATAAATTGATCTAATCGGGTCTCTGTTTGCCCTACCCTACAAGTTTAATAGTGCATTTTATTCGCCATTTCACGCGCTTTGAGATGCCGCCTAGCCCAGTACGCTATCTGAAATAGGAGCGACGTAAATTGAACAAATGTGATAGAATTACGCTGAATTCTTATATTAACCATAATGTAAAATGATCTAATCGGGTCTTTGTTTGCCCTATCCTAGATGTTTAATAGCGCATTATATTCGCCATTTCACGCGCTTTAAGATGCCGCCTAGCGCAGTACGCTATCTGAAATAGGAGCGACGTAAATTGAACAAATATGATACAATTTTGCTGAATTCTTAAATTAACTATAATATAAAATGATCTAATCGGGTCTCTGTTTGCCCTACCCTACAAGTTTAATAGGGCATTTTATTCGCCATTTCATGCGCTTTGAGATGCCGCTTAGCGCAATACGCTATCTGAAATAGGAGCGACGTAAATTGAACAAATGTGATAGAATTTCGATGAATTCTTAAATTAACAATAATATAAAATGATCTAATCGGGTCTCTGTTTGCCCTACCCTAGAAGTTTAATAGTGCATTTTACTCGACATTTCATGCGCCTTGAGATGCCGCTTAGCCCAATACGCTATCTGAAATAGGAGCGACGTAAGTTAAACAAATGTGATATAACTTCGCAGAATTCTTAAGTTAACCGTAATATAAAATGATCTAATCGGGTCTCTGTTCGCCCTACCCTACAAGTTTAATAGTGCATTTTATTCGCCATTTCATGCGCTTTGAGATGCCGCTTAGCGCAATACGCTATCTGAAATAGGAGCGACGTAAATTGAACAAATGTGATAGAACTTCGATGAATTCTTAAATTAACAATAATATAAAATGATCTAATCTGGTCTCCGTTTGCCCTACCCTAGAAGTTTAATAGTGCACTTTACTCGCCATTTCATGCGCTTTGAGATAGCGCTTAGCCCAATGCGCTAGCTAAAATATGAGCGTCGTAAATTGAACAAATGTGATACAATTTCGCTGAATTCTTATATTAACCATAATGTAAAATGATCTAATCGGGTCTTTGTTTTCCCTACCCTAGAAGGTTAATAGTGCGTTTTACTCGCAATTTCATGCGCTTTAAGATGCCGCCTAGCCCAGTACGCTATCTGAAATAGGAGCGACGTAAATTGAACAAATGTGATAGAATTTCGCTGAATTCTTATATTAACCATAACGTAAATTGATCTAATCGGGTCACTGTTCGCCCTAACCTAGAAGTTTAATAGTGTATTTTACTCGCCATTTCATGCGCTTTGAGATGCCGGATAGCCTAATACGATATCTGAAATAGGAGCGACGTAAATTGAACAAATCTGATAGAATTACGCTGAATTCTTATATTTACCGTAATAAAAAATGATCTAATCGGGTCTCTGTTTGCCTTACCCTAGAAGTTTAATAGTGCATTTTACTCACCATTTCATGCGCTTTGCGATGCCGCTTAGCCCAATACGCTATCTGAAATAGGAGCGACGTAAATGGAACAAATGTGATAGAATTTCGCTTTATTCTTATAGTAACCATAATGTAAAATGATCTAATCGGGTCTCTGTTCGCCCTACCCTAGAAGTTTAATAGTGCATTTTACTCGCCATTTCATGCGCTTTGAGATGCCGCTTAGCCTAATACGCTATCTGAAATAGGAGCGACGTAAATTGAACAAATGTGATAGAATTTCGCTGAATTCTTATATTAACCAAAATATAAAATGATCTAATCGGGTCTCTGATTGCCCCACCCTAGAAGTTTAATAGTGCATTTTACTCGCCATTTCATGCGCTTTGAGATGCCGCTTAGCGCAATACGCTATCTGAAATAGGAGCGTCGTAAATTTAACAAATGTGATAGAAGTACGCTGAATTATTATATTAACCGTAATATAAAATGATGTAATCGGGTCTCTGTTTGCCTTACCCTAGAAGTTTAATTGAGCATTTTACACACCATTTCATGCGCTTTGTGATGCCGCTTAGCCCAGTACGCTATCTGAAATGGGAGCGACGTAAATTGAACAAACGTGATAGAATTTCGCAGAATTCTTATATTAAAGAAAATATAAAATGATCTAATCGGGTCTCTGATTGCCCTACCCTACAAGTTTAATAGTGCATTTTACTCGCCATTTCATGCGCTTTGAGGTGCCGCTTTGCCGATTACGCAAACTGAAATAGGAGCGACGTAAATTGAACAAATGCGATAGAATTTCGCCGAATTCTTATATTAACCATAATGTAAAATGATCTAATCGGGTCTCTGTTCGCCCCACCCTAGAAGTTTAATAGTGCATTTTACTCGCCATTTCATGCGCTTTGAGATGCCGCTTAGCCCAATACGCTAGCTGAAATATGAGCGTCGTAAATTGAACAGATGCGATACAATTTCGCTGAATTCTTAAATTAACCATAATATAAAATGATCTAATCGGGTCTCTGTTTGCCCTACCCAACAAGTTTAATACTGCATTTTATTCGCCATTTCTCGCGCTTTGAGATGCCGCTTAGCCCAATACGCTATCTGAAACAGGAGCGACGTAAGTTGGACAAATGTGATATAATTTCGCTGAATTCTTAAATTAACCATAATATAAATTGATCTAATCGGGTCTCTGTTTGCCCTACCCTACAAGTTTAATAGTGCATTTTATTCGCCATTTCACACGCTTTGAGATGCCGCCTAGCCCAGTACGCTATCTGAAATAGGAGCGACGTAAATTGAACAAATGTGATAGAATTACGCTGAATTCTTATATTAACCATAATGTAAAATGATCTAATCGGGTCTTTGTTTGCCCTATCCCAGAAGTTTAATAGCGCATTATATTCGCCATTTCACGCGCTTTAAGATGCCGCCTAGCGCAGTACGCTATCTGAAATAGGAGCGACGTAAATTGAACAAATGTGATACAATTTTGCTGAATTCTTAAATTAACTATAATATAAAATGATCTAATCGGGTCTCTGTTTGCCCTACCCTACAAGTTTAATAGTGCATTTTATTCGCCATTTCATGCGCTTTGAGATGCCGCTTAGTGCAATACGCTATCTGAAATAGGAGCGACGTAAATTGAACAAATGTGATAGAATTTCGATGAATTCTTAAATTAACAATAATATAAAATGATATAATCGGGTCTCTGTTTGCCCTACCCTAGAAGTTTAATAGTGCATTTTACTCGACATTTCATGCGCCTTGAGATGCCGCTTAGCCCAATACGCTATCTGAAATAGGAGCGACGTAAGTTAAACAAATGTGATATAACTTCGCAGAGTTCTTAAGTTAACCGTAATATAAAATGATCTAATCCGGTCTCTGTGCTCCCTACCCTAGAAGTTTAATAGTGCATTTCACTCGCCATTTCATGCGCTTTGAGATGCCGCTTAGCCCAATACGCTATCTGAAATAGGAGCGACGTAAATTGAACAAATGTGATAGAATCTCGCTGAATTCATATAATAAACGAAATATAATATGATCTAATCGGGTATCTGATTGCCCTATCATAGAAGTTAAATAGTGCATTTTACTCGCCATTCCAAGCGCTTTAAGATGCCGCCTAGCCCAGTACGCTATCTGAAATAGGAGCGACGTAAATTGAACAAATGTGACATAATTTCGCTGAATTCTGAAATTAACCATAATATAAAATGATCTAATCGGGTCGCCGTTTGCCCTATCCTAGAAGTTTAATAGTGTAGTTTACTCGCCATTTCATGCGCTTTGAGATGCCGCTTAGCCCAATACGCTCTCTGAAATAGGAGCGACGAAAATTGACGAAATGTGATAGAATTACACTGCGTTCATATATTAACCATAATGTAAAATGATCTAAACGGGTCTCTGTTTGCCTTACCCTAGAAGTTTGATAGTGCGTTTTACTCGCAATTTCATGCGCTTTGAGATGCCGCTTAGCCCAATACGCTATCTGAAATAGGAGCGACGTAAATTGAACGATTGTGATATAACTTCGCTGAATTCTTGAATTAACCATAATATAAAATGATCTAATTGGGTCTCTGTTCGCCCTACCCTAGAAGTTTAACAGCGCATTATATTCGCCATTCCACGCGCTTTAAGATGCCGCCTAGCCCAGTACGCTATCTGAAATAGGAGCGACGTAAAGTGAACAAATGTGATAGAATTACTCTGCATTCTTATATTAACCATAATGTAAAATGATCTAAACGGGTCTCTGTTTGCCTTACCCTAGAAGTTTGATAGTGCATTTTGCTCGCCATTTCATGCGCTTTGTGATGCCGCTTAGCCCAATACCCTCTCTGAAATACGAGCGACGTAAATTGAAGGAATGTGATATAATTTCGCTGTATTCTTAAATTAACCATAATATAAAATGATCTAATCGGGTCTCTGATTGCCCCACCCTAGAAGTTTAATACTGCATTTTACTAGCCATTTCATGCGCTTTGAGATGCCGCTTAGCCCAATACGCTATCTGAAATAGGAGCGACGTAAATTTAACAAATGTGATGGAAGTACGCTGAATTATTATATTAACCGTAATATAAAATGATGTAATCGGGTCTCTGTTTGCCTTACCCTACAAGTTTAATTGAGCATTTTGCACACCATTTCATGCGCTTTGTGATGCCGCTTAGCCCAGTACGCTATCTGAAATAGGAGCGACATAAATTGAACAAATGTGATAGAATTTCGCTGAATTCTTATATTAACCATAATGTAAAATGATCTAATCGGCTCTCTGTTCGCCCTACCCCAGAGGTTTAATAGTGCATTTTACTCGCCATTTCATGCGCTTTGAGATGCCGCTTAGTCCAATACGCTATCTGAAGTAGGAGCGACGTAAATTGAACAAATGTGATAGAATTACGCTGAATTCTTATATTAACCATAATATAAAATGGTCTAATCGGGTCTCTGATTGCCCCACCCTAGAAGTTTAATAGTGCATTTTATTCGCCATTTCATGCGCTTTGAGATGCCGCTTAGCGCAATACGCTATCTGAAATAGGAGCGACGTAAATTGAACAAATGTGATAGAACTTCGATGAATTCTTAAATTAACAATAATATAAAATGATCTAATCTGGTCTCCGTTTGCCCTACCCTAGAAGTTTAATAGTGCACTTTACTCGCCATTTCATGCGCTTTGAGATAGCGCTTAGCCCAATGCGCTAGCTAAAATATGAGCGTCGTAAATTGAACAAATGTGATACAATTTCGCTGAATTCTTATATTAACCATAATGTAAAATGATCTAATCGGGTCTTTATTTTCCCTACCCTAGAAGGTTAATAGTGCGTTTTACTCGCAATGTCATGCGCTTTAAGATGCCGCCTAGCCCAGTACGCTATCTGAAATAGGAGCGACGTAAATTGAACAAATGTGATAGAATTTCGCTGAATTCTTATATTAACCATAACGTAAATTGATCTAATCGGGTCACTGTTCGCCCTAACCTAGAAGTTTAATAGTGTATTTTACTCGCCATTTCATGCGCTTTGAGATGCCGGATAGCCTAATACGATATCTGAAATAGGAGCGACGTAAATTGAACAAATCTGATAGAATTACGCTGAATTCTTATATTTACCGTAATATAAAATGATCTAATCGGGTCTCTGTTTGCCTTACCCTAGAAGTTTAATAGTGCATTTTACTCACCATTTCATGCGCTTTGCGATGCCGCTTAGCCCAATACGCTATCTGAAATAGGAGCGACGTAAATGGAACAAATGTGATAGAATTTCGCTTTATTCTTATAGTAACCATAATGTAAAATGATCTAATCGGGTCTCTGTTCGCCCTACCCTAGAAGTTTAATAGTGCATTTTACTCGCCATTTCATGCGCTTTGAGATGCCGCTTAGCCTAATACGCTATCTGAAATAGGAGCGACGTAAATTGAACAAATGTGATAGAATTTCGCTGAATTCTTATATTAACCAAAATATAAAATGATCTAATCGGGTCTCTGATTGCCCCACCCTAGAAGTTTAATAGTGCATTTTACTCGCCATTTCATGCGCTTTGAGATGCCGCTTAGCGCAATACGCTATCTTAAATAGGAGCGTCGTAAATTTAACAAATGTGATAGAAGTACGCTGAATTATTATATTAACCGTAATATAAAATGATGTAATCGGGTCTCTGTTTGCCTGACCCTAGAAGTTTAATTGAGCATTTTACACACCATTTCATGCGCTTTGTGATGCCGCTTAGCCCAGTACGCTATCTGAAATGGGAGCGACGTAAATTGAACAAACGTGATAGAATTTCAGAGAATTCTTATATTAAAGAAAATATAAAATGATCTAATCGGGTCTCTGATTGCCCTACCCTACAAGTTTAATAGTGCATTTTACTCGCCATTTCATGCGCTTTGAGGTGCCGCTTTGCCGATTACGCAAACTGAAATAGGAGCGACGTAAATTGAACAAATGCGATAGAATTTCGCCGAATTCTTATATTAACCATAATGTAAAATGATCTAATCGGGTCTCTGTTCGCCCCACCCTAGAAGTTTAATAGTGCATTTTACTCGCCATTTCATGCGCTTTGAGATGCCGCTTAGCCCAATACGCTAGCTGAAATAGGAGCGTCGTAAATTGAACAGATGCGATACAATTTCGCTGAATTCTTAAATTAACCATAATATAAAATGATCTAATCGGGTCTCTGTTTGCCCTACACAACAAGTTTAATACTGCATTTTATTCGCCATTTCTCGCGCTTTGAGATGCCGCTTAGCCCAATACGCTATCTGAAACAGGAGCGACGTAAATTGAACAAATGTGATAGAATTTCGATGAATTCTTAAATTAACAATAATATAAAATGATCTAATCGGGTCTCTGCTTGCCCTACCCTAGAAGTTTAGTAGTGCATTTTACTCGACATTTCATGCGCCTTGAGATGCCGCTTAGCCCAATACGCTATCTGAAATAGGAGCGACGTAAGTTAAACAAATGTGATATAACTTCGCAGAATTCTTAAGTTAACCGTAATATAAAATGATCTAATCGGGTCTCTGTTCGCCTTACCCTAGAAGCTTAATAGTGCATTTTACTCGCCATTTCATGCGCTTTGAGATGCCGCTTATCCCAATACGGTATCTGAAATAGGACCGACGTAAATTGAACAAATGTGATAAAATTTCGCTGAATACTTATATTAACCATAATATATAATGATCTAATAGGGTCTCTGATTGCCCCACCCTGGAAGTTTAATAGTGCATTTTACTCGCCATTTCATGCGCTTTCAGATGCCGCTTAGCGCAATACGCTATCTGAAATAGGAGCGTCGTAAATTTAACAAATGTGATAGAAGTATGCTGAATTATTATATTAACCGTAATATAAAATGATGTAATCGGGTCTCTGTTTGCCTTACCCTAGAAGTTTAATTGAGCATTTTACACACCATTTCATGCGCTTTGTGATGCCGCTTAGCCCAGTACGCTATCTGAAATGTGAGCGACGTAAATTGAACAAATGTGATAGAATTTCGCAGAATTCTTATATTAAAGATAATATAAAATGATCTAATCGGGTCTCTGATTGCCCTAACCTACAAGTTTAATAGTGCATTTTACTTGCCATTTCATGCGCTTTGAGGTGCCGCTTTGCCGATTACGCAAACTGAAATAGGAGCGACGTAAATTGAACAAATGTGATAGAATTTCGCCGAATTCTTATATTAACCATAATGTGAAATGATCTAATCGGGCCTCTGTTCGCCCCACCCTAGAAGTTTAATAGTGCATTTTACTCGCCATTTCATGCGCTTTGAGATGCCGCTTAGCCCAATACGCTAGCTAAAATAGGAGCGTCGTAAATTGAACAGATGCGAAACAATTTCGCTGAATTCTTAAATTAACCATAATATAAAGTGATCTAATCGGGTCTCTGTTTGCCCTACCCAACAAGTTTAATACTGCATTTTATTCGCCATTTCTCGCGCTGTGAGATGCCGCTTAGCCCAATACGCTATCTGAAACAGGAGCGACGTAAGTTGGACAAATGTGATATAATTTCGCTGAATTCTTAAATTAACCATAATATAAATTGATCTAATCGGGTCTCTGTTTGCCCTACCCTACAAGTTTAATAGTGCATTTTATTCGTCATTTCACGCGCTTTGAGATGCCGCCTAGCCCAGTACGCTATCTGAAATAGGAGCGACGTAAATTGAACAAATGTGATAGAATTACGCTGAATTCTTATATTAACCATAATGTAAAATGATCTAATCGGGTCTTTGTTTGCCCTATCCTAGAAGTTTAATAGCGCATTATATTCGCCATTTCACGCGCTTTAAGATGCCGCCTAGCGCAGTACGCTATCTGAAATAGGAGCGACGTAAATTGAACAAATGTGATGCAATTTTGCTGAATTCTTAAATTAACTATAATATAAAATGATCTAATCGGGTCTCTGGTTGCCCTACCCTACAAGTTTAATAGTGCATTTTATTCGCCATTTCATGCGCTTTGAGATGCCGCTTAGCGCAATACGCTATCTGAAATAGGAGCGACGTAAATTGAACAAATGTGATAGAATTTCGATGAATTCTTAAATTAACAATAATATAAAATGATATAATCGGGTCTCTGTTTGCCCTACCCTAGAAGTTTAATAGTGCATTTTACTCGACATTTCATGCGCCTTGAGATGCCGCTTAGCCCAATACGCTATCTGAAATAGGAGCGACGTAAGTTAAACAAATGTGATATAACTTCGCAGAGTTCTTAAGTTAACCGTAATATAAAATGATCTAATCGGGTCTCTGTTCGCCTTACCCTAGAAGCTTAATAGTGCATTTTACTCGCCATTTCATGCGCTTTGATATGCCGCTTAGCGCAATACGCTATCTGAAATAGGAGCGACGTAAATTGAACAAATGTGATAAAATTTCGCTGAATACTTATATTAACCATAATATATAATAATCTAATCGGGTCTCTGATTGCCCTATCGTAGAAGGTTAGTAGGGCATTTTACTCGTCATTCCACGCGCTTTAAGATGCCGCCTAGCCCATTACGCTATCTGAAATAGGAGCGACGTAGATTGAATAAATGTGATAGAATTACGCTGAATTATTATATTAACCGTAATATAAAATGATCTAATCGGGTCTCTGTTTGCCTTACCTTAGAAGTTTTATAGTTGATTCTACTAGCCATTTCATGCGCTTTGAGATGCCGCTTAGCCCAATACGCTATCTGAAATAGGTGTGACGTAAATTGAACAAATGTGATAGAATCTCGCTGAATTCATATAATAAACGAAATATAATATGATCTAATCGGGTATCTGATTGCCCTATCATAGAAGTTTAATAGTGCATTTTACTCGCCATTCCAAGCGCTTTAAGATGCCGCCTAGCCCAATACGCTATCTGAAATAGGAGCGACGTAAATTGAACAAACGTGATAGAATCTCGCTGAATTCATATAATAAACGAAATATAATATGATCTAATCGGGTATCTGATTGCCCTATCATAGAAGTTTAATAGTGCATTTTACTCGCCATTCCAAGCGCTTTAAGATGCCGCCTAGCCCAATACGCTATCTGAAATAGGAGCGACGTAAATTGAACAAATGTGATATAATTTCGCTGAATTCTGAAATTAACCATAATATAAAATGATCTAATAGGGTCGCCGTTTGCCCTGTCCTAGAAGTTTAATAGTGTAGTTTACTCGCCATTTCATGCGCTTTGAGATGCCGCTTAGCCCAATACGCTCTCTGAAATAGGAGCGACGAAAATTGACGAAATGTGATAGAATTACACTGCGTTCATATATTAACCATAATGTAAAATGATCTAAACGGGTCTCTGTTTGCCTTACCCTAGAAGTTTGATAGTGCGTTTTACTCGCAATTTCATGCGCTTTGAGATGCCGCTTAGCCCAATACCCTATCTGAAATAGGAGCGACGTAAATTGAACGATTGTGATATAATTTCGCTGAATTCTTATATTAACCATAATGTAAAATGATTTAATCGGGTCTCTGTTCGCCCTACCCAAGAAGTTTAATAGTGCATTTTACTCGCCATTTCATGCGCTTTGAGATGCCGCTTAGCCTAATACGCTATCTGAAATAGGAGCGACGTAAATTGAACAAATGTGATAGAATTTCGCTGAATTCTTATATTAACCAAAATATAAAATGATCTAATCGGGTCTCTGATTGCCCCACCCTAGAAGTTTAATAGTGCATTTTACTCGCCATTTCATGCGCTTTGAGATGCCGCTTAGCGCAATACGCTATCTTAAATAGGAGCGTCGTAAATTTAACAAATGTGATAGAAGTACGCTGAATTATTATATTAACCGTAATATAAAATGATGTAATCGGGTCTCTGTTTGCCTGACCCTAGAAGTTTAATTGAGCATTTTACACACCATTTCATGCGCTTTGTGATGCCGCTTAGCCCAGTACGCTATCTGAAATGGGAGCGACGTAAATTGAACAAACGTGATAGAATTTCAGAGAATTCTTATATTAAAGAAAATATAAAATGATCTAATCGGGTCTCTGATTGCCCTACCCTACAAGTTTAATAGTGCATTTTACTCGCCATTTCATGCGCTTTGAGGTGCCGCTTTGCCGATTACGCAAACTGAAATAGGAGCGACGTAAATTGAACAAATGCGATAGAATTTCGCCGAATTCTTATATTAACCATAATGTAAAATGATCTAATCGGGCCTCTGTTCGCCCCACCCTAGAAGTTTAATAGTGCATTTTACTCGCCATTTCATGCGCTTTGAGATGCCGCTTAGCCCAATACGCTAGCTAAAATAGGAGCGTCGTAAATTGAACAGATGCGAAACAATTTCGCTGAATTCTTAAATTAACCATAATATAAAGTGATCTAATCGGGTCTCTGTTTGCCCTACCCAACAAGTTTAATACTGCATTTTATTCGCCATTTCTCGCGCTGTGAGATGCCGCTTAGCCCAATACGCTATCTGAAACAGGAGCGACGTAAGTTGGACAAATGTGATATAATTTCGCTGAATTCTTAAATTAACCATAATATAAATTGATCTAATCGGGTCTCTGTTTGCCCTACCCTACAAGTTTAATAGTGCATTTTATTCGTCATTTCACGCGCTTTGAGATGCCGCCTAGCCCAGTACGCTATCTGAAATAGGAGCGACGTAAATTGAACAAATGTGATAGAATTACGCTGAATTCTTATATTAACCATAATGTAAAATGATCTAATCGGGTCTTTGTTTGCCCTATCCTAGAAGTTTAATAGCGCATTATATTCGCCATTTCACGCGCTTTAAGATGCCGCCTAGCGCAGTACGCTATCTGAAATAGGAGCGACGTAAATTGAACAAATGTGATGCAATTTTGCTGAATTCTTAAATTAACTATAATATAAAATGATCTAATCGGGTCTCTGGTTGCCCTACCCTACAAGTTTAATAGTGCATTTTATTCGCCATTTCATGCGCTTTGAGATGCCGCTTAGCGCAATACGCTATCTGAAATAGGAGCGACGTAAATTGAACAAATGTGATAGAATTTCGATGAATTCTTAAATTAACAATAATATAAAATGATATAATCGGGTCTCTGTTTGCCCTACCCTAGAAGTTTAATAGTGCATTTTACTCGACATTTCATGCGCCTTGTGATGCCGCTTAGCCCAATACGCTATCTGAAATAGGAGCGACGTAAGTTAAACGAATGTGATATAACTTCGCAGAGTTCTTAAGTTAACCGTAATATAAAATGATCTAATCGGGTCTCTGTTCGCCTTACCCTAGAAGCTTAATAGTGCATTTTACTCGCCATTTCATGCGCTTTGATATGCCGCTTAGCGCAATACGCTATCTGAAATAGGAGCGACGTAAATTGAACAAATGTGATAAAATTTCGCTGAATACTTATATTAACCATAATATATAATAATCTAATCGGGTCTCTGATTGCCCTATCGTAGAAGGTTAGTAGGGCATTTTACTCGTCATTCCACGCGCTTTAAGATGCCGCCTAGCCCATTACGCTATCTGAAATAGGAGCGACGTAGATTGAATAAATGTGATAGAATTACGCTGAATTATTATATTAACCGTAATATAAAATGATCTAATCGGGTCTCTGTTTGCCTTACCTTAGAAGTTTTATAGTTGATTCTACTAGCCATTTCATGCGCTTTGAGATGCCGCTTAGCCCAATACGCTATCTGAAATAGGTGTGACGTAAATTGAACAAATGTGATAGAATTTCGCAGAATTCTTAAATTAACCATAATGTAAAATGATCTAATCCGGTCTCTGTGCTCCCTACCCTAGAAGTTTAATAGTGCATTTCACTCGCCATTTCATGCGCTTTGAGATGCCGCTTAGCCCAATACGCTATCTGAAATAGGAGCGACGTAAATTGAACAAACGTGATAGAATCTCGCTGAATTCATATAATAAACGAAATATAATATGATCTAATCGGGTATCTGATTGCCCTATCATAGAAGCTTAATAGTGCATTTTACTCGCCATTCCAAGCGCTTTAAGATGCCGCCTAGCCCAGTACGCTATCTGAAATAGGAGCGACGTAAATTGAACAAATGTGATATAATTTCGCTGAATTCTGAAATTAACCATAATATAAAATGATCTAATCGGGTCGCCGTTTGCCCTATCCTAGAAGTTTAATAGTGTAGTTTACTCGCCATTTCATGCGCTTTGAGATGCCGCTTAGCCCAATACGCTCTCTGAAATAGGAGCGACGAAAATTGACGAAATGTGATAGAATTACACTGCGTTCATATATTAACCATAATGTAAAATGATCTAAACGGGTCTCTGTTTGCCTTACCCTAGAAGTTTGATAGTGCGTTTTACTCGCAATTTCATGCGCTTTGAGATGCCGCTTAGCCCAATACCCTATCTGAAATAGGAGCGACGTAAATTGAACGATTGTGATATAATTTCGCTGAATTCTTATATTAACCATAATGTAAAATGATTTAATCGGGTCTCTGTTCGCCCTACCCAAGAAGTTTAATAGTGCATTTTAGTCGCCATTTCATGCGCTTTGAGATGCTGGTTAGCCCAATACGCTATCTGAAATAGGAGCGACATAAATTGAACAAATGTGATAGAATTACGCTGAATTCTTATATCAACCGCAATATAAAATCATATAATCGGGTCTCTGATTGCCCTATCATAGAAGTTTAATAGCGCATTTTACTCGCCATTCCACGCGCTTTAAGATGCCGCTTAGCCCAGTACGCTATCTGAAATAGGAGCGACGTAAATTGAACAAATGTGATAGAATTTCGCAGAATTCTTATATTAAACAAAATATAAAATGATCTAATCGGGTCTCTGATTGCCCTACCCTACAAGTTTAATAGTGCATTTTACTCGCCATTTCATGCGCTTTGAGGTGCCGCTTTGCCGAATACGCAAACTGAAATAGGAGCGACGTAAATTGAACAAATGTGATAGAATTTCGCTGAATTCTTATATTAACCATAATGTAAAATGATCTAATCGGGTCTCTGTTCGCCCAACCCTAGAAGTTTAATAGTGAATTTCACTCTCCCTTCCACGCGCTTTAAGATGCCGCCTAGCCCAGTAGGCTATCTGAAATAGGAGCGACGTAAATTGAACAAATGTGATAGAATTTCGCTGAATTCTTATATTAACCGTAATATAAAAGGATCTAATCGGGTCTCTGTTTGCCCTACCCTAGAAGTTTAATAGCGCATTTTACTCGCCATTTCATGCGCTTTGAGATGCCGCTTAGCCCAATACGCTGTCCGAAATAGGAGCGACGTAAATTGAACGAATGTGATAGAATTTCGCTGAATTCTTAAATTAACCATAATATAAAATGATCTAATCGGGTCTCTGTTTGCCTTACCTTAGAAGTTTGATAGTGCATTTTACTCACCATTTCATGCGCTTTGAGATGCCGCCAAGCCCAATACGCTGTCTGAAATAAGAGCGACGTAAATTGAATGAATGTGATATAATTTCGCTGAATTCTTAAATTAACCATAATATAAACTGATCTAATCGGGTCTCTGTTTGCCTTACCTTAGAAGTTTGATAGTGCATTTTACTCACCATTTCATGCGCTTTGAGATGAAGCAAAGCCCAATACGCTGTCTGAAATAAGAGCGACGTAAATTGAAAGAATGTGATATAATTTCGCTGAATTCTTAAATTAACCATAATATAAAATGATCTAATCGGGTCTCTGTTTGCCTTATCATAGAAGCTTAATAGTGCATTTTACTCGCCATTTCACGCGCTTTAAGATGCCGCTTAGCCCAGGACGCTATCTGAAATAGGAGCGACGTAAATTGAACAAATGTGATTGAATTACGCTGCACTCTTATATTAACCGCAATATAAAATGATCTAATCGGGTCTCTGTTTGCCTTACTCTAGAAGCTTCATAGTGAATTTTACTCGCCACTTCATGCGCTTTGAGATGCCGCTTATCCCAATACGCTATCTGAAATAGGAGCGACGTAAATTGAACAAATGTGATAGAATTACACTGCATTCTTATATTAACCATAATGTAAAATTATCTAAACGGGTCTCTGTTTGCCTTTCCCTAGAAGTTTGAAAGTGCATTTTACTCGCCATTTCATGCGCTTTGTGATACCGCTTAGCCCAATACCCTATCTGAAATAGGAGCGACGTAAATTGAACAACTGTGATAGAATTACGCTGAATTCTTATATTAACCATAATGTAAAATGATCTAATCGGGTCTTTGTTTGACCTACCCTAGAAGTTTAATAGCGCATTATATTCGCCATTCCACGCGCTTTAAGATGCCTCCTAGCCCAGTACGCTATCTGAAATAGGAGCGACGTAAATTGAACAAATGTGATAGAATTACACTGCATTCTTATATTAACCATAATGTAAAATGATCTAAAGGGGTCTCTGTTTGCCTTACCCTAGAAGTTTGATAGTGCATTTTACTCGCCATTTCATGCGCTTTGTGGTGCCGCTTAGCCCAATACCCTATCTGAAATAGGAGCGACGTAAATTGAACGAATGTGACATAATTTCGTTGAGTTCTTAAATTAACCATAATATAAAACGATCTAATCGGGTCTCTGGTTGCCCTACCCTACAAGATTAGTAGCGCATTTTACTCGGCATTTCATGCGCTTTGAGATGCCTCTTAGCCCAATACGCTATCTGAAATAGGAGCGACGTAAATTGAACAAATGTGATAGAATTTCGCTGAATTCATATATTAACCATAATGTAAAATGATCTAATCGGGTCTCTGTTCGCCCTACCCTAGACGGTTAATAGTACATTTCACTCGTCATTTCATGCGCTTTGAGATGCCGCATAGCCCAATACGCTATCTGAAGTAGGAGCGACGTAAATTGAACAAATCTGATAGAATTTCGCTGAATTCTTATATGAACCATAATATAAAATGATATAATCGGGTCGCTGTTTGCCCTACCCTAGAAGCTTAATAGTGCATTTTATTCGCCATTTCATGCGCTTTGAGATGCCGCTTAGCCCAATACGCTATCTGAAATATGAGCGACGTAAATTGAACAAATGTGATAGAATTTCGCTGAATTCTTATATTAACCATAATGTAAAAGGATCTGATCGGGTCTCCGTTCGCCCCACCCTAGAAGTTTAATAGTGAATTTCACTCGCATTCCACGCGCTTTAGGATGCCGCCTAGCCTAGTAGGATATCTGAAATAGGAGCGACGTAAATTGAACAAATGTGATAGAATTAAGCTGAATTCTTATATTAACCGTAATATAAAATGATCTAATCAGATCTCTCTCTGCCTTACCCTAGAAGTTCAATAGTGCATTTCACTCGTCATTTCATGCGCTTTGAGATGCCGCGTAGTCCAATAAGCTATCTGAAATAGGAGCGACGTAAATTGAACAAATGTGATACAATTTTGCTGAATTCTTAAATTAACTATAACTTAAAATGATCTAATCGGGTCTCTGTTTGCCCTACACTACAAGTTTAATAGTGCATTTTATTCGCCATTTCATGCGCTTTGAGATGCCGCTTAGCGCAATACGCTATCTGAAATAGGAGCGACGTAAATTGAACAAATGTGATAGAATTTCGATGAATTCTTAAATTAACAATAATATAAAATGATCTAATCGGGTCTCTGTTTGCCCTACACTAGAAGTTCAATAGTGCATTTTACTCGACATTTCATGCGCCTTGAGATGCCGCTTAGCCCAATACGCTATCTGAAATAGGAGCGACGTAAGTTAAACAAATGTGATATAACTTCGGAGAATTCTTAAGTTAACCGTAATATAAAATGATCTAATCGGGTCTCTGTTCGCCTTACCCTAGAAGCTTAATAGTGCATTTTACTCGCCATTTCATGCGCTTTGAGATGCCGCTTATCCCAATACGGTATCTGAAATAGGACCGACGTAAATTGAACAAATGTGATAGAATTTCGCTGAATTCTTATATGAAACAAAATATAAAATGATCTAATCGGGCCTCTGATTGCCCTATCATAGAAGTTTAATAGTGCATTTTACTGGCCATTTCATGCGCTTTGAGATGCCGCTTAGCCCAATACGCTATCTGAAATAGGAGCGACGTAATTTTAACAAATGTGATAGACGTACGCTGAATTATTATATCAACCGTAATATAAAATGATGTAATCGGGGCTCTGTTTGCCTTACCCTAGAAGTTTAATTGAGCATTTTACACACCATTTCATGAGCCTTGTGATGGCCCTTAGCCCAGTACTTTTTCTGAAATAGGAGCGATGTAAATGGAACAAATGTGATAGAATTTCTCTGAATTCTTAAATGAACCATAATATAAAATGATCTAATCGGGTCGCTGTTTGCCCTACCCTAGAAGCTTAATAGTGCATTTTATTCGCCATTTCATGCGCTTTAAGATACCGCCTAGCCCAGTACGCTATCTGCAATAGGAGCGACGTAAATTGAACAAATGTGATAGAATTTCGCTGCATTCTCATATTAACCATAATGTAAAATGATATAATCGGGTCTCTGGACGCCCTATCCTAGAAGTTTAATTGTGCATTTCACTCGTCATTTCATGCGCTTTGAGATGCCGCTTAGCCCAATACGATATTAGAAATAGGAGCGACGTAAATTGAACAAATGTGATAGAATTTCGCTGAATTCTTATATTAACCAAAATATGAAATGATCTAATCGGGTCTCTGTTCGCCCTATCCTTGCAGTTTAATAGTGCATTTTACTCGTCATTCCACGCGCTTTAGGATGTCGCTTAGCACAATACGCTATCTGAAGTAGGAGCGACGTAAATTGAACAAATGTGATAGAATTTCGCTGAATTCTTATGTGAACCATAATATAAAATGATCTAATCGGGTCTCTGATTGCCCTATCATAGAAGTTTAATAGTGCATTTCACTCGCCATTCCACACGGTTTAAGATGCCGCCTAGCCCAGTACGCTATCTGAAATAGGAGCGACGCAAATTTAACAAATGTGATAGAATTTCGCTGAATTCTTATATGAACCATAATATAAAATGATCTAATCGGGTCTCTGATTGCCCTATCATAGAAGTTTAATAGTGCGTTTCACTCGCCATTCCAGGCGCTTTAAGATGCCGCCTAGCCCAGTACGCTATCTGAAATAGGAGCGACGCAAATTTAACAAATGTGCTGGAATTATACTGAATTCTTATATTAACAGTAATATAAAATGATCTAATCGGGTCTCTGTTTGCCTTACCCTTGAAGTTTGATAGTGCATTTTATTCACCATTTCATGCGCTTTGAGATGCCGCTTAGCCCAATACGCTATCTGAAATAGGAGCGACGTAAATTGACCAAATGTGATAGAATTACGCTGAATTCTTATATTAACCGCAATATGAAATAATCTAATCAGATCTCTCTTTGCCTTACCCTAGAAGTTTAATAGTGCATTTCACTCGTCATTTCATGCGCTTTGAGATGCCGCGTAGTCCAATAAGCTATCTGAAATAGGATCGACATAAATTGTAGAAATGTGATAGAATTACCCTGAATTCTTATATTAACCGTAATATAAAATGATTTAATCGGGTCTCTCTTTGCGTTACCCTAGAAGTTTAATAGTGCATTTCCTCGTCATTTCATGTGCTTTGAGATGCAGCTTAGCCCAATACGCTATCTGAAATAGGAGCGACGTAAATTGAACAAATGTGATAGAATTACACTGAACTCTTATATTAATCATAATATAAGATGATCTATTCGGGTCTCTGTTTGCCTTACCCTAGAAGTTTAATAGTGCATTTTACTCGCCATTTCATGCGCTTTGAGATGCCGCTTAGCCCATTACGCCAGCTGAAATAGGAGCGACGTAAATTGAACAAATGTGATACAATTTCGCTGAATTCTTAAATTAACCATAATATAAAATGATCTAACCGCGTCTCTGTTTGCCCTACCCTACACGTTTAATAGTGCATTTTATTCGCTATTTCATGCGCCTTGAGATGCCGCTTAGCCCAATACGCTATCTGAAGTAGGAGCGACGGAAATTGAACAAATGTGATAGAATTACGCTGAATTCTGAAATTAACGATAATATAAAATGATCTAATCGGGTCTCTGTTTGCCTTACCCTAGAAGTTTGATAGTGCATTTTATTCACCATTTCATGCGCTTTGAGATGCCGCTTAGCCCAATACGCTATCTGAAATAGGAGCGACGTAAATTGACCAAATGTGATAGAATTACGCTGAATTCTTATATTAACCGCAATATGAAATAATCTAATCAGATCTCTCTTTGCCTTACCCTAGAAGTTTAATAGTGCATTTCACTCGTCATTTCATGCGCTTTGAGATGCCGCGTAGTCCAATAAGCTATCTGAAATAGGAGCGACATAAATTGATCAAATGTGATAGAATTTCGCTGAATTCTTATATTAACGGTAATATAAAATGATCTAATCGGGTCTCTGTTTGCCTTACCCTAGAAGTTTCATGGTGCATTTTATTCACCATTTCATGCGCTTTGAGATGCCGCTTAGCCCAATACGCTATCTGAAATAGGAGCGACGTAAATTGAACAAATGTGATAGAATTACGCTGAATTCTTAAATTAACCATAATATAAAATGATCTAATCGGGGCTCTGTTTGCCTTACCCTAGAAGTGTGATAGTGCATTTCACTCGCCATTTCATGCGCTTTGAGATGCCTCCTAGTCCAATCGCTATCTGAAATAGGAGCGACGTAAATTGAACAAATGCGATAGAATTTCGCTGAATTCTTATATTAACCAAAATATGAAATGATCTAATCGGGTCACTGTTTTCCTTACCCTAGGAGTTTAATAGTGCATTTCAATCGGCATTTTATGCGCTTTGAGATGCCGCTTAGCCCAATACGCTATCTGAAATTGGAGCCACGTAAATTGATCAAATGTGATAGAATTACGCTGAATTCTTATATTAACCACAATATGAAATGATCTAATCGGGTCTCTGTTTGCCCTACCCTAGAAGTATAATAGTGCATTTTACTCGCCATCTCATGCGCTTTGAGATGCCGCTTATCTCAATACGGTATCTGAAATAGGAGCGACGTAAATTGAACAAATGTGATAGAATTTCGCTGAATTCTTATATCAAACAAAATATAAAATGATCTAATCGGGCCTCTGATTGCCCTATCATAGAAGTTTAATAGTGAATTTTACTCGCCATTCCACGCGCATTAAGATGCCGCCTAGCACAGTAGGCTATCTGAAATAGGAGCGACGTAAATTGAACAAATGTGATAGAATTACGTTGAATTCTCATATTAACCGTAATGTAAAATGATCTAAACGGATCTCTGTTTGCCTTACCCTAGAAGATTATTAGTACATTTTACTCGCCAGTTCATGCGCTTTGAGATGCCGCTTAGCCCAATACGCTATCTGAAGTAGGAGCGACGGAAATTGAACAAATGTGATAGAATTTCGCTGAATTCTTATATTAAACAAGATATAAAATGATCTAATCGGGTCTATGATTGCCCAATCATAGAACTTTAATAGTGCATTTTGCTCTCCATTCCACGCGCTTTAAGATACCGCCTAGCCCAGTACGGTATCTGAAATAGGAGCGACGTAAATTGAACAAATGTGATAGAATTACGCTGAATACTTATATTAACCATAATATAAAATGATCTAATCGGGGCTCTGTTTGCCTTACCCTAGAAGTTTAATAGTGCATTTCACTCGCCATTTCATGCGCTTTGAGATGCCGCTTAGGCCAATACGCTATCTGAAATAGGAGCGACGTAAATTGAACAAATGTGATAGAATGTCGCTGAATTCTTAAATTAATCATAATATAAAATGATCTAATCTGATCTCTGTTTGCGTTACCCCAGAAGTTTAATAGTGCATTTTACTCGCCATTTCATGCGCTTTGAGATGCCGCCTAGCCCAGTAAGCTATCTGAAATTAGAGCGACATAAATTGAACAAATGTGATAGAATTTCGCTGAATTCTTAAATTAACCATAATATAAAATGATCTAATAGGGTCTCTGTTTGCCTTACCCTAGAAGTTTAATAGTGCATTTTACTCGCCATTTCATGCGCTTTGAGATGCCCCTTAGGCCAATACGCTATCTGAAGTAGGAGCGACGTAAATTGAACAAATGTGATAGAATGTCGCTGAATTCTTAAATTAACCATAATATAAAATGATCTAATCTGATCTCTGTTCGCCTTACCCCAGAAGTTTAATAGTGCATTTTACTCGCCATTTCATACGCTTTGGGATACCGCTTAGCCCAATACGCTATCTGAAATAGGAGCGACGTAAATTGAACAAATGTGATAGAATTTTGCTGAATTCTTATATTAAACAAAATATAAAATGATCTAATCGGGTCTCTGATTGCCCTATCACAGAACATTAATAGTGCATTTCACTCGCCATTCCATGCGCTTCAAGATGCCGCCTAGTCCAATACGCTATCTGAAATAGGAGCGACGTAAATTGAACAAATGTGAAAGAATTTCGCTGAATTATTAAATTAACCATAATATAAAATGATCTAATCTGATCTCTGTTTGCCTTACCCCAGAAATTTAATAGTGCACTTTACTCGACATTTCATGCGCTTTAAGATGCCGCCTAGTCCAATGCGCTATCTGAAATTGGAGCTACGTAAATTGAACAAACGTGATAGAATTACGCAGAATTCTTATATTAACCATAATATAATACGATCTATTCGGGTCTCTGATTGCGCTGTCATAGAAGTTAAATAGTGCATTTTACTCGTCATTTCATACGCATTCTGGTGCCATCTAGCCCAATACGCTATCTGAAATAGGAGCGACACAAATTGAACAAATGTGATAAAATTACGTTGAATTCGTATATTAACAATAATATAAAATGATCTCATCGGGTCTCTGTTCACCCTACCCTAGAAGTTTGATGGTGCATTTTATTCGTCATTTCATGCGCTTTGCGATGCCGCTTATCCTAATACGCTATCTGAAATAGGAGCGACGTATATTGAACAAATGTGATTGAATTTCGCTGAATTCTTATATTAACCATAATGTAAAATGATCTAATCGGCTCTCTGGTTGCCCTACCCTAGAAGTTTAATAGTGCATTTTTCTCGCCATTTCATGCGCTTTGAAAAGCCGCTCAACCCAATACGCTACCTAAAATAGGAGCGACGTAAATTGTAGAAATGTGATAGAATTACGCTGAATTCTTATATTAACCGTAATATAAAATGATCTAATCGTGTCTCTGTTTGCCTTACCCTAGAAGTTGGATAGTGCATTTTACTCGCCATTTCATGCGCTTTGAGATGCCCTTAGACTAATACGCTATCTGAAATAGAAGCGACGTAAATTGGACAAATGTGATAGAATTTCGCCGAATTCTTAAATTAACCATAATATAAAATGATGTAATCGGGTCTCTGTTTGCCCTACCCTAGAAGTATAATAGTGCATTTTACTCGCGATTTCATGCGCTTTGAGATGCCGCTTAGCCCAATACGCTATCTGAAATAGGAGCGACGTAAATTGAACAAATGTGATAGATCTACGCTGCATTCTTATATTAACCGTAATATAAAATGATCTCATCGGGTCTCTGTTTGCCTTACCCTAGAAGTTCGATAGTGCATTTTGCTCGCCATTTCATGCGCTTTGAGATCCTGCTTAGCCCAATACGCTATCTGAAATAGGAGCGACGTAAATTGAACGAATGTGATAGAATTTCGCTGAATTCTTAAATTAACCATAATATAAAATGATCTAATCGCGAGTCTGGTTGCCCTACCCGAGAAGCTTAATAGTGCATTTTACTCGCGATTTCATGCGCTTTGAGATGCCGCTTAGCCCAATACGCTGTCTGAAATAGGAGCGACGTAAATTGAACAAATGTGATAGATCTACGCTGAATTCTTATATTAACTGTAATATGAAATGATATCATCGGGTCTCTGTTTGCCTTTCCCTAGAAGTTTGATAGTGCATTTTTCTCGCCATTTCATGCGCTTTGAGATGCCGCTTAGCCCAATACGCTATCTGAAATAGAAGCGACGTAAATTGAACGAATGTGATAGAATCTCGTTGCATTCTTATGTTAACCGTAATATAAAGTGATCTCATCGGGTCTCTGTTTGCCTTACCCTAGAAGTTCGATAGTGTATTTTACTCGCCAGTACATGCGCTTTGAGATGCCGCTTAACCCAATACGCTATCTGAATTGGGAGCGACGTAAATTGAACAAATGTGATAGATCAACGCTGAATTCTTAT
Source organism: Macropis europaea (assembly GCA_916610135.2). Classification (NCBI taxonomy): domain Eukaryota; kingdom Metazoa; phylum Arthropoda; class Insecta; order Hymenoptera; family Melittidae; genus Macropis; species Macropis europaea. Next base: position 301,933 of record CAKAJE020000264.1, read on the forward strand.
ATTAACCGTAATATAAAATGATATCATCGGGTCTCTGTTTGCCTTACCCTAGAAGTTTGATGGTGCATTTTACTCGACATTTCATGCGCTTTGAGATGCCGCTTGGCCCAATACGCTATCTGAAATGGGAGCGATGTAAATTGAACAAATATGATAGAATTTCGCTGAATTCTTTTATTAACCGTAATATAAAATGATCTAATCGGGTCTCTGTTTGCCTTACCCTAGAAGTTTGATAGTGCATTTTACACGCCATTTCATGCGCTTTGCCATGCCGCTTAGCCCAATACGCTATCTGAAATAGGAGCGGCGTAAATTGAACAAATGTGATAGAATTTCGCTGAATTCTTATATTAAACAAAATATAAAATGATGTAATCGGGTCTCTGTTTGCCCTACCCTAGAAGATTAATAGTGTAATTTACTCGCCATTTCATGCCCTTTGAGAAGCCGCTTAGCCCAATGCGCTATCTGAAATAGGAGCGACGTAAATTGAACAAATGTGATAGAATTTCGCTGAATTCTTAAATTAACCGTAATATAAAATGATCTAATCGGGTCTCTGTTCGCCCCACCCTAGAAGTTTAATGTTGCATTTCCCTTGACATTCCACGCGCTTTAGCATGCCGCCTAGCCCAGTAGGCTATCTGAAATAGGAGCGACGTCAATTGAACAAATGTGATAGAATTACGCTGAATTCTTGTGTTAACCATAATATAAAATGATCTAATCGGGTCTCTGTTTGCACTACCCGAGAAGTTTAATAGTGCAATTTACTCGCCATTTCATGCGCTTTGAGAAGCCGCTTAGCCCAATACGCTATCTGAAATAGGAGCGACGTAAATTGAACAAATGTGATAGAATTTCGCTGAATTCTTAAATTAATCAAAATATAAAATGATCTAATCGGGTCTCTGTTTGCCCTACCCTAGAAGTTTAATAGTGCAATTTATTCGCCACTTCATGCGCTTTGAGATGCCGCTTAGACCAATACGCTATCTGAAATAGGAGCGACGTAAATTGAACAAATGTGATAGAATTAATCTGAATTCTTAAATTAACCATAATATAAAATGATCTAATCGGGTCTCTGTTTGCCCTACCCTAGCAGTTTAATAGTGCATTTTACTCGCCATTTCATGCGCTTTGAGATGCCGCTTAGCCCAATACGCTATCTGAAATAGGAGCGACGTAAATTGAACGAATGTGATAGAATTTCGCTGAATTCTTAAATTAACCATAATATAAAATGATCTAATCGGGTCTCTGTTTGCCCTACCGTTGAAGCTTAATAGTGCATTTTACTCGCCATTTCATGCGCTTTGAGATGCCGCTTAGCCCAATACGCTATCTGAAACACGAGCGACGTAAATTGAACAAATCTGATAGAATTTCGCTGAATTCTGATATTAACCAAAATATAGAATGATCTAATCGGGTGTCTGTTTGCCCTACCCTAGAAGTTTAATAGAGCAATTTACTCGCCATTTCATGCGCTTTGAGATGCCGCTTAGCCCAATACGCTATCGGAAATAGGAGCGACGTAAATTGAACAAATGTGATAGAATTTCGCTGAATTCTTATATTAACCATAATGTAAAATGATATAATCGGGTCTCTGTTCGCCCCACCCTAGAAGTTTAATACTGCATTTCACTCGACATTTCACACGCTTTAGGATGCCGCCTAGCCCAGTAGGCGATCTGAAATGGGAGCGGCGTCAATTGAACAAATGTGATAGAATTACGCTGAATTCTTATGTTAACCGTAATATAAAATGATCTAATCGGGTCTCTGTTTGCCCTACCCTAGAAGTTTAATAGTGCATTTTACTCGCCATTTCATGCGCTTTGAGATGCCGCTTAGTCCAATACGCTATCTGAAATAGGAGCGACGTAAATTGAACAAATGTGATAGAATCTCGCTGAATTCTTAAATTAACCGTAATATAAAATGATCTAATCGGGTCTCTGTTTGCCGTACCCTAGAAGTTTAATAGTGCATTTCACTCGCCATTTCATGCGCTTTGAGATGCCGCTTGGCCCAATACGCTATCTGAAATAGGAGCGACGTAAATTGAACAAATGTGATAGAATTTCGCTGAATTCTTATATTAACCATAATGTAAAATGATCTAATCGGCTCTCTGTTCGCCCTACCCTGGAAGTTTAATAATGCAATTTACTCGCCATTTCATGCGCTTTGAGAAGCCGTTAAGCCCAATACGCTATCTGAAATAGGAGCGACGTAAATTGAACAAATGTGATAGAATTTCGCTGAATTCTTATTTATTTATTTATTCATTTGTAAATTATACGGGTATAAACCCAATGTGTACACATAAGTAAGAACTATAACAAAAATAAAAGAAATGAAGGCAGTCACACAATGTAGTATTAAACAAAAAGGCAATTGTAAAGAAATTATAATAAAACATTATCTAAGCAGTGCGCAGTGCTAAGTATAAAGATTTTTTAAAGCTAGGAATAGAGCCACTGAAAAAATCAACCTTATCCGTAACTGTGTTGGCAGATTTTAATATACGAATAATTGGATCACTAGAACCATATTTAGTTTTTATGGTAGCATAATGAAATACATGACTTCTTCTAAGATACCTTGTGGGAGCATAAAAGTGAATAAGTTCTAATAATTGCGGACAGGAGATTTGAGCATGTATAATTTTGAATAAAAAAGATAGATCAGTGACAATCCTGCGATCATACAAAGAAGTCATATTAAGTATCTTTAGTAATGGGTCATAATCATGATCATTGCGCAACATGGGTCTGTTTAATCTAAAAGCAATATGCCTGATGAATTTATGCTGCACTCTCTCTAACATTAGGTTATATTTTGAGAATTCCGGAGACCAGATGACTGAAGCATACTCTAATTGAGGCCGGACCAATTGAATATACAGTAGCCTAATGGTGTCCATGTTTTTAAAATCAGTGGTGAAACGCTTAATAAAACCTAATGATTTGAGAGCAGTGCTCACAATGTTGTTGCAGTGCTTTGAGAAATTTAGTGTTGGTGTAATGCAGACACCAAGGTCGTTAATTTCACTAACCTCCAATAATTCGAGACTATTAAAACTATAATCCGCGATTATAGGATGAATGCTACGGGATGACCTCATTACATAACATTTAGTAATGTTTAGTTTCATTTTATTTGTTCTGCACCAATCACAAAACCTTGTGAGATCAGACTGAAGTTTATGTGTATCACAAATATCTGAAACTCTTCTAAAAATCTTGAGGTCATCTGCGTACAAAAGAAACCTGCTGTGGGCAAAAACATCTTGTAAATCATTAATAAAAATATTAAATAATAATGGACCCAGACGTTAACCTTGAGGAACTCCTGAGGTGGCTTTTATAGGAGAAGATAGGGAGTTTTTCACATTAACAAATTGCAAGCGGTCCATGAGGTAAGATTTAACCCATGCCAGCAAGTTTCCATTACATCCTATAGCCGAAAGTTTTGATACTAGAATTGAGTGATCAACCGAGTCGAAGGCTTTTTTAAAATCAGTGAAAACAGTATCAACTTGTAAGTTACTTTCCATGCTGGTAGAAATGTAGTTGCAAAAAACAGTAAGACTAGTGACTGTAGAACGACCTTGTATAAAACCATGTTGTTCATCGCAGATGAGATGAGAAAAAATTTGACTAAGTTTCTCACTGACAATATTTTCAAATACCTTAGGTATTACACTAATGATAGAAACAGGTCTGTAGTTTCCGACATCTGAAACATTTCCTGACTTAAAAACGGGTGTTACCAGAGAAGTTTTCCAGCACGTTGGAAAAATTCCAGTACTTAAAGATTTATTGAAGATAATCCAAAGAGGCCGAGATAGAATAAAACTACAAGATTTGAAAAACTTAGGGGGTATGCCATCATATCCCGGACCTTTTTTAATATCAAGAGAATTTAGTTTTGTGAATATTTCACTGATATTAATGAAAATATCAGATACATGTGTAACAGATTGTGTTTCAATTATGGAAGATGTAGCGGAGTCGGAGACGTAGACATTGCCAAAGAATGAAGCAAAGATATTAGCAATAGATTCACTATTTGTGGCAGTTTCAGTTGCATTCGACATTACGTTAGATATGTTATTTGAACGACGATGAGAATTGACAAAATTCCAGAAAGACTTAATATTGTATTGTATAGAGTATTCGGTAGCATGAATGTATGCAGAGTAACATTGAGTAGTTAATTTCTTACACATAGAACGTAGATTCGAAAAGCATAAATAGTCAGCAAAAGAACAGGTCTTTTTAAAATTCAGATGAGCACGCTTTTTCTCTTTTACTAATTTGATCAGTTGTGGAGAAAACCATTTAGGGTACTTAGAGTTATTATAAGTACATTTAGGAACAAACGTATCAATAGCAACAAACAAGTACTCATACAAGATGTTAACTGCATCATCAACACGTAAGTCAGTTAGAATGTTATCCCAATATATACTGCTCAGATAGTCACAAATTCCTTGAAAGTTACCTCGATTGAAATTATAGTACCTATAAGAGTCACATGGTTTATAATTGAAAACAGACAATTCAATCGAAGTATTCAGCGGAGGGTGAAATTTATCCTGTCGTAGAAGCGTATCTAGAGCTCGAGTAACATAAGTCTTCTGGATGCTGGAGAAACAGAGATCCAACATACTTCCATGTTCGTTGAAAAATTCATTTTTTTGTAATAAACTATGATAATTCATAGTTTGTAATAAGCATTCAACAGCTAAAAGTTCATTTGATGATGCATTTGAACGCATAACGTATGATAAGTAGGACTGATTGACAATAAAATCGGTATGAGGTAAGTTGTAATCACCAAACACAAGAATGTGACTATTTTGATAAGCATCAACAATTTCCGAGATCGAACTGCAATGCTCTTCATATAATGCTGCAGGCGATGAAGGTGGTAAATATACTGCACCAAGTATTATCGGATGAATACCATTGTGTATAATAACAAATGTTTGTTCAACTTTAGTACTTTTTATATTAACTTCTTCACAACTTAGTGAGTTTGGAATAGCTATAAGAACACCACCAGCCCTGCTAAATCCACTTGTGAGATCCGATCTATCACACCGAAAGATTCTGTAGCCATCAAATCCGAGTTCACCAGCAGGTATTGTTTTATCAAGCCAAGTTTCAACTAAAACAAATATGTCATAGATATTTGATAAAGAAGGTATAGCCTGCTGTAAATTGTCCAATTTGGTTCGAAGACCTCGTATATTCTGGTAATAAATGTTTAGTTTATTCATTCGTTTTTTGGTGCCGTACGCCTGGTAACAATTTTTGGTATTCCATTGAAATATCTAATAGTTTTTCCATTATCGTTGGTACTCCGTAGTTCAGCGTTGAGTTTATTTAAATATGACCGTTGGTCATATATTAACCATATTATAAAATGACCTAACCGGGTCTCTGATTGCCCTATCATAGAAGGTTAGTAGTGCATTTTACTCGTCATTCCACGCGCTTTCAGATGCCGCTTAGCCCAATACGCTATCTGAAGTAGGAGCGACGTAAATTGAACAAATGTGACAGAGTTACGCAGAATTCTTATATTAGCCGTAATATAATATGATCTATTCGGGTCTCTGGTGGCCCTATCATAGAAGTTTAATAGTGCATTTTACTCGTCATTCCACGCGCTTTCAGATGCCGCTTAGCCCAATACGCTATCTGAAGTAGGAGCGACGTAAATTGAACAAACCTGATAGAATTACGCAGAATTCTTATATTAACCATAATATGATATGATCTATTTGGGTCTCTGATTGCCCTATCGCAGACGGTTAGTATTGCATTTTACTCGCCATTCCACGCGCTTTAAGATGCCGCCTTGCCCAATATACTATCTGAAATAGGAGCGTCGTAAATTGAACAATTGTTATAGAATTACGCAGAATTCTTATATTAACCATAATATAAAATTATCTAATCGGGTCTCTGTTTGCCCTACCCTAGAAGTTTAATTGTGCATTTTACTCGACATTTCATATACTTTAAGATGCCACCTAGCCCAATACGCTATCTGAAATAGGGGCGACGTACATTGAACAAACGTGATAAAATTACGCTGAATTCTTATATTAACCATAATATAATACGATCTATTCGGGTCTCTGATTACCCTATCATAGAAGTTTAATAGTGCATTTTACTCTATATTTCATGTGCTTTAAGATTCCGCTTAGCCCAATACGCTATCTGAAGTAGGAGCTACGTAAATTGAACAAATGTGACAGAGTTACGCAGAATTCTTATATTAGCCATAATATAATACGATCTATTCGGGTCTCTGATTGCCCTATCATAGAAGTTTAGTAGTGCATTTTACTCAGCATTTCATGCGCTTTAAGGTGCCACCTAGCGCAATACGCTATCTGAAGTAGGAGCGACGTAAATTGAACAAACCTGATAGAATTACGCAGAATTCTTATATTAACCATAATATGATATGATCTATTTGGGTCTCTGATTCCCCTATCATAGACGGTTGGTATTGAATTTTACTCGCCATTCCACGCGCTTTAAGGTGCCGCCTTGCCCAATATACTATCTGAAATAGGAGCGTCGTAAATTGAACAATTGTTATAGAATTACGCAGAATTCTTATATTAACCATAATATAAAATGATCTAATCGGGTCTCTGTTTGCCCTACCCTAGAAGTTTAATTGTGCATTTTACTCGACATTTCATATCCTTTAAGATGCCGCCTAGCCCAATCCGCAATCTGAAATTGGAGCTACGTAAATTGAACAAATGTGACAGAGTTACGCAGAAATCTTATATTAGCCATAATATAATATGATCTATTCGGGTCTCTGGTGGCCCTATCATAGAAGTTTAATAGTGCATTTTACTCGCCATTTCATGGGCTTTGAGATGCCGCTTAGCCATATACATTATCTGAAATAGGAGCGACGTAGATTGAACAAATGTGATAGAATTGCGCTGAATTCTTATATTAACCGTAACATAAAATGATCTAATCGGGTCTCTGTTTGCCTTACCTGAGAAGTGTGAAAGTGCATTTTACTCGTCATTTCATGCGCTTTGAGATGCCGCATAGCCCAATACTTTATCTGAAATAGGAGCGACGTAAATTGAACAAATGTGATAGAATTTCGCTGAATTCTTATATTAACCATAACGTAAAATGATCTAATCGGGTCTCTGTTCGCCCTACCCTAGAAGTTTAATAGTGCATTTCACTCGTCATTTCACGCGCTTTAAGATGCCGTCTAGCCCAGTACGCTATCTGAAATGGGAGCGACGTAAATTGAACAAATGTGATAGAATTCCGCTGAATTCTTATATTAACCATAATGTAAAATGATCTAATCGGGTCTCAGTTCGCCCTAACCTAGAAGTTTAATAGTGCATTCCACTCGTCATTGCATGCGCTTTGAGGTGCCGCCTAGCCCAGTACGTTATCTGAAATAGGAGAGACTTTATTTGAACAAACGTGATAGAATTTCGCTGTATTCTTATATTAACCAAAATATAAAATGATCTAATCGGGTCTCTGTTCGCCGTACCCTAGAAGTTTAATAGTGCATTGTATTCGCCATTTCATGCGCTTTGAGCTGCCGCTTAGCCCAATACGCTATCTGAAATAGGAGCGACGTAAATTGAACAAATGTGATAGAATTTCGCTGAATTCTTATATTAACCATAATGTAAAATGATCTAATCGGGTCTCTGTTCGCCCTACCCTAGAAGTTTAATATTGCATTTCACTCGCCATTTCATGCGCTGTGAGATGCCGCTTATCCCAATACGCTATCTGAAATAGGAACGACGTAAATTGAACAAATGTGATAGAATTTCGCTGAATTCTTATATTAACCATAATGTAAAATGATCTAATCGGGTCTCTGTTCGCCCCACCCTAGAGGTTTAATAATTCATTTCACTCGTCATTTCATGCGCATTGAGATTCCGCTTATCCCAATACGCTATCTGAAATAGGAGCGACGTAAATAGAACAAATGTGATAGAATTTCGCTGAATTCTTATATTCAACAAAATATAAAATGATCTAATCGGGTTTCTGATTGCCATACCATAGAAGTTCAATAGTGCACTTTACTCGCCATTTCACACGCTTTAAGATGCCGACTAGCCCAGTACGCTATCTGAAATAGGAGCGCCATCAATTGAACAAATGTGATAGAATTACGCTGAATTCTTATATTAACCGTAGAATAAAATGATGTAATCGGGTCTCTGTTTGCCTTACCCTAGAAGTTTAATAGTGCATTTTACACGCCATTTCATGCGCTTCGAGATGCCGCTTAGCCCAATACGCTATCTGAAACAGGAGCAACTTAAATTGAACAAATGTGATAAAATGTCGCTGAATTCTTATATTATCCATAATGTAAAATGACCTAATCGGGTCTCTGTTCGCCCTACCCTAGAAGTTTAATAATGCATTTCACTCGTCATGGCATGCGCTTTGAGATGTCGCCTAGCCCAGTACGTTATCTGAAATATGAGAGACGTTATTTGAACAAACGTGATAAAATATCGCTGAATTCTTATATTAACCAAAATATAAAATGATCTAATCGGGTCTCTGATTGCCCTATCATAGATGGTTAATAGTGTATTTTTCTCGCCATTCCACGCGCGTTAAGATGCCGCCTAGTCCAATACGCTATCTGAAATAGGATCGCCGTAAACTGAACAAATGTGATAGAATTACGCTGAATTCTTATATTAACCGTAATATAAAATGATCTAATCGGGTCTCTGTTTGCCTTACCCTAGAAGTTTTACGGTGCATTTTACTCGCCATTTCATGCGCTTTGAGGTGCCGCTTAGCCCAACACGCTATTTGAAATAGGAGCCACGTAAAGTGAACGAATGTGATAGAATTTCGCTGAATTCTTAAATTAACCATAATATAAAATGATCTAATCGGGTCTCTGTTTGCCCTGCCCTAGAAGTTTAATAGTGCAATTTACTCGTCATTACATGCGCTTTGAGCTGCCGCTTAGCCCAATACGCTATCTGAAATACGAGCGGCGTAAATTGAACAAATGTGATAGAATTTCGCTGAATTCTTATATTATCCATAATGAAAATGATCTAATCGGGTCTCTGTTCGCCCTACCCTAGAAGTGTGATAGTGCATTTTACTCGCCATTTCACGCGCTTTAAGATGCCGTCTAGCCCAGTACGCTATCTGAAATAGGAGCGACGTAAATTGAACAAATGTGATAGAATTTCGCTGAATTCTTATATTAACCATAATGTAAAATGATCTAATCAGGTCTCAGTTCGCCCTAACCTAGAAGTTTAATAGTGCATTCCACTCGTCATTGAATGCGCTTTGAGATGCCGCCTACCCCAGTACGTTATCTGAAATAGGAGAGACGTTATTTGAACAAACGTGATAGAATTTCGCTGAATTCTTATATTAACCAAAATATAAAATGATCTAATCGGGTCTCTGTTCGCCCTACCCTAGAAGTTTAATAGTGCATTTTACTCGCCATACCACGCGCATTAAGATGCCGCCTAGTCCAGTACGCCATCTGAAATAGGAGCGACGTAAATTGAAGGAATGTGATAGAATTTCGCTGAATTGTTATATTAACAGAAATATAAAATGATCTAATCGCGTCTCTGATTGCCCTATCACAGAAGTTTAATAGTGCATTTTACTCACCATTCCACGCGCTTTAAGATGCCGCTTCGCCCAATACGCTATCTGAAATAGGAGCGACGTAAATTGAACAAATGTGATAGAATTTCGCTGAATTCTTATATTAACCATAATGTAAAATGATCTAATCGCGTCTCTGTTCGCCCTAACCTAGAAGTTTAACAGTGCATTCCACTCGCCATTGCATGCGCTTTGAGATACCGCCTAGCCCAGTACGCTATCTGAAATAGGAACGACGTAAATTGAACAAATCTGATAGAATTACGCTGAATTCTTATATTAGCCGTAATATAAAATGATCTAACCGTGTCTCTGTTTGCCTCACCCTAGAAGATTAATAGTCCATTTCACTCGCCATTTCATGCGCTTTGAGATGCCGCTTAGCCCAACACGCTATCTGAAATAGGAGCGACGTAAATTGAACAAATGTGATAGAATTTCGCTGAATTCTTATATTAACCATAACGTAAAATGATCTAATCGGGTCTCTGTTCGCCCTACCCTAGAAGTTTAATAGTGCATTTCACTCGTCATTTCACGCGCTTTAAGATGCCGTCTAGCCCAGTACGCTATCTGAAATGGGAGCGACGTAAATTGAACAAATGTGATAGAATTCCGCTGAATTCTTATATTAACCATAATGTAAAATGATCTAATCGGGTCTCAGTTCGCCCTAACCTAGAAGTTTAATAGTGCATTCCACTCGTCATTGCATGCGCTTTGAGGTGCCGCCTAGCACAGTACGTTATATGAAATAGGAGAGACTTTATTTGAACAAACGTGATAGAATTTCGCTGTATTCTTATATTAACCAAAATATAAAATGATCTAATCGGGTCTCTGTTCGCCGTACCCTAGAAGTTTAATAGTTCATTTCACTCGTCATGTCATGCGCTTTGAGCTGCCGCTTAGCCCAATATACTATCTGAAATAGGAGCGACGCAAATTGAACAACTGTGATAGAATTTCGCTGAATACTTAAATTAACCATACTATAAAATGATCTAATCGGATCTCTGTTTGCCTTACCCTAGAAGTTTAATAGTGCATTGTATTCGCCATTTCATGCGCTTTGAGCTGCCGCTTAGCCCAATACGCTATCTGAAATAGGAGCGACGTAAATTGAACAAATGTGATAGAATTTCGCTGAATTCTTATATTAACCATAATGTAAAATGATCTAATCGGGTCTCTGTTCGCCCTACCCTAGAAGTTTAATATTGCATTTCACTCGCCATTTCATGCGCTGTGAGATGCCGCTTAGCCCAATACGCTATCTGAAATAGGAACGACGTAAATTGATCAAATGTGATAGAATTTCGCTGAATTCTTATATTAACCATAATGTAAAATGATCTAATCGGGTCTCTGTTCGCCCCACCCTAGAGGTTTAATAATTCATTTCACTCGTCATTTCATGCGCATTGAGATTCCGCTTATCCCAATACGCTATCTGAAATAGGAGCGACGTAAATAGAACAAATGTGATAGAATTTCGCTGAATTCTTATATTAAACAAAATATAAAATGATCTAATCGGGTTTCTGATTGCCATACCATAGAAGTTCAATAGTGCACTTTACTCGCCATTTCACACGCTTTAAGATGCCGACTAGCCCAGTACGCTATCTGAAATAGGAGCGCCATCAATTGAACAAATGTGATAGAATTACGCTGAATTCTTATATTAACCGTAGAATAAAATGATGTAATCGGGTCTCTGTTTGCCTTACCCTAGAAGTTTAATAGTGCATTTTACACGCCATTTCATGCGCTTCGAGATGCCGCTTAGCCCAATACGCTATCTGAAACAGGAGCAACTTAAATTGAACAAATGTGATAAAATGTCGCTGAATTCTTATATTATCCATAATGTAAAATGACCTAATCGGGTCTCTGTTCGCCCTACCCTAGAAGTTTAATAATGCATTTCACTCGTCATGGCATGCGCTTTGAGATGTCGCCTAGCCCAGTACGTTATCTGAAATATGAGAGACGTTATTTGAACAAACGTGATAAAATATCGCTGAATTCTTATATTAACCAAAATATAAAATGATCTAATCGGGTCTCTGATTGCCCTATCATAGATGGTTAATAGTGTATTTTTCTCGCCATTCCACGCGCGTTAAGATGCCGCCTAGTCCAATACGCTATCTGAAATAGGATCGCCGTAAACTGAACAAATGTGATAGAATTACGCTGAATTCTTATATTAACCGTAATATAAAATGATCTAATCGGGTCTCTGTTTGCCTTACCCTAGAAGTTTAACAGTGCATTTTACTCGCCATTTCATGCGCTTTGAGGTGCCGCTTAGCCCAACACGCTATTTGAAATAGGAGCCACGTAAATTGAACGAATGTGATAGAATTTCGCTGAATTCTTAAATTAACCATAATATAAAATGATCTAATCGGGTCTCTGTTTGCCCTGCCCTAGAAGTTTAATAGTGCAATTTACTCGTCATTACATGCGCTTTGAGATGCCGCTTAGCCCAATACGCTATCTGGAATACGAGCGGCGTAAATTGAACAAATGTGATAGAATTTCGCTGAATTCTTATATTATCCATAATGAAAATGATCTAATCGGGTCTCTGTTCGCCCTACCCTAGAAGTGTGATAGTGCATTTTACTCGCCATTTCACGCGCTTTAAGATGCCCTCTAGCCCAGTACGCTATCTGAAATAGGAGCGACGTAAATTGAACAAATGTGATAGAATTTCGCTGAATTCTTATATTAACCATAATGTAAAATGATCTAATCAGGTCTCAGTTCGCCCTAACCTAGAAGTTTAATAGTGCATTCCACTCGTCATTGAATGCGCTTTGAGATGCCGCCTACCCCAGTACGTTATCTGAAATAGGAGAGACGTTATTTGAACAAACGTGATAGAATTTCGCTGAATTCTTATATTAACCATAATATAAAATGATCTAATCGGGTCTCTGTTCGCCCTACCCTAGAAGTTTAATAATGCATTTCACTCGTCATTGCATGCGCTTTGAGATGCCGCCTAGCCCAGTACGTTATCTGAAATATGAGAGACGTTATTTGAACAAACGTGATAGAATATCGCTGAATTCTTATATTAACCAAAATATAAAATGATCTAATCGGGTCTCTGATTGCCCTATCATAGATGGTTAATAGTGTATTTTACTCGCCATTCCACGCGCGTTAAGATGCCGCCTAGTCCAATACGCTATCTGAAATAGGATCGCCGTAAACTGAACAAATGTGATAGAATTACGCTGAATTCTTATATTAACCGTAATATAAAATGATCTAATCGGGTCTCTGTTTGCCTTACCCTAGAAGTTTAACAGTGCATTTTACTCGCCATTTCATGCGCTTTGAGGTGCCGCTTAGCCCAACACGCTATTTGAAATAGGAGCCACGTAAATTGAACGAATGTGATAGAATTTCGCTGAATTCTTAAATTAACCATAATATAAAATGATCTAATCGGGTCTCTGTTTGCCCTGCCCTAGAAGTTTAATAGTGCAATTTACTCGTCATTACATGCGCTTTGAGCTGCCGCTTAGCCCAATACGCTATCTGAAATACGAGCGGCGTAAATTGAACAAATGTGATAGAATTTCGCTGAATTCTTATATTATCCATAATGAAAATGATCTAATCGGGTCTCTGTTCGCCCTACCCTAGAAGTTTAATAGTGCATTTCACTCGCCATTTCACGCGCTTTAAGATGCCCTCTAGCCCAGTACGCTATCTGAAATAGGAGCGACGTAAATTGAACAAATGTGATAGAATTTCGCTGAATTCTTATATTAACCATAATGTAAAATGATCTAATCAGGTCTCAGTTCGCCCTAACCTAGAAGTTTAATAGTGCATTCCACTCGTCATTGAATGCGCTTTGAGATGCCGCCTACCCCAGTACGTTATCTGAAATAGGAGAGACGTTATTTGAACAAACGTGATAGAATTTCGCTGAATTCTTATATTAACCAAAATATAAAATGATCTAATCGGGTCTCTGTTCGCCCTACCCTAGAAGTTTAATAATGCATTTCACTCGTCATTGCATGCGCTTTGAGATGCCGCCTAGCCCAGTACGTTATCTGAAATATGAGAGACGTTATTTGAACAAACGTGATAGAATATCGCTGAATTCTTATATTAACCAAAATATAAAATGATCTAATCGGGTCTCTGATTGCCCTATCATAGATGGTTAATAGTGTATTTTACTCGCCATTCCACGCGCGTTAAGATGCCGCCTAGTCCAATACGCTATCTGAAATAGGATCGCCGTAAACTGAACAAATGTGATAGAATTACGCTGAATTCTTATATTAACCGTAATATAAAATGATCTAATCGGGTCTCTGTTTGCCTTACCCTAGAAGTTTTACAGTGCATTTTACTCGCCATTTCATGCGCTTTGGGGTGCCGCTTAGCCCACCACGCTATTTGAAATAGGAGCCACGTAAATTGAACGAATGTGATAGAATTTCGCTGAATTCTTAAATTAACCATAATATAAAATGATCTAATCGGGTCTCTGTTTGCCCTGCCCTAGAAGTTTAATAGTGCAATTTACTCGTCATTACATGCGCTTTGAGCTGCCGCTTAGCCCAATACGCTATCTGAAATACGAGCGGCGTAAATTGAACAAATGTGATAGAATTTCGCTGAATTCTTATATTATCCATAATGAAAATTATCTAATCGGGTCTCTGTTCGCCCTACCCTAGAAGTGTGATAGTGCATTTTACTCGCCATTTCACGCGCTTTAAGATGCCGTCTAGCCCAGTACGTTATCTGAAATAGGAGAGACGTTATTTGAACAAACGTGATAGAATTTCGCTGAATTCTTATATTAACCAAAATATAAAATGATCTAATCGGGTCTCTGTTCGCCCTACCCTAGAAGTTTAATAGTGCATTTTACTCGCCATACCACGCGCAATAAGATGCCGCCTAGCCCAGTACGCCATCTGAAATAGGAGCGACGTAAATTGAAGGAATGTGATAGAATTTCGCTGAATTCTTATATTAACAGAAATATAAAATGATCTAATCGCGTCTCTGATTGCCCTATCAGAGAAGTTTAATAGTGCATTTTACTCGCCATTCCACGCGCTTTAAGATGCCGCTTCGCCCAATACGCTATCTGAAATAGGAGCGACGTAAATTGAACAAATGTGATAGAATTTCGCTGAATTCTTACATTAACCATAATATAAAATGATCTGATCGGGTCTCTGTTCGCCCTACCCTAGAAGTTTAATAGTGCATTTCACTCGTCATGTCATGCGCTTTGAGCTGCCGCTTAGCCCAATATACTATCTGAAATAGGAGCGACGGAAATTGAACAAATGTGATAGAATTTCGCTGAATACTTAAATTAACCATACTATAAAATGATCTAATCGGATCTCTGTTTGACTTACCCTAGAAGTTTAATAGTGCATTGTATTCGCCATTTCATGCGCTTTGAGCTGCCGCTTAGCCCAATACGCTATCTGAAATAGGAGCGACGTAAATTGAACAAATGTGATAGAATTTCGCTGAATTCTTATATTAACCATAATGTAAAATGATCTAATCGGGGCTCTGTTCGCCCTACCCTAGAAGTTTAATATTGCATTTCACTCGCCATTTCATGCGCTGCGAGATGCCGCTTAGCCCAATACGCTATCTGAAATAGGAACGACGTAAATTGAACAAATGTGATAGAATTTCGCTGAATTCTTATATTAACCATAATGTAAAATGATCTAATCGGGTCTCTGTTCGCCCCACCCTAGAGGTTTAATAATGCATTTCACTCGTCATTTCATGCGCATTGAGATTCCGCTTATCCCAATACGCTATCTGAAATAGGAGCGACGTAAATAGAACAAATGTGATAGAATTTCGCTGAATTCTTATATTAAACAAAATATAAAATGATCTAATCGGGTCTCTGATTGCCATACCATAGAAGTTCAATAGTGCACTTTACTCGCCATTTCACACGCTTTAAGATGCCGACAAGCCCAGTACGCTATCTGAAATAGGAGCGCCATCAATTGAACAAATGTGATAGAATTACGCTGAATTCTTATATTAACCGTAGTATAAAATGATGTAATCGGGTCTCTGTTTGCCTTACCCTAGAAGTTTAATAGTGCATTTTACACGCCATTTCATGCGCTTCGAGATGCCGCTTAGCCCAATACGCTATCTGAAACAGGAGCAACGTAAATTGAACAAATGTGATAGAATGTCGCTGAATTCTTATATTATCCATAATGTAAAATGATCTAATCGGGTCTCTGTTCGCCCTACCCTAGAAGTTTAATAATGCATTTCACTCGTCATTGCATGCGCTTTGAGATGCCGCCTAGCCCAGTACGTTATCTGAAATATGAGAGACGTTATTTGAACAAACGTGATAGAATATCGCTGAATTCTTATATTAACCAAAATATAAAATGATCTAATCGGGTCTCTGATTGCCCTATCATAGATGGTTAATAGTGTATTTTACTCGCCATTCCACGCGCGTTAAGATGCCGCCTAGTCCAATACGCTATCTGAAATAGGATCGCCGTAAACTCAACAAATGTGATAGAATTACGCTGAATTCTTATATTAACCGTAATATAAAATGATCTAATCGGGTCTCTGTTTGCCTTACCCTAGAAGTTTAACAGTGCATTTTACTCGCCATTTCATGCGCTTTGAGGTGCCGCTTAGCCCAACACGCTATTTGAAATAGGAGCCACGTAAATTGAACGAATGTGATAGAATTTCTTGAATTCTTAAATTAACCATAATATAAAATGATCTAATCGGGTCTCTGTTTGCCCTGCCCTAGAAGTTTAATAGTGCAATTTACTCGTCATTACATGCGCTTTGAGATGCCGCTTAGCCCAATACGCTATCTGGAATACGAGCGGCGTAAATTGAACAAATGTGATAGAATTTCGCTGAATTCTTATATTATCCATAATGAAAATGATCTAATCGGGTCTCTGTTCGCCCTACCCTAGAAGTGTGATAGTGCATTTTACTCGCCATTTCACGCGCTTTAAGATGCCGTCTAGCCCAGTACGCTATCTGAAATAGGAGCGACGTAAATTGAACAAATGTGATAGAATTTCGCTGAATTCTTATATTAACCACAATGTAAAATGATCTAATCAGGTCTCAGTTCGCCCTAACTTAGAAGTTTAATAGTGCATTCCACTCGTCATTGAATGCGCTTTGAGATGCCGCCTAGCCCAGTACGTTATCTGAAATAGGAGAGACGTTATTTGAACAAACGTGATAGAATTTCGCTGAATTCTTATATTAACCAAAATATAAAATGATCTAATCGGGTCTCTGTTCGCCCTACCCTAGAAGTTTAATAGTGCATTTTACTCGCCATACCACGCGCATTAAGATGCCGCCTAGCCCAGTACGCCATCTGAAATAGGAGCTACGTAAATTGAAGGAATGTGATAGAATTTCGCTGAATTCTTATATTAACAGAAATATAAAATGATCTAATCGCGTCTCTGATTGCCCTATCAGAGAAGTTTAATAGTGCATTTTACTCGCCATTCCACGCGCTTTAAGATGCCGCTTCGCCCAATACGCTATCTGAAATAGGAGCGACGTAAATTGAACAAATGTGATAGAATTTCGCTGAATTCTTATATAAACCATAATGTAAAATGATCTAATCGCGTCTCTGTTCGCCCTAACCTAGAAGTTTAACAGTGCATTCCACTCGCCATTGCATGCGCTTTGAGATACCGCCTAGCCCAGTACGCTATCTGAAATAGGAACGACGTAAATTGAACAAATCTGATAGAATTACGCTGAATTCTTATATTAGCCGTAATATAAAATGATCTAACCGTGTCTCTGTTTGCCTCACCCTAGAAGATTAATAGTCCATTTCACTCGCCATTTCATGCGCTTTGAGATGCCGCTTAGCCCAACACGCTATCTGAAATAGGAGCGACGTAAATTGAACAAATGTGATAGAATTTCGGTGAATTCTTATATTAACCATAATGTAAAATGATATAATCGTGTCACTGTTTGCCCTGCCCCAGACGTTTAATAGTGCAATTTACTCGCCATTTCATGCGCTTTGAGATGCCGCTTTGCCTAATACGCTATCTGAAATGGGAGCGACGTAAATTGAACAAATGTGATAGAATTTCGCTGAATTCTTACATTAACCATAATATAAAATGATCTGATCGGGTCTCTGTTCGCCCTACCCTAGAAGTTTAATAGTGCATTTCACTCGTCATGTCATGCGCTTTGAGCTGCCGCTTAGCCCAATATACTATCTGAAATAGGAGCGACGCAAATTGAACAAATGTGATAGAATTTCGCTGAATACTTAAATTAACCATACTATAAAATGATCTAATCGGATCTCTGTTTGACTTACCCTAGAAGTTTAATAGTGCATTGTATTCGCCATTTCATGCGCTTTGAGCTGCCGCTTAGCCCAATACGCTATCTGAAATAGGAGCGACGTAAATTGAACAAATGTGATAGAATTTCGCTGAATTCTTATATTAACCATAATGTAAAATGATCTAATCGGGTCTCTGTTCGCCCTACCCTAGAAGTTTAATATTGCATTTCACTCGCCATTTCATGCGCTGTGAGATGCCGCTTAGCCCAATACGCTATCTGAAATAGGAACGACGTAAATTGAACAAATGTGATAGAATTTCGCTGAATTCTTATATTAACCATAATGTAAAATGATCTAATCGGGTCTCTGTTCGCCCCACCCTAGAGGTTTAATAATGCATTTCACTCGTCATTTCATGCGCATTGAGATTCCGCTTATCCCAATACGCTATCTGAAATAGGAGCGACGTAAATAGAACAAATGTGATAGAATTTCGCTGAATTCTTATATTAAACAAAATATAAAATGATCTAATCGGGTCTCTGATTGCCATACCATAGAAGTTCAATAGTGCACTTTACTCGCCATTTCACACGCTTTAAGATGCCGACTAGCCCAGTACGCTATCTGAAATAGGAGCGCCATCAATTGAACAAATGTGATAGAATTACGCTGAATTCTTATATTAACCGTAGTATAAAATGATGTAATCTGGTCTCTGTTTGCCTTACCCTGGAAGTTTAATAGTGCATTTTACACGCCATTTCATGCGCTTCGAGATGCCGCTTAGCCCAATACGCTATCTGAAACAGGAGCAACTTAAATTGAACAAATGTGATAAAATGTCGCTGAATTCTTATATTATCCATAATGTAAAATGACCTAATCGGGTCTCTGTTCGCCCTACCCTAGAAGTTTAATAATGCATTTCACTCGTCATGGCATGCGCTTTGAGATGTCGCCTAGCCCAGTACGTTATCTGAAATATGAGAGACGTTATTTGAACAAACGTGATAAAATATCGCTGAATTCTTATATTAACCAAAATATAAAATGATCTAATCGGGTCTCTGATTGCCCTATCATAGATGGTTAATAGTGTATTTTTCTCGCCATTCCACGCGCGTTAAGATGCCGCCTAGTCCAATACGCTATCTGAAATAGGATCGCCGTAAACTGAACAAATGTGATAGAATTACGCTGAATTCTTATATTAACCGTAATATAAAATGATCTAATCGGGTCTCTGTTTGCCTTACCCTAGAAGTTTTACGGTGCATTTTACTCGCCATTTCATGCGCTTTGAGGTGCCGCTTAGCCCAACACGCTATTTGAAATAGGAGCCACGTAAATTGAACGAATGTGATAGAATTTCGCTGAATTCTTAAATTAACCATAATATAAAATGATCTAATCGGGTCTCTGTTTGCCCTGCCCTAGAAGTTTAATAGTGCAATTTACTCGTCATTACATGCGCTTTGAGCTGCCGCTTAGCCCAATACGCTATCTGAAATACGAGCGGCGTAAATTGAACAAATGTGATAGAATTTCGCTGAATTCTTATATTATCCATAATGAAAATGATCTAATCGGGTCTCTGTTCGCCCTACCCTAGAAGTTTAATAGTGCATTTCACTCGCCATTTCACGCGCTTTAAGATGCCCTCTAGCCCAGTACACTATCTGAAATGGGAGCGACGTAAATTGAACAAATGTGATAGAATTTCGCTGAATTCTTATATTAACCATAATGTAAAATGATCTAATCAGGTCTCAGTTCGCCCTAACCTAGAAGTTTAATAGTGCATTCCACTCGTCATTGAATGCGCTTTGAGATGCCGCCTACCCCAGTACGTTATCTGAAATAGGAGAGACGTTATTTGAACAAACGTGATAGAATTTCGCTGAATTCTTATATTAACCAAAATATAAAATGATCTAATCGGGTCTCTGTTCGCCCTACCCTAGAAGTTTAATAATGCATTTCACTCGTCATTGCATGCGCTTTGAGATGCCGCCTAGCCCAGTACGTTATCTGAAATACGAGAGACGTTATTTGAACAAACGTGATAGAATATCGCTGAATTCTTATATTAACCAAAATATAAAATGATCTAATCGGGTCTCTGATTGCCCTATCATAGATGGTTAATAGTGTATTTTACTCGCCATTCCACGCGCGTTAAGATGCCGCCTAGTCCAATACGCTATCTGAAATAGGATCGCCGTAAACTGAACAAATGTGATAGAATTACGCTGAATTCTTATATTAACCGTAATATAAAATGATCTAATCGGGTCTCTGTTTGCCTTACCCTAGAAGTTTTACAGTGCATTTTACTCGCCATTTCATGCGCTTTGAGGTGCCGCTTAGCCCAACACGCTATTTGAAATAGGAGCCACGTAAATTGAACGAATGTGATAGAATTTCGCTGAATTCTTAAATTAACCATAATATAAAATGATCTAATCGGGTCTCTGTTTGCCCTGCCCTAGAAGTTTAATAGTGCAATTTACTCGTCATTACATGCGCTTTGAGCTGCCGCTTAGCCCAATACGCTATCTGAAATACGAGCGGCGTAAATTGAACAAATGTGATAGAATTTCGCTGAATTCTTATATTATCCATAATGAAAATGATCTAATCGGGTCTCTGTTCGCCCTACCCTAGAAGTGTGATAGTGCATTTTACTCGCCATTTCACGCGCTTTAAGATGCCCTCTAGCCCAGTACGCTATCTGAAATAGGAGCGACGTAAATTGAACAAATGTGATAGAATTTCGCTGAATTCTTATATTAACCATAATGTAAAATGATCTAATCAGGTCTCAGTTCGCCCTAACCTAGAAGTTTAATAGTGCATTCCACTCGTCATTGAATGCGCTTTGAGATGCCGCCTACCCCAGTACGTTATCTGAAATAGGAGAGACGTTATTTGAACAAACGTGATAGAATTTCGCTGAATTCTTATATTAACCAAAATATAAAATGATCTAATCGGGTCTCTGTTCGCCCTACCCTAGAAGTTTAATAATGCATTTCACTCGTCATTGCATGCGCTTTGAGATGCCGCCTAGCCCAGTACGTTATCTGAAATACGAGAGACGTTATTTGAACAAACGTGATAGAATATCGCTGAATTCTTATATTAACCAAAATATAAAATGATCTAATCGGGTCTCTGATTGCCCTATCATAGATGGTTAATAGTGTATTTTACTCGCCATTCCACGCGCGTTAAGATGCCGCCTAGTCCAATACGCTATCTGAAATAGGATCGCCGTAAACTGAACAAATGTGATAGAATTACGCTGAATTCTTATATTAACCGTAATATAAAATGATCTAATCGGGTCTCTGTTTGCCTTACCCTAGAAGTTTTACAGTGCATTTTACTCGCCATTTCATGCGCTTTGGGGTGCCGCTTAGCCCACCACGCTATTTGAAATAGGAGCCACGTAAATTGAACGAATGTGATAGAATTTCGCTGAATTCTTAAATTAACCATAATATAAAATGATCTAATCGGGTCTCTGTTTGCCCTGCCCTAGAAGTTTAATAGTGCAATTTACTCGTCATTACATGCGCTTTGAGCTGCCGCTTAGCCCAATACGCTATCTGAAATACGAGCGGCGTAAATTGAACAAATGTGATAGAATTTCGCTGAATTCTTATATTATCCATAATGAAAATTATCTAATCGGGTCTCTGTTCGCCCTACCCTAGAAGTGTGATAGTGCATTTTACTCGCCATTTCACGCGCTTTAAGATGCCGTCTAGCCCAGTACGTTATCTGAAATAGGAGAGACGTTATTTGAACAAACGTGATAGAATTTCGCTGAATTCTTATATTAACCAAAATATAAAATGATCTAATCGGGTCTCTGTTCGCCCTACCCTAGAAGTTTAATAGTGCATTTTACTCGCCATACCACGCGCAATAAGATGCCGCCTAGCCCAGTACGCCATCTGAAATAGGAGCGACGTAAATTGAAGGAATGTGATAGAATTTCGCTGAATTCTTATATTAACAGAAATATAAAATGATCTAATCGCGTCTCTGATTGCCCTATCAGAGAAGTTTAATAGTGCATTTTACTCGCCATTCCACGCGCTTTAAGATGCCGCTTCGCCCAATACGCTATCTGAAATAGGAGCGACGTAAATTGAACAAATGTGATAGAATTTCGCTGAATTCTTACATTAACCATAATATAAAATGATCTGATCGGGTCTCTGTTCGCCCTACCCTAGAAGTTTAATAGTGCATTTCACTCGTCATGTCATGCGCTTTGAGCTGCCGCTTAGCCCAATATACTATCTGAAATAGGAGCGACGGAAATTGAACAAATGTGATAGAATTTCGCTGAATACTTAAATTAACCATACTATAAAATGATCTAATCGGATCTCTGTTTGACTTACCCTAGAAGTTTAATAGTGCATTGTATTCGCCATTTCATGCGCTTTGAGCTGCCGCTTAGCCCAATACGCTATCTGAAATAGGAGCGACGTAAATTGAACAAATGTGATAGAATTTCGCTGAATTCTTATATTAACCATAATGTAAAATGATCTAATCGGGGCTCTGTTCGCCCTACCCTAGAAGTTTAATATTGCATTTCACTCGCCATTTCATGCGCTGCGAGATGCCGCTTAGCCCAATACGCTATCTGAAATAGGAACGACGTAAATTGAACAAATGTGATAGAATTTCGCTGAATTCTTATATTAACCATAATGTAAAATGATCTAATCGGGTCTCTGTTCGCCCCACCCTAGAGGTTTAATAATGCATTTCACTCGTCATTTCATGCGCATTGAGATTCCGCTTATCCCAATACGCTATCTGAAATAGGAGCGACGTAAATAGAACAAATGTGATAGAATTTCGCTGAATTCTTATATTAAACAAAATATAAAATGATCTAATCGGGTCTCTGATTGCCATACCATAGAAGTTCAATAGTGCACTTTACTCGCCATTTCACACGCTTTAAGATGCCGACAAGCCCAGTACGCTATCTGAAATAGGAGCGCCATCAATTGAACAAATGTGATAGAATTACGCTGATTTCTTATATTAACCGTAGTATAAAATGATGTAATCGGGTCTCTGTTTGCCTTACCCTAGAAGTTTAATAGTGCATTTTACACGCCATTTCATGCGCTTCGAGATGCCGCTTAGCCCAATACGCTATCTGAAACAGGAGCAACGTAAATTGAACAAATGTGATAGAATGTCGCTGAATTCTTATATTATCCATAATGTAAAATGATCTAATCGGGTCTCTGTTCGCCCTACCCTAGAAGTTTAATAATGCATTTCACTCGTCATTGCATGCGCTTTGAGATGCCGCCTAGCCCAGTACGTTATCTGAAATATGAGAGACGTTATTTGAACAAACGTGATAGAATATCGCTGAATTCTTATATTAACCAAAATATAAAATGATCTAATCGGGTCTCTGATTGCCCTATCATAGATGGTTAATAGTGTATTTTACTCGCCATTCCACGCGCGTTAAGATGCCGCCTAGTCCAATACGCTATCTGAAATAGGATCGCCGTAAACTCAACAAATGTGATAGAATTACGCTGAATTCTTATATTAACCGTAATATAAAATGATCTAATCGGGTCTCTGTTTGCCTTACCCTAGAAGTTTAACAGTGCATTTTACTCGCCATTTCATGCGCTTTGAGGTGCCGCTTAGCCCAACACGCTATTTGAAATAGGAGCCACGTAAATTGAACGAATGTGATAGAATTTCTTGAATTCTTAAATTAACCATAATATAAAATGATCTAATCGGGTCTCTGTTTGCCCTGCCCTAGAAGTTTAATAGTGCAATTTACTCGTCATTACATGCGCTTTGAGATGCCGCTTAGCCCAATACGCTATCTGGAATACGAGCGGCGTAAATTGAACAAATGTGATAGAATTTCGCTGAATTCTTATATTATCCATAATGAAAATGATCTAATCGGGTCTCTGTTCGCCCTACCCTAGAAGTGTGATAGTGCATTTTACTCGCCATTTCACGCGCTTTAAGATGCCGTCTAGCCCAGTACGCTATCTGAAATAGGAGCGACGTAAATTGAACAAATGTGATAGAATTTCGCTGAATTCTTATATTAACCACAATGTAAAATGATCTAATCAGGTCTCAGTTCGCCCTAACTTAGAAGTTTAATAGTGCATTCCACTCGTCATTGAATGCGCTTTGAGATGCCGCCTAGCCCAGTACGTTATCTGAAATAGGAGAGACGTTATTTGAACAAACGTGATAGAATTTCGCTGAATTCTTATATTAACCAAAATATAAAATGATCTAATCGGGTCTCTGTTCGCCCTACCCTAGAAGTTTAATAGTGCATTTTACTCGCCATACCACGCGCATTAAGATGCCGCCTAGCCCAGTACGCCATCTGAAATAGGAGCGACGTAAATTGAAGGAATGTGATAGAATTTCGCTGAATTCTTATATTAACAGAAATATAAAATGATCTAATCGCGTCTCTGATTGCCCTATCAGAGAAGTTTAATAGTGCATTTTACTCGCCATTCCACGCGCTTTAAGATGCCGCTTCGCCCAATACGCTATCTGAAATAGGAGCGACGTAAATTGAACAAATGTGATAGAATTTCGCTGAATTCTTATATAAACCATAATGTAAAATGATCTAATCGCGTCTCTGTTCGCCCTAACCTAGAAGTTTAACAGTGCATTCCACTCGCCATTGCATGCGCTTTGAGATACCGCCTAGCCCAGTACGCTATCTGAAATAGGAACGACGTAAATTGAACAAATCTGATAGAATTACGCTGAATTCTTATATTAGCCGTAATATAAAATGATCTAACCGTGTCTCTGTTTGCCTCACCCTAGAAGATTAATAGTCCATTTCACTCGCCATTTCATGCGCTTTGAGATGCCGCTTAGCCCAACACGCTATCTGAAATAGGAGCGACGTAAATTGAACAAATGTGATAGAATTTCGGTGAATTCTTATATTAACCATAATGTAAAATGATATAATCGTGTCACTGTTTGCCCTGCCCCAGACGTTTAATAGTGCAATTTACTCGCCATTTCATGCGCTTTGAGATGCCGCTTTGCCTAATACGCTATCTGAAATGGGAGCGACGTAAATTGAACAAATGTGATAGAATTTCGCTGAATTCTTACATTAACCATAATATAAAATGATCTGATCGGGTCTCTGTTCGCCCTACCCTAGAAGTTTAATAGTGCATTTCACTCGTCATGTCATGCGCTTTGAGCTGCCGCTTAGCCCAATATACTATCTGAAATAGGAGCGACGCAAATTGAACAAATGTGATAGAATTTCGCTGAATACTTAAATTAACCATACTATAAAATGATCTAATCGGATCTCTGTTTGACTTACCCTAGAAGTTTAATAGTGCATTGTATTCGCCATTTCATGCGCTTTGAGCTGCCGCTTAGCCCAATACGCTATCTGAAATAGGAGCGACGTAAATTGAACAAATGTGATAGAATTTCGCTGAATTCTTATATTAACCATAATGTAAAATGATCTAATCGGGTCTCTGTTCGCCCTACCCTAGAAGTTTAATATTGCATTTCACTCGCCATTTCATGCGCTGTGAGATGCCGCTTAGCCCAATACGCTATCTGAAATAGGAACGACGTAAATTGAACAAATGTGATAGAATTTCGCTGAATTCTTATATTAACCATAATGTAAAATGATCTAATCGGGTCTCTGTTCGCCCCACCCTAGAGGTTTAATAATGCATTTCACTCGTCATTTCATGCGCATTGAGATTCCGCTTATCCCAATACGCTATCTGAAATAGGAGCGACGTAAATAGAACAAATGTGATAGAATTTCGCTGAATTCTTATATTAAACAAAATATAAAATGATCTAATCGGGTCTCTGATTGCCATACCATAGAAGTTCAATAGTGCACTTTACTCGCCATTTCACACGCTTTAAGATGCCGACTAGCCCAGTACGCTATCTGAAATAGGAGCGCCATCAATTGAACAAATGTGATAGAATTACGCTGAATTCTTATATTAACCGTAGTATAAAATGATGTAATCTGGTCTCTGTTTGCCTTACCCTGGAAGTTTAATAGTGCATTTTACACGCCATTTCATGCGCTTCGAGATGCCGCTTAGCCCAATACGCTATCTGAAACAGGAGCAACGTAAATTGAACAAATGTGATAGAATTACGCTGAATTCTTATATTAACTGTAATATAAAATGATCTAATCGGGTCTCTGTTTGCCTTACCCTAGAAGTTTTACAGCGCATTTTACTCGCCATTTCATGCGCTTTGAGGTGCCGCTTAGCCCAACACGCTATTTGAAATAGGAGCCACGTAAATTGAACGAATGTGATAGAATTTCGCTGAATTCTTAAATTAACCATAATATAAAATGATCTAATCGGGTCTCTGTTTGCCCTGCCCTAGAAGTTTAATAGTGCAATTTACTCGTCATTACATGCGCTTTGAGCTGCCGCTTAGCCCAATACGCTATCTGAAATACGAGCGGCGTAAATTGAACAAATGTGATAGAATTTCGCTGAATTCTTATATTATCCATAATGAAAATGATCTAATAGGGTCTCTGTTCGCCCTACCCTAGAAGTGTGATAGTGCATTTTACTCGCCATTTCACGCGCTTTAAGATGCCGTCTAGCCCAGTACGCTATCTGAAATAGGAGCGACGTAAATTGAACAAATGTGATAGAATTTCGCTGAATTCTTACATTAACCATAATATAAAATGATCTGATCGGGTCTCTGTTCGCTCTACCCTAGAAGTTTAATAGTGCATTTCACTCGCCATTCCACGCGCTTTAAGATGCCGCTTCGCCCAATACGCTATCTGAAATAGGAGCGACGTAAATTGAACAAATGTGATAGAACTACGCTGAATTCTTATATTAACCGTAATATAAAATGATAGAATCGGGTCTCTGTTTGCCTTACCCTAGAAGTTTGATAGTGCATTTTACTCGCCATTTCATGCGCTTTAAGATGCCGCCTAGCCCAGTACGCTATCTGAAATAGGAGCGCCATCAATTTAACTAATGTGATAGAATTACGCTGAATTCTTATATTAATCGTAATATAAAATGATCTAATCTGGTCTCTGTTTGCCTTACCCTAGAAGTTTAATTGTGCATTTTACTCGCCATTTCATGCGCTTTAAGATGCCGCCTAGACCAGTACGCTATCTGAAATAGGAGCGACGAAAATTGAACAAATGTGATAGAATTTCGCTGAATTCTTATATTATCCATAATGTAAAATGATCTAATCGGGTCTCTGTTCGCCCTACCCTAGAAGTTTAATAATGCATGAACAAACCTGATAGAATTACGCAGAATTCTTATATTAACCATAATATGATATGATCTATTTGGGTCTCCGATTGCCCTATCATAGAAGGTTAGTATTGCATTTTACTCGCCATTCCACGCGCTTTAAGGTGCCGTCTTGCCCAATATACTATCTGAAATAGGAGCGTCGTAAATTGAACAACTGTGATAGAATTACGCAGAATTCTTATATTAACCATAATATAAAATGATCTAATCGGGTCTCTGTTTGCCCTACCCTAGAAGTATAATAGTGCATTTTACTCGCCATTTCATGCGCTTTGAGATGCCGCTTTGCCCAATACGCTATCTGAAATAGGAGCGACGTAAATTGAACAAATGTGATAGAATTTCGCTGAATTCTTAAATTAACCATAATATAAAATGATCTAATCGGGTCTCTGTTTGCCCTACCCTAGAAGTATAGTAGTGCATTTTACTCGCGATTTCATGCGCTTTGAGATGCCGCTTAGCCCAATACGCTATCTGAAATAGGAGCGACGTAAATTGAACAAATGTGATAGATCTACGCTGCATTCTTATATTAACCGTAATATGAAATGATATCATCGGGTCTCTGTTTGCCTTTCCCTAGGAGTTCGATAGTGCATTTTTCTCGCCATTTCATGCGCTTTGAGATGCCGCTTAGCCCAATGCGCTATGTGAAATAGAAGTGACGTAAATTGAACGAATGTGATAGAATTTCGCTGGATTCTTAAATTAACCATAATATAAAATGATCTAATCGGGACTCTGGTTGCCCTACCCTAGAAGTTTAATAGTGCATTTTACTCGCCGTTTCATGCGCTTTAAGATGCCGCTTAGCCGAATCTGATATCTGAAATAGGAGCGACGTAAAGTGAACAAATGTGATGGAATTACGCCGCATTCTTATATTAACCGTAATTTAAAATGATCTGATCGGGTCTCTGTTTGCCTTACCCTCGAAGTTTAATAGTGCATTTTACGCGCCATTTCATGCGCTTTGAGATGCCGCTTAGCCCAATACGCTATCTAAAGTAGGAGCGACGTAAATTGTAGAAATGTGATAGAATTACGCTGAATTCTTATATTAACCGTAATATAAAATGATCTAATCGTGTCTCTGTTTGCCTTACCCTAGAAGTTTGATAGTGCATTTTACTCGCCATTTCATGCGCTTTGAGATGCCGCTTAGACCAATACGCTATCTGAAATAGAAGCGACGTAAATTGAACGAATGTGATTGAATTTCGCTGAATTCTTAAATTAACCATAATATAAAATGATCTAATCGGGTCTCTGGTTGCCCTACCCTAGAAGTTTAATAGTGCATTTCACTCGTTATTTCATGCGCTTAGAGATGCCGCTTTGCCAAATACGCTATCTGAAATAGGAGCAACATAAATTGAAGAAATGTGATAGAATTTCGCTGAATTCTTATATTAACCATAATGTAAAATGATATAATCGGGTCTCTGTTCGCCCCACCCTAGAAGTTTAATACTGCATTTCACTCGACATTCCACACGCTTTAGGATGCCGCCCAGCCCAGTAGGCGATCTGAAATCAGCGACGTCAATTGAACAAATGTGATTGATTTACGCTGAATTCTTATGTTAACCGTAATATAAAATGATCTAATCTGGTCTCTGTTTGCCTTACCCCAGAAGTTTAATAGTGCATTTCACTCGCCATTTCATGCGTTTTGGGATGCCGCTTAGCCCAATACGCTATCTGAAATAGGAGAGACGTAAATTGAACGAATGTGATAGAATTTCGCTGAATTCTTAAATTAACCATAATATAAAATGATCTAATCGCGACTCTGGTTGCCCTACCCTAGAAGCTTAATAGTGCATTTTACTCGCGATTTCATGCGCTTTGAGATGCCGCTTAGCCCAATACGCTATCTGAAATAGGAGCGACGTAAATTGAACAAATGTGATAGATCTACGCTGCATCCTTATATTAACTGTAATATGAAATGATATCATCGGGTCTCTGTTTGCCTTTCCCTAGAATTCCGATAGTGCATTTTTCTCGCCATTTCATGCGCTTTGAGATGCCGCTTAGCACAATACGCTATCTGAAATAGAAGTGACGTAAATTGAACGAATGTGATAGAATTTCGCTGCATTCTTAAATTAACCATAATATAAAATGATCTAATCGGGACTCTGGCTGCCCTACCCTAGAAGTTTAATAGTTCATTTTACTCGCCATTTCATGCGCTTTGAGATGCCGCTTAGACCTATACGCTATCTGAAATAGGAGCGACGTAAGTAGAACAAATATGATAGAATCACGCTGCATTCTTATATTAACCGTAATACAAAATGATCTCATCGGGTCTCTGTTTGCCTTACCCTAGAAGTTCGATAGTGCATTTTACTCGCCGTTTCATGCGCTTTAAGATGCCGCTTAGCCGAATACGCTATCTGAAATAGGAGCGACGTAAAGTGAACAAATGTGATGGAATTACGCCGAATTCTTATATTAACCGTAATTTAAGATGATCTAATCGGGTGTCTGTTTGCCTTACCCTCGAAGTTTAATAGTGCATTTTACTCGCCATTTCATGCGCTTTGAGAAGCCGCTTAGCCCAATCCGCTATCCGAAATAGGAGCGGCGTAAAATGAACAAATGTGATAGAATTTCGCTGGATTCTTATATTAAACAAAATATAAAATGATGTAATCGGGTCTCTGTTTGCCCTACCCTAGAAGTTTATTAGTGCAATTTACTCGCCATTTCATGCGCTTTGTGAGGCCACTTATCCCAATACGCTATCTGAAATAGGAGCGACGTAAATTGAACAAATGTGATAGAATTTCGCTGAATTCATGAATTAACCATAATATAAAATGATCTAATCGGGTCTCTGTTTGCCCTACCATTGAAGTTTAATAGTGCATTTTACTCGCCATTTCATGCGCTTTGAGATGCCGCTTAGCCCAATACGCTATCTGAAATAGGAGCGACGTAAATTGAACAAATGTGATAGAATTTCGCTGAATTCTTAAATTAACCATAATATAAAATGATCTAAACGGGTCTCTGTTTGCCCTACCCTAGAAGTTTAATAGTTCATTTTACTCGCCATTTCATGCGCTTTGAGATGCCGCTTAGACCTATACGCTATCTCAAATAGG
The DNA here is from genome assembly GCA_916610135.2 of Macropis europaea. Lineage (NCBI taxonomy): Eukaryota > Metazoa > Arthropoda > Insecta > Hymenoptera > Melittidae > Macropis > Macropis europaea. Next base: position 332,576 of record CAKAJE020000264.1, read on the forward strand.
AGCGACGTAAGTAGAACAAATATGATAGAATCACGCTGCATTCTTATATTAACCGTAATACAAAATGATCTCATCGGGTCTCTGTTTGCCTTACCCTAGAAGTTCGATAGTGCATTTTACTCGCCATTTCATGCGCTTTGAGATGCCGCTTAGCACAATACGCTATCTGAAATAGAAGTTACGTAAATTGAACGAATGTGATAGAATTTCGCTGGATTCTTAAATTAACCATAATATAAAATGATCTAATCGGGACTCTGGTTGCCCTACCCTAGAAGTTTAATAGTGCATTTTACTCGCCATTTCATGCGCTTTGAGATGCCGCTTGGCCCAATACGCTATCTGAAATGGGAGCGATGTAAATTGAACAAATATGATAGAATTACGCTGCATTCTTAAATTAACCATAATATAAAATGATCTAATCAGGTCTCTGTTTGCCTTACCCTAGAAGTTTAATAGTGCATTTCACTCGTTATTTCATGCGCTTAGATATGCCGCTTAGCCAAATACGCTATCTGAAATAGGAGCGACGTAAATTGAACAAATGTGATAGAATTTCGCTGAATTCTTATATTAACCATAATGTAAAATGATATAATCGGGTCTCTGTTCGCCCCACCCTAGAAGTTTAATACTGCATTTCACTCGACATTCCACACGCTTTAGGATGCCGCCCAGCCCAGTAGGCGATCTGAAATAGGAGCGACGTCAATTGAACAAATGTGATTGAATTACGCTGAATTCTTATGTTAACCGTAATATAAAATGATCTAATCTGGTCTCTGTTTGCCTTACCCCAGAAGTTTAATAGTGCATTTCACTCGCCATTTCATGCGCTTTGGGATGCCGCTTAGCCCAATACGCTATCTGAAGTAGGAGCGACGTAAATTGAACGAATGTGATAGAATCTCGCTGCATTCTTATATTAACCGTAATATAAAATGATCTCATCGGGTCTGTGTTTGCCTTACCCTAGAAGTTCGATAGTGCATTTTACTCGGCATTTCATGCGCTTTGAGATGCTGCTTAGCCCAATACGCTATCTTAAATAGGAGCGACGTAAATTGAACAAATGTGATAGAATTTCGCTGAATTCTTATATTAACCATACTGTAAAATTATATAATCGGGTCTCTGTTCGCCCCACCCTAGAAGATTAATACTGCATTTCACTCGACATTCCACAGTCTTTAGGATGTCGCCCAACCCAGTAGGCGATCTGAAATAGGTGCGACATCAATTGAACAAATGTGATAGAATTACGGTGAATTCTTATGTTAACCGTAATATAAAATGATCTAATCTGGTCTCTGTTTGCCTTACCCCAGAAGTTTAATAGTGCATTTTACTCTCCATTTCATGCGCTTTGTGATGCCGCTTAGCCCAATACGCTATCTGAAATAGGAGCGTCGTAAATTGAACGAATGTGACAGAATTTCGCTGAATTCTTAAATTAACCATAATATAAAATGATCTAATCAGGTCTCTGTTTGCCTTACCCTGGAAGTTTAATAGTGCATTTCACTCGTCATATCATTCGCTTAGAGATGCCGCTTAGCCAAATACGCTATCTGAAATAGGAGCGACGTAAATTGAACAAATGTGATAGAATTTCGCTGAATTCTTATATTAACCGTAATATAAAATGATCTCATCGGGTCTCTGTTTGCCTTACCCTAGAAGTTCGATAGTGAATTTAACTCGCCATTTCATGCGCTTTGAGATACCGCTTAGCCCAATACGCTATCTGACATAGGAGCGACGTAAATTGAACAAATGTGATAGAATTACGACGAATTCGTATATTAACCGTAATTTAAAATGATCTCATCGGGTCTCTGTTTGCCTTACCCTAGAAGTTCGATAGTGCATTTTACTCGGCATTTCATGCGCTTTGAGATGCTGCTTAGCCCAATACGCTATCTGAAATAGGAGCGACGTAAATTGAACAAATGTGATAGAATTTCGCGGAATTCTTAAATTAACCGTAATATAAAATGATATAATCGGGTCTCTGTTTGCCGTGCCCTAGATGTTTAATAGTGCAATTTACTCGCCATTTCATGCGGTTTGAGATGCCGCTTCGCACAATACGCTATCTGAAATAGGAGCGGCGTAAATTGATCAAATGTGATAGAATTTCGCTGATCTCTTATATTATCCATAATGTAAAATTATCTAATCGGCTCTCTGTTCGCCCTACCCTAGAAGTTTAATAGTGCATTTTACTCGCCATTTCATGCGCTTTGAGATGCCGCTTAGACCAATACGCTATCTGAAATAGGAGCGACGTAAATTGAACAAATGTGATAGAATTTCGCTGATTTCTTAAATTAACCATAATATAAAATGGTCTAATCGGGTCTCTGTTTGCCCTACCCTAGAAGTTTAATAGTTCATTTTACTCGCCATTTCATGCGCTTTGAGATCCCGCTTAGCCCAAGACGCTATCTTAAATAGGAGCGACGTAAATTGAACAAATGTGATAGAATTTCGCTGAATTCTTATATTAACCATACTGTAAAATTATATAATCGGGTCTCTGTTCGCCCCACCCTAGAAGATTAATACTGCATTTCACTCGACATTCCACAGTCTTTAGGATGTCGCCCAACCCAGTAGGCGATCTGAAATAGGTGCGACATCAATTGAACAAATGTGATAGAATTACGGTGAATTCTTATGTTAACCGTAATATAAAATGATCTAATCTGGTCTCTGTTTGCCTTACCCCAGAAGTTTAATAGTGCATTTTACTCTCCATTTCATGCGCTTTGTGATGCCGCTTAGCTCAATACGCTATCTGAAATAGGAGCGTCGTAAATTGAACAAATGTGACAGAATTTCGCTGAATTCTTAAATTAACCATAATATAAAATGATCTAATCAGGTCTCTGTTTGCCTTACCCTGGAAGTTTAATAGTGCATTTCACTCGTCATTTCATTCGCTTAGAGGTGCCGCTTAGCCAAATACGCTATCTGAAATAGGAGCGACGTAAATTGAACAAATGTGATAGAATTTCGCTGAATTCTTATATTAACCGTAATATAAAATGATCTCATCGGGTCTCTGTTTGCCTTACCCTAGAAGTTCGATAGTGAATTTAACTCGCCATTTCATGCGCTTTGAGATGCCGCTTAGCCCAATACGCTATCTGACATAGGAGCGACGTAAATTGAACAAATGTGATAGAATTACGACGAATTCGTATATTAACCGTAATTTAAAATGATCTAATCGGGTCTCTGTTTGCCTTACCCTCGAAGTTTAATAGTGCATTTTACTCGCCATTTCATGCGCTTTGAGACGCCGCTTAGCCCAATACGCTATCTGAAATGGGACCGACGTAAATTGAACAAATATGATAGAATTACGCTGCATTCTTATATTAACCGTAATATAAAATGATCTCATCGGGTCTCTGTTTGCCTTACCCTAGAAGTTCCATAGTGCATTTTACTCGGCATTCCATGCGCTTTGAGATGCTGCTTAGCCCAATACGCTATCTGAAATAGGAGCGACGTAAATTGAACAAATGTGATAGAATTTCGCTGAATTCTTAAATTAACCATAATATAAAATGATCTAAACGGGTCTCTGTTTGCCCTACCCTAGAAGTTTAATAGTTCATTTTACTCGCCATTTCATGCGCTTTGAGATGCCGCTTAGACCTATACGCTATCTGAAATAGGAGCGACGTAAGTAGAACAAATATGATAGAATCACGCTGCATTCTTATATTAACCGTAATACAAAATGATCTCATCGGGTCTCTGTTTGCCTTACCCTAGAAGTTCGATAGTGCATTTTACTCGCCATTTCATGCGCTTTGAGATGCCGCTTAGCACAATACGCTATCTGAAATAGAAGTGACGTAAATTGAACGAATGTGATAGAATTTCGCTGGATTCTTAAATTAACCATAATATAAAATGATCTAATCGGGACTCTGGTTGCCCTACCCTAGAAGTTTAATAGTGCATTTTACTCGCCATTTCATGCGCTTTGAGATGCCGCTTGGCCCAATACGCTATCTGAAATGGGAGCGATGTAAATTGAACAAATATGATAGAATTACGCTGCATTCTTAAATTAACCATAATATAAAATGATCTAATCAGGTCTCTGTTTGCCTTACCCTAGAAGTTTAATAGTGCATTTCACTCGTTATTTCATGCGCTTAGATATGCCGCTTAGCCAAATACGCTATCTGAAATAGGAGCGACGTAAATTGAACAAATGTGATAGAATTTCGCTGAATTCTTATATTAACCATAATGTAAAATGATATAATCGGGTCTCTGTTCGCCCCACCCTAGAAGTTTAATACTGCATTTCACTCGACATTCCACACGCTTTAGGATGCCGCCCAGCCCAGTAGGCGATCTGAAATAGGAGCGACGTCAATTGAACAAATGTGATTGAATTACGCTGAATTCTTATGTTAACCGTAATATAAAATGATCTAATCTGGTCTCTGTTTGCCTTACCCCAGAAGTTTAATAGTGCATTTCACTCGCCATTTCATGCGCTTTGGGATGCCGCTTAGCCCAATACGCTATCTGAAGTAGGAGCGACGTAAATTGAACGAATGTGATAGAATCTCGCTGCATTCTTATATTAACCGTAATATAAAATGATCTCATCGGGTCTGTGTTTGCCTTACCCTAGAAGTTCGATAGTGCATTTTACTGGGCATTTCATGCGCTTTGAGATGCTGCTTAGCCCAGTACGCTATCTTAAATAGGAGCGACGTAAATTGAACAAATGTGATAGAATTTCGCTGAATTCTTATATTAACCATACTGTAAAATTATATAATCGGGTCTCTGTTCGCCCCACCCTAGAAGATTAATACTGCATTTCACTCGACATTCCACAGTCTTTAGGATGTCGCCCAACCCAGTAGGCGATCTGAAATAGGTGCGACATCAATTGAACAAATGTGATAGAATTACGGTGAATTCTTATGTTAACCGTAATATAAAATGATCTAATCTGGTCTCTGTTTGCCTTACCCCAGAAGTTTAATAGTGCATTTTACTCTCCATTTCATGCGCTTTGTGATGCCGCTTAGCCCAATACGCTATCTGAAATAGGAGCGTCGTAAATTGAACGAATGTGACAGAATTTCGCTGAATTCTTAAATTAACCATAATATAAAATGATCTAATCAGGTCTCTGTTTGCCTTACCCTGGAAGTTTAATAGTGCATTTCACTCGTCATATCATTCGCTTAGAGATGCCGCTTAGCCAAATACGCTATCTGAAATAGGAGCGACGTAAATTGAACAAATGTGATAGAATTTCGCTGAATTCTTATATTAACCGTAATATAAAATGATCTCATCGGGTCTCTGTTTGCCTTACCCTAGAAGTTCGATAGTGAATTTAACTCGCCATTTCATGCGCTTTGAGATACCGCTTAGCCCAATACGCTATCTGACATAGGAGCGACGTAAATTGAACAAATGTGATAGAATTACGACGAATTCGTATATTAACCGTAATTTAAAATGATCTAATCGGGTCTCTGTTTGCCTTACCCTCGAAGTTTAATAGTGCATTTTACTCGCCATTTCATGCGCTTTGAGACGCCGCTTAGCCCAATACGCTATCTGAAATGGGACCGACGTAAATTGAACAAATATGATAGAATTACGCTGCATTCTTATATTAACCGTAATATAAAATGATCTCATCGGGTCTCTGTTTGCCTTACCCTAGAAGTTCCATAGTGCATTTTACTCGGCATTCCATGCGCTTTGAGATGCTGCTTAGCCCAATACGCTATCTGAAATAGGAGCGACGTAAATTGAACAAATGTGATAGAATTTCGCGGAATTCTTAAATTAACCGTAATATAAAATGATATAATCGGGTCTCTGTTTGCCGTGCCCTAGATGTTTAATAGTGCAATTTACTCGCCATTTCATGCGGTTTGAGATGCCGCTTCGCACAATACGCTATCTGAAATAGGAGCGGCGTAAATTGATCAAATGTGATAGAATTTCGCTGATCTCTTATATTATCCATAATGTAAAATTATCTAAACGGCTCTCTGTTCGCCCTACCCTAGAAGTTTAATAGTGCATTTTACTCGCCATTTCATCCGCTTTGAGATACCGCTTAGACCAATACGCTATCTGAAATAGGAGCGACGTAAATTGAACAAATGTGATAGAATTACGCAGAATTCTAATACTAACCATAATATAATACGATCTATTCGGGACTCTGACTGCCCTATCATAGAAGTTTAACAGTGCATTTTACTCGTCATTTCATGCGCTGTCAGGTGCCGCCTAGCCCAACACGCTATCTGAAATAAGAGCGACATAAATTGAACAAATGTGATAGAATTACGCAGAATTCTTATATTAACCATAATATAATACGATATATTCGGGTCTGTGATTGGCCTATCATAGAAGTTTAATACTGCATTTTACTCGACATATCATGCGCTTTAAGCTGCGGCTTAGCCCAATACGCTATCTGAAAAAGGAGCTACGTAAATTGAAAAAATGTGATAGAATATCGCTGAATCCTTAAATTAACCATAGTATAAGATGACCAAGTCGGGTCTCTGATTGCCCTATCCCAGAGGTTAGTAGTGCATTTTACTCGAAATTTCATGCGCTTTAAGATGCCGCCTAGTCCAATGCGCTATCTGAAATAGGGGCGACGTAAATTGAACGAGTGTGATAGAATTACGCAGAATTCTTATATTAACCATAATATAATACGATCTATTCGGTTCTCCGATAGTCCTATCATAGAAGTTTAATAGTGCATTTTACTCGTCATTTCGTGCGCTTTAAGGTGCTGCCTAGCCCAATACGCTATCTGAAATAGGAGTGAAATGAATTGAACAAATGTGATGAAATTACGTTGAATTCTTATATTAACAATATTATTAAATGATCTAATCGGGTCTCTGATTGCCCTATCATAGAAGTTTAATAGTGCATTTTACTCGACATTTTATGCGCTTTAAGATGCCACCTAGCACAATACGCTATCTGAAATAGCTGCAACGTAAATTGAGCAAATGTGATGGATTTACGCAGAATTCTTATATCAACCATAATATAATACGATCTATTCGGGTCTCTGATTGCCCTATCGTAGAAGTTTAATAGTGCATTTTACTCGACATTTCATGCGCTTTACGGTGCTGCCTAGCCCAATACGCTATCTGAAATAGGAGCCATATAAAATGAACAAATGTGATAAAATTACGTTGAATTCTAAATTAACCATAATATAAAATGATCTAATCGGGTCTCTGATTGCCCTATCATAGAAGTTTAGTAGCGCATTTTACTCGACATTTCATGCGCTTTAAGATGCCACCTAGCACAATACACTATTTGAAATAGGGGCGACGTAAATTGAACAAATGTGATAGAATTACGCAGAATTCTTATATTAACCATAATATAGTACGATCAATTCGGGTCTCTGATTGCCCTATCATAGAAGTTCAATAGTGCGTTTTAATCGTCATTTCATGCCCTTTAAGGTACCGCTTATCCCAATACGCTATCTGAGGTACGAGCGACGTAAATTGAACAAATGTGATAGAATTACACTGAATTCTTATATTAATCATAATATAAGATGATCTAATCGGGTCTCTGATTGCCCTATCGTAGAAGTTTGGTGGTGCATTTTCATCGTGATTTCATGCGCTTTACGGTGCCGCATATCCCAATACGCTATCCGAAATTGGAGCTACGTGAATTGAACAAATGTGATAGAGTTACGACGAATTCTTAAATTAACTATAATATAAGATGATCTAATCGGGTCTCTGATTGCCCTATCCTAGAAGTTTAGCAGTGCATTTTACTCGACATTCCATGCGCTTTAAGATTCCGCTTAGCATAATACGCTATCTGAAATTGGAGCAACGGAAATTGAACAAATGTGACAGAGTTACGCAGAATTCTTATATTAACCATAATATAACATGATCTAATCGGGTATCTGATTGCCCTATCATAGAAGTTTAATAGTGCATTTTACCCGACATTTCATGCGCTTTAAGATCCCACCTAGCCCAATACGCTATCTGAAATAGGGGTGACGTAAATTCAACAAATGTGATAAAATTACGCCGCATTCTTATATTAACCATAATATAAAATGATCTAATCGGGTCTCTGATTACCATATCATAGAAGGTTAGTAGTGCATTTTACTCGCCATTTCATGCGCCTTAAGGTGCCGCCTAGCCCAATACGCTATCTGAAATTGGAGCTACGTAAATTGAACAAACGTTATAGAATTACGCAGAATTCTTATATTAACTATAATATAATACGATCTATTCGGTTCTCTGATAGCCCTATCATAGAAGTTTAATAGTGCATTTTACTTGCCATTCCACGCGCTATAAGGCGCCTCTTAGACCAATACGCTATCTGAAATAGGGGCGATGTAAATTGAACAAATGTGATAGAATTACGCTGCATACATATATTAACCATAATTTAAAATGATCTAATCGGGTCTCTGATTGCCCTACCCTAGAAGTTTAATAGTGCATTTTACTCGACAATTCATGCGCTTTAAGATGCCGCCTAGCCCAATACGCTATCTGAAATTGGAGCTACGTAAATTGAACAAACGTTATAGAATTACGCAGAATTCTTATATTAACCATAATATAATACGATCTATTCGGTTCTCTGATTGCCCTATCATAGATGTTTAATAGTGTATTTTACTCGTTATTTCGTGCGCTTTAATGTGCCGTCTAGCCCAAAACGCTATCTCAAATAGGAGCGATATAAATTGAACAAATGAGATAAAATTACGTTGAATTCTTATATTAACAATAATATAAAATGATCTAATCGGGTCTCTGTTACCCCTACCCTAGAAGTTTAATAGTGCATTTTACTCGACAATTCATGCGCTTTAAGATGCCACCTAGCCCAATACGCTATCTGAAATAGGGGCGACGTAAATTGAACAAATGTGATGAAATTTCGCTGGATTCTTATATTAACCATAATATAAGACGACCTAATCGGGTCTATGTTAGCCCTATCCGAGAAGTTTGGTAGTGCATCTTACTCGTCATTGCATGCGCTTTAAGATGCCGCCTAGCCCATTACGCTATCTGAAATTGGAGCAACGTAAATTAAACGAACGTGATGGAATTACGCAGAATTCTTATATTAACCATAATATAATACGATCTATTCGGGTCTCTGATTGGCCTATCATAGTAGTTTAATACTGCATTTTACTCGCCATTTCATGCGCTTTAAGATGCCACCTAGCCCAATACGCTATCTGAAATAGGGGCGACGTAAATTGAACAAATGTGATAGAATTACGCAGAATTCTTATATTAACCATAATATAATGCGATCAATTTGGGTCTCTGATTGCCCTATCATAGAAGTTTAATAGTGCATTTTACTCGTCATTTCATGCGGAGTAAGGTGCCGCCTAGCCCAACACGCTATCTGAAATAGGAGCGACATAAATTGAACAAATCTGATAGAATTACGCAGAATTCTTATATTAACCATAATATAATACGACCTATTCGGGTCTCTGATTGCCCTATCATAGAAGTTTAATAGTGCATTTTACTCGTCATTTCATGCGCTTTAAGGTGCCACCTAGCCCAATATGCTATCTGAAATAGGAGCGATATAAATTGAACAAATGTGATAAAATTACGTTGAATTCTTATATTTAACAATATTATAAAATGATCTAATCCGGTCTCTGATTGCCCTGTCATAGAAGTTTAATAGTGCATTTTACTCGCCATTTCATGCGCTTCAAGGTGCCGTTTAGCACAATACGCTATCTGAAATAGGAGCGTCGTAAATAGAACAAATGTGATCGAATTACGCAGAATTCTTATATTAACCATAATTTAAAATGATCTAATCGGGTCTCTGATTGCCCTACCATAAAAGTTTAATAGTGCATTTTACTCGTCATTTCATGCGCTTTAAGGTGCCGCTTAGCCCAATACACTATCTGAAATAGGAGCGACGTAAATTGAACAAATGTGATAGAATTTCGCTGAATTCTTATATTAACCATAATATTAAATGATCTAATCGGGTCTCTCACTGCCCTACCATAGAATGTTAGTAGTGCATTTTACTCGCCATTCCACGCGCTTTAAGATGCCGCACGGCACATTACGCTATCTGAAATTGGAGCGACGTAAATTGAACAGGTGTGATAGAATTACGCTGCATCCATATATTAATCATAATATATGATGACCTAATCGGGTCTCTGATTCCCCTATCCGAGAAGTTTAGTAGTGCATTCTGCTCGAGATCTCATGCGCTTTGAGATGTCGCCTCGCCCAATACGCTATCTGAAATAGGAGCGTTGTAAATTAAACAAATGTGATCGAGTTACGACGAATTCTTAAATTAACCATAATATACGATGATCTAATCGGGTCTCTGATTGCCCTATTCTAGAAGTTTAGTAGTGTATTTTACGCGGCATTCCATGCGCTTTAAGATCCCACCTAGCCCATTACGCTATCTGAAATAGGAGCGACGTAAATTGAACAAATGTGATAGAATTACGCAGAATTCTTATATTAACCATAATATAAAATGATCTAATCGGATCTCTGATTGCCCTATCCTAGAAGATTAATAGTGCATTTTACTCGTCATTTCATGCGCTTTAAGGTGCCGCCTAGCCCAATACGATATCTGAAATAGGAGCGACGTAAATTGAACAAATGTGATAGAATTTCGCTGAATTCTTATATTAACCATAATATAAAATTATCTAATTGGGTCTCTGATGGCCGTATCCGAAAAGGTTAGTAGTGCATTTTATTCGCCATTTCATGCGCTTTAAGATGCCGCGTAGCTCAATACGATATCTGGTGTCGGAGCGACATGAATTGGACAAATGTGATAGTGTTACGATGATTCTTGAAGTAACAATAATATAAGACGATCTAATGGGCTCTCTGTTCGCCCTACCCTAGAAGTTTTATAATGCATTTTACTCGACATTTCATGCGCTTTAAGGTGCCGCCTTGCCCAATACGCTATCTGAAATAGGAGCGACGTAAATTGAACAAATGTGATAGAATTATGCAGAATTCTTATATTAACCATAATATAAAATGATCTAATCGGGTCACTGCTTGCCCTATCATAGAAGTTTAATAGTTCATTTCACTCGCCATTTCATGCGCTTTAAGGTGCCGTTTAGCCCACTATGCTATCTCAAATAGGAGCGTCGTAAATTGAACTAATGTGATAGAATTACACTGAATTCTTATATTAATCATAATATAAGATGATCTAATCGCGTCTCTGAATGCCCTATCCTAGAAGTTTAGTGGTGCATTTTACTCGTCATTTCATGCGCTTTAAGGTGCCGCTTAGCCCAATACACTATCTGAAATAGGAGCGACGTAAATTGAACAAATGTGATAGAATTTCGCTGAATTCTTATATTAACCATAATATTAAATGATCTAATCGGGTCTCTCACTGCCCTACCATAGAATGTTAGTAGTGCATTTTACTCGCCATTCCACGCGCTTTAAGATGCCGCACGGCACATTACGCTATCTGAAATTGGAGCGACGTAAATTGAACAGGTGTGATAGAATTACGCTGCATCCATATATTAATCATAATATATGATGACCTAATCGGGTCTCTGATTCCCCTATCCGAGAAGTTTAGTAGTGCATTCTGCTCGAGATCTCATGCGCTTTGAGATGTCCGCCTCGCCCAATACGCTATCTGAAATAGGAGCGTTGTAAATTAAACAAATGTGATCGAGTTACGACGATTCTTAATTAACCATAATATACGATGATCTAATCGGGTCTCTGATTGCCCTATTCTAGAAGTTTAGTAGTGTATTTTACGCGGCATTCCATGCGCTTTAAGATCCCACCTAGCCCATTACGCTATCTGAAATAGGAGCGACGTAAATTGAACAAATGTGATAGAATTACGCAGAATTCTTATATTAACCATAATATAAAATGATCTAATCGGATCTCTGATTGCCCTATCCTAGAAGATTAATAGTGCATTTTACTCGTCATTTCATGCGCTTTAAGGTGCCGCCTAGCCCAATACGATATCTGAAATAGGAGCGACGTAAATTGAACAAATGTGATAGAATTTCGCTGAATTCTTATATAACCATAATATAAAATTATCTAATTGGGTCTCTGATTGCCGTATCCGAAAAGGTTAGTAGTGCATTTTATTCGCCATTTCATGCGCTTTAAGATGCCGCGTAGCTCAATACGATATCTGGTGTCGGAGCGACATGAATTGGACAAATGTGATAGTGTTACGATGAATTCTTGAAGTAACAATAATATAAGACGATCTAATGGGCTCTCTGTTCGCCCTACCCTAGAAGTTTTATAATGCATTTTACTCGACATTTCATGCGCTTTAAGGTGCCGCCTTGCCCAATACGCTATCTGAAATAGGAGCGACGTAAATTGAACAAATGTGATAGAATTATGCAGAATTCTTATATTAACCATAATATAAAATGATCTAATCGGGTCACTGCTTGCCCTATCATAGAAGTTTAATAGTTCATTTCACTCGCCATTTCATGCGCTTTAAGGTGCCGTTTAGCCCACTATGCTATCTCAAATAGGAGCGTCGTAAATTGAACTAATGTGATAGAATTACACTGAATTCTTATATTAATCATAATATAAGATGATCTAATCGCGTCTCTGAATGCCCTATCCTAGAAGTTTAGTGGTGCATTTTACTCGACATTTCATGCGCTTTAAGATGCCGCCTAGCCCAATACGCTATCTGAAATAGGAGCGACGTAAATTGAAGAAATGTGATAGAATTACGCAAGAATTCTTATATTAACCATAATATAATATGATCTATTCGGGTCTCTGATTGCCGTATCATGTAAGTTTAATAGTGCATTTTACTCGACATTTCATGCGCTTTATGGTGCCGCTTAGCCCATTACGCTATCTGAAATAGGAGTGACGTAAATTGAACATATGTGGTAGAATTTAGCTGAATTCTTATATTAACGGTAATATAAAATGATCTAATTGGGTCTCTGATGGCCGTATCCGAGAAGGTTAGTTGTGCATTTTATTCGCCATTTCATGTGCTTTAAGATGCCGCATAGCTCAATACGTTATCTGGTGTAGGAGCGACGTGAATTGGACAAATGTGATAGAGTTACGATGAATTCTTGAATTAGCAATACTGTAAGATGACCTAATCGGGACTCTGATTGCCCTATCCTAGAAGTTTAGTAGTGCGTTTTACTCGTCATTTCATGCGCTTTAATGTCCCGCCTAGCCCAAAACATTATCTGAAATAGGAGCGATGTAAATTGAACAAATGTGATAGAATTTCGCTGAGTTCTTATATTAACCATAATATAAAATGATCTAATCGGGTCTCTGATTGCCCTATCAAAGAAGTTTAGTAGTGCATTTTTACTCGTCATTTCATGCGCTTTTAGGTGCCGTCTATCCCAATCCGCTATCTGAAATTGGAGATACGTAAATTGAACAAACGTGATAGAGTTACGCAGAATTCTTATATTAACCATAATATAAAATGATCTAATCTGGTCTCTGGTTGCCCCGTCTTAGAAGTTCAATAGTGCATTTTACTCGCCATTTCATGCGCTTTAAGGTGCCGCCAATCGCAATACGCTATCTGAAATAGGATCGACGTAAATTGAACAAATGTGATAGAAAGATGCTGAATTCTTATATTAATCATAATATAAGATGACCTAATCGGGTCTCTGATTGCCCTATCCGAGAAGTTTAGTAGTGCATTTTACTCGACATTTCATGCGCTTTAAGATGCCGCCTCGCTCAATACGCTATCTGAAATAGGAGCAACGTAAATTGATCAAATGTGATAGAATTACGCAGAATTCTTATATTAACCATAATTTAAAATGACCTAATCGGGTCTCTGATTGCCCCATCCGAGAAGTTTAGTAGTGCATTTTACTCTACATATCATGCGCTTTAAGTTGCCGCCACGCCCAATACGCTATCTGAAATTGGAGCGACGTGCATTGTACAAACGTGATAGAACTACGCAGAATTCTTATATTAACCATAATATAATACGATCTATTCGGGTCTCTTATTGCCCTATCATAGAAGTTTAATACTGCGTTTTGCTCGTCATTTCATGCGCTTTAAGGTGCCGCCTAGCCCAAAACATTGTCTGAAATAGGAGCGACATAAAATGAACAAATGTGATAGAATTACGCAGAATCCTTATATTAACCATAATATAGAATGATCTAATCATGTCTTTGATTGCCCTGTCATCGATGGTTAGTAGTGCATTTTACTCGTCATTCCACGCGCTTTAAGATGCCGCTTAGCCTAATACGCTATCTGAAATAGGAGCGACGTAAATTGAACAAATGTGATAGAATTACGCAGAATTCTTATATTAAACATAACATAAGATGAGCTAATCGGGTCTCTGATTGCCCTATCCGATAAGTTTAGTAGTGCATTTTGCTCGACATTTCATGCGCTTTAAGATACCGCATAGCACAATATGCTATCTGAAATCGGAGCTACGTAAATTGAACAAGTGTGATAGAGTTCCGCTGAATTCTTATATTAACCATAATATAAAATGATCTAATCGGGTCTCTGATTGCCCTATCATAGGAGTTTAATGGTGCATTTTACTCGACATTTCATGCGCTTTAAGATGCTGCCTAGCTCAATACGATATCTGGTGTAGAAGCGACGTGAATTGGACAAATGTGATAGAGTTACGATGAATTCTTAAATTAACCATAATATAAAATGATCTAATCGGCTCTCTGTTTGCCCTACCATAGAAGTTTAATAGTGAATTTTGCTCGCCATTTCATGCGCTTTGAGATGCCGCTTAGCCCAATACGCTATCTGCAATAGGAGCGACGTAAATTCAACAAATGTGATAGAATTACGCACAATTCTTATATTAACCTTAATGTAAAATGATCTAATCGGGTCTCTGTTCCCCCTACCCTAGAAGTTTAATAGTGCATTTCACTCGTCATTTCATGCGCTTTGAGACGCCGCTTAGCCCAATAAGCTATCTGAAATAGGAGCGACGTAAATTGAACAAAAGTGATAGAATTTCTCTGAAATCTTATATTAAACAAAATATAAAATGAACTAATCGGGTCTCTGATTGCCCTGTCATAGAAGTTTAATAGTGCATTTCACTCGAAATTTCATGCGCTTTGAGATGCCGCTTAGCTGAATACGCTATCTGAAATATGAGCGACGTATATTGAACAAATGTGATACAATTTCGCTAAATTCTTATATTAACCTTAATGTAAAATGATCTAATTGGGTCTCTGATTGCCATATCATAGAAGTTTAATAGTGCATTTTACACGGCATACCACGCGCTTTAAGATGCCGCCTAGCCCAGTTCGCAATCTGAAATAGGAACGACGTAAATTGAACAAATGTGATAGAATTTTGCTGAATTCTTAAATTAACCATAATATAAAATGTTCCAATCGTGTCTCTGTTTGCCCTACCCTAGAAGTTTAATAGTGCATTTTACTCGCCATTTCATGCGCTTTGAGATGCCGCTTAGCCCAATACGCTATCTGAAATAGGAGCGACGTAAATTGAACAAATGTGATAGAATTTTCCCGAAATCTTATATTAAACAAAATATAAAATGATCTAATCGGGTCTCTGATTGCCCTATCATAGAAGTTTAGAAGTGCACTTTACTCGCCCTTCCACGCGCTTTAAGATGCTGCCCAGCCCAGCACGCTATCTGAAATAGGAGCGACGTAAGTTGAACAAATGTGACAGAATTATGCTGAATTCTTATATTAACCGTAATATAGAATGATCTAATCGGGTCTCTGTTTGACTTACCCTAGAAGTTTAATAGTGCATTTTACTCGCCATTTCATGCGCTTTGAGATGCCGCTTAGCCCAATACGATTTCTGAAATATGAGCGACGTAAATTGAACAAATGTGATAGAATTTCGCTAAATTCTTATATTAACCTTAATGTAAAATGATCTAATCGGGTCTCTGTTTGCCTTACCCTAGAAGTTTGATAGTGCATTTTACTCGTCATTTCATGCGCTTTGAGATGCCGCTCAGCCCAATACGCTATCTGAAATAGGAGCGACGTAAATGTAACAAATGTGATAGAAGTACGCTGAATTATTATATTAACCGTAATATAAAATGATGTAATCGGGGCTCTGTTTGCCTTACCCTAGAAGTTTAATTGAGCATTTTACACACCATGTCATGCGCTTTGTGATGCCGCACAGCCCAGTACGCTATCTGAAATAGGAGCGACGTAAATTGAACAAATGTGATAGAATTTCGCTGAATTCTTATATTAACCAAAATATGAAATGATCTAATCGGGTCTCTGTTCGCCCTATCCTTGCAGTTTAATAGTGCATTTCACTCGTCATTCCACGCGCTCTAGGATGCCGATTAGCCCAATACGCTATCTGAAGTAGGAGCGACGTAAATTGAACAAATGCGATAGAATTTCCCTGAAATCTTATATTAAACAAAATATAAAATGATCTAATCGGGCCTCTGATTGCCCTATCATAGAAGTTTAGTAGTGCATTTTACTCGCCCTTCCACGCGCTTTAAGATGCCGCCTAGCCCAGTACGCTATCTGAAATAGGAGCGACGTAAATTTAACAAATGTGATAGAAGTACGCTGAATTATTATATTAACCGTAATATAAAATGATGTAATCGGGGCTCTGTTTGCCTTACCCTAGAAGTTTAATTGAGCATTTTACACACCATGTCATGCGCTTTGTGATGCCGCTTAGCCCAGTACGCTATCTGAAATAGGAGCGACGTAAATTGAACAAATGTGATAGAATTTCGCTGAATTCTTATATTAACCAAAATATGAAATGATCTAATCGGGTCTCTGTTCGGCCTATCCTTGCAGTTTAATAGTGCATTTCTCTCGTCATTCCACGCGCTTTAGGATGCCGATTAGCCCAATACGCTACCTGAAGTAGGAGCGACGTAAGTTGAACAAATGTGATAGAATTACGCTGGATTCTTATATTAACCATTATATAAGATGACCTAATCGGATCTCTAATTGCCATATCCTAGAAGCTTAGTAGTGCATTTTACTTGACATTTCATGCGCTTTAAGATGCCGCTTAGCCCAATACGCTATCTGAAGCAGGAGCGACGTAAATTGAACAAACGTGATGGAATTACGCAAAATTCTTATATTAACCATAATATAAAATGATCTATTCGGGTCTCTGATTGCCTTATCATAGAAGTGTGATAGTGCATTTTACTCGTCATTTCATGCGCTTTAAGGTGCCGCCTAGCCCAATACGCTGTCTGAAATAGGAGAGACATAAATTGAACAAATGTGATAGAATTACGCAGAATTCTTATATGAACCATAATATAGAATGATCTACTCGGGTCTCTGATTGCCTTATCATAGAAGTTTAATAGTTCATTTTACTCGGCATCTCATGCGCTTTAAGGCGCCGCTTATCCCGATACGCTATCAGAAATAGGAGCGACGTAAATTGAACAAATGTGATAGAAATTCGCTGAATTCTTATATTAACCATAATATAAAATGATCTAATCGGGTCTCTGATTGCCCTATCCGAGAAGTTTAGTAGTGAATTTTACTCGACGTTTCATGCGCTTTAAGATGCTCCTCGCCCAATACGCTATCTGAAATAGAAGCGTCGTAAATTGAACAAATGTGATAGAATTACGCAGAATTCTTATATGAACCATAATATAGAATGATCTAATCGGGTCTCTGTTTGCCCTACCCTAGAAGTTTAACAGTGCATTTTACTCGACATTTCATGCGCTGTAAGACGCCACCTAGCCCAATACGCTAACTGAAATAGTGGCGACGTAAAATGAACAAATGTGATAGAATTACGCAGAATTCTTATATTAACCATAATATAATACGATCTAATCGGGTCTCTGATTGGCCTATCTTAGAAGTTTAATAGTGCATTTTACTCGTCATTTCATGCGCTTTAAGGTGCCCCTTAGCCCAATACGCTATCTGAAATAGGAGCGACGTAAATTGAACAAATGTGATAGAATTACGCAGACTTCTGATAATAACCATAATTTAACATGATCTAATGGGGTCTCTGATTGCCCTATCATAGAAGCTGAATAGTGCGTTTTACTCGTCATTTCATGTGCTTTAAGATGCCGCCTATCTCAATACGATATCTGGTGTAGGGGCGACGTGAATTGGACAAATGTGATAGAGTTACGACGAATTCTTAAATTAACCATAATATAAGTTGATATAATTGGGTCTTTGATGGCCCCATCCTAGAAGTTTAGTAGAGCATTTTACTCGACATTTCATGCGCTTTAAGATGGCGCCTAGCACAATACGCTATCTGAAATTGGAGCTACGTAAATTGAACAAACGTGATAGAATTACGCAGGATTCTTATGTTAACCATAATATAATACGATCCATTCTGGTCTCCGATTGCCCTATCACAGAAGTTTGATAGTACATTTTACTCGTCATTTCATGCGCTTTAAAGCGCCGCTTAGCCCAATACGCTATCTGAAATAGGAGCGACGTAAATTGATCATATGTGAAAAAAGTACGTTGAATTCTTATATTAACAATAATATAAAATGAGCTAATCGGGTCTCTGATTGCCCTATCATAGAAGCTTAATAGTGCATTTTACGCGACATTTGATGCGCTTTAAGATGCCGCCTCGCCCAATACGCTATCTGGAACAGGAGCGTCGTAAATTGAACAAATGTGATAGAATTACACTGAATTCTTATATTAATCATAATATAAGATGACCTAATCGGGTCTCTGATTGCCCTATCCTAGAAGTTTAATAGTGCATTTTACTCGCCATTTCATGCGCTTTGAGATGCTGCTTAGCCCAATACGCTATCCGAAATAGGAGCGACGTAAATTGAACAAATGCGATAGAATTTCGCTCAATTCTTATATTAACCATAATATAGAATGATCTAATCGGGTCTCTGATTGCCTTATCATAGAAGTTTAATAGTGTATTTTACTCGTCATTACATGCGCTTTAAGGTGCCGCCTAGCCCAATACGCTATCTGAAATTGGAGCTACGTAAATTGAACAAGTGTGATAGAGTTTCGCTGAATTCTTAAATTAACCATAATATAAAATGATCTAATCGTGTCTCCGATTGCCTTATCATAGAAGTTTAATAGTGCATTTTACTCGTCATTTCGTGCGCTTTAAATTTCCGCTTAGCCCAATACGCTATCTGAAATAGGAGCGACGTAAATTGAACAAATGTGATAGAATTTTGCTGAATTCTTAAATTAACCATAATATGAAATGATCTAATCGGGTCCCTGTTTGCCCTACACTAGAAGTTTAATAGTGCATTTTACTCGCAATTCCATGCGCTTTAAGATGCCGCCTAGCCCAATACGCTATCTGAAATAGGAGCGACGTAGATTGAACAAATGTGATAGGATTACTCAGAATTCTTATATTAACCATATTATAGAATGATCTAATCGGGTCTCTGATTGCCCTATCATAGAAGTTTAATAGTGCATTTTACTCAACGCTTCATGCACTTTAAGATGCCGCCTAGAACAATACGCTATCTGAAATAGGGGCTACGTAAATTGAACAAATGTGATAAAATTTCGCCGAATTCTTATATTAACCATAATATAAGATGACCTAATCGGGTCTCTGTTAGCCCTATCCGAGAAGTTTGGTAGTGCATTTTACTCGACATTTCACGCGCCTTAAGACGCCGCCTAGCCCAATACGCTATGTGAAATTGGAGCTACGTAAATTGAACAAATGTGATAGAATTTCGCAGAATTCTTATATTAACCATAATATAAAATGATCTGATCGGGTCTCTGATTGCCCTATCATAGAAGGTTAGTAGTGAATTTTACTCGCCATTCCAC
Organism: Macropis europaea; assembly: GCA_916610135.2. Taxonomy (NCBI): domain Eukaryota; kingdom Metazoa; phylum Arthropoda; class Insecta; order Hymenoptera; family Melittidae; genus Macropis; species Macropis europaea. The sequence continues at coordinate 352,593 of CAKAJE020000264.1, forward strand.
GCGCTTTAAGATGCCGCCTAGCACAATACGCTATCTGAAATAGGGGCGTCGTAAATTGAACAAATGTGATAGAATTACGCTGAATTCTTACATTAACCATAACATAGAATGATCTAATCGGGTCTCTGATTGCCCTATCATAGAAGTTTAATAGTTCATTTTACTCGACATTTCATGCGCTTTAAGATGCCACCTAGCCCAATACGCTATCTGAAATTGGAGCTACGTAAATTGAACAAACGTGATAGAATTACGCAGAATTCTTATATTAATCCAAACATAAGATGACCTTATCGGGTCTCTGATTGCCCTATCCTCGAAGTTTAGTAGTGCATATTACTCGATATTTCATGCGCTTTAAGATGCCGCTTAGCCCAATACGCTATCTGAAGTAGGAGCGACATAAATTGAACAAATGTGATAGAATTACGCAGAATTCTTGTATTAACCATAATATAATACGATCTATTCGGGTCTCTGATTTCCCTATCATAGAACTTTAACAGAGCGTTTTGCTCGGCATTTCATGCGCTTTAAGGTGCCGCTTAGCCCAATTCGCTATCTGAAGTTGGAGCGTCATAAATTGAACGAATGTGATAAAATTACGTTGAATTCTTATATTAACCATTATATAAGATGACCTAATCGGGTCTCTGTTAGCCCTATCCGAGAAGTTTGGTAGTGCATTTTACTCGTCATTTCATGCGCTTTAAGATGCCACTTAGCCCAATACGCTATCTGAAATAGGAGCGACGTAAATTGAGCAAATGTGATAGAATTTCGCTGTATTCTTATATTAACCATAATATAAGATGACCTAATCGGGTCTCTGATTGCCCTATCCGAGAAGCTAAGTAGTGCATTTTACTCGACATTTCATGCGCTTTAAGATGCTGCCTAGTCCAATGCGCTATCTGAAATTGGAGGTACGTAAATTGAACAAACGTGATAGAATTACGCAGAATTCTTATATTAACCATAATATAATGCGATCTATTCGGGTGCCTGATTGCCCTATCATAGAAGGTTAATAGTGCATTTTACTCGCCATTTCATGCGCTTTAAGGTGCCGCTTATCCCAATACGCTATCTGAAATAGGACCGACGTAAACTGAACAAATGTGATAGAATATCGCTGAATTCTTATATTAACCATAATATAAGATGACCTAATCGGGTCTCTGATTGCTGTATCCGAGAAGTTTAGTAGTGCGTTTTACTCGCCACTTCGTGCGCTTTAAGGTGCCGCCTAGCCCAATACGCTATCTGAAATAGGAGCGACATAAATTGAACAAATGTGATAGAATTTCGCAGAATTCTTATATTAACCATAATATAATGCGATCTATTCGGGTGCCTGATTGCCCTATCATAGAAGGTTAATAGTGCATTTTACTCGACATTTCATGCGCTTTAAGGTGCCGCCTAGCCCAATACGCTATCTGAAATTGGAGCGACATAAACTGAACAAATGTGATAAAATTACGTTGAATTCTTATATTAACAATAATATAAAATGATCTAAACGGGTCTCTGATTGCCCTATCAAAGAAGTTTAATGGGGCATTTTACTCGTCATTTCATGCGCTTTAAGGTGCCACTTAGCCCAATACGCTATCTGAAATAGGAGCGACCAAAATTGAACAAATGTGATAGAATTTCGCTGAATTCTTATATTAACCATAATATAAACTGAACTAACCGGGTCCCTGATTGCCCTATCATAGAAGGTTACTAGCGCATTTTACTCGTTATTCCAGGCGCTTAAAGCTGCCGCCTAGCCCAATATGCTATCTGAAATAGGAGCGATGTAAATTGAACAAATGTGATAGTGTTACGCCGAATTCTTATATCCATCATAATATAAGATGACCTAATCGGGTCTCTGATTGCCCTATCCGAGAAGCTAAGTAGTGCATTTTACTCGACATTTGATGCGCTTTAAGGTGCCGCCCAGCCCAATACGCTATCTGAATTAGGAGAGACATAAATTGAACAAATGTGATAGAATTACGCAGAATTCTTATATTAGCCATAACATAATACGATCTATTCGGGTCTCTGATTGCCCTGTCACAGAAGTTCAGCAGTGCATTTTACTCGTCATTTCATGCGCTTTAAGGCGCCGTCTAGCCCAATCCGCTATCTGAAATTGGAGCAGCGTAAATTGAATAAATGTGATAGAGTTACGCAGAATTCTTATATAAACCATAATATAAAATGATCTCATCGGGTCTCTGCTTGCCCTATCAAAGAAGTTTAGTCCTGCATTTTACTCGTCATGCCATGCGCTTTAAGGTGCCGCTTAGCCCAATGCGCTATCTGAAATGGGAGCGACGTAAATTGAACAAATGTGATAGAATTACGCAGAATTCTTATATTAACCATAATTTAAAATGACATAATCGTATCTCTGATTGCCCTATCATAGAAGTTTAAAAGTGCATTTCACTCGTCATTTCATGCGCTTTAAGATGCCGCTTAGCCCAATACGCTATCTGAAATAGGAGCGACGTAAATTGAACAAGTGTGATAGAATTACGCAAGAATTCTTATATTAACCATAATTTAAGATGATCTATTCGGGTCTCTGATTGCCCTATCAAAGAAGTTTAGTACTGCATTTTACTCGTCATTCCATGCGCTTTAAGGTGCCCCTTAGTCCAATGCGCTTTCTGAAATGGGAGCGACGTAAATTGAACAAGTGTGATAGAATTACGCAGAATTCTTATATTAACCATAATTTAAAATGACATAATCGTATCTCTGATTGCCCTATCATAGAAGTTTGAAAGTGCATTTTACTCGTCATTTCATGCGCTTTAAGGTGCCGCCTAGCCCAATACGCTATCTGAAATAGGAGCGACGTAAATTGAACAAATGTGATAGAATTTTGCTGAATTCTTATATTAACCATGATATAATACGATGTATTCGGGTCTCTGATTGCCCTATCATAGAAGTTTAATAGTGCATTTTACTCGTCCTTTCATGTGCTTTAAGGTGCCGCCTAGCCCAATACGCTATCTGCAATAGGAGCGACGTAAATTGAACAAATGTGATAGAATTTTGCTGAATTCTTATATTGACCATAATATAATATGATCTATTCGGGTGTCTGATTGCCCTATCATAGAAGTTTAATAGTGCATTTCACTCGTCATTTCATGCGCTTGAAGGTGCCGCCGAGCCCAGTACGCTATCTGAAATAGGGGCGACGTAAATTGAACAAATGTGATAGAATTACGCAGAATTCTTATATTAACCATAATATAATACGATCTATTCGGGTCTCTGATTGCCCTATCATAGAAGTTTAATAGTGCACTTTACTCGTCCTTTCATGTGCTTTAAGGTGCCGCCTAGCCCAATACGCTATCTGAAATAGGAGCGACGTAAATTGAAGAAATGTGATAGAATTTTGCTGAATTCTTATATTGACCATAATATAATATGATCTATTCGGGTCTCTGATTGCCCTATCATAGAAGTTTAATAGTGCATTTTACTCGTCATGCCATGCGCTTTAAGGTGCCGCTTAGCCCAATGCGCTATCTGAAATGGGAGCGACGTAAATTGAACAAATGTGATAGAATTACGCAGAATTCTTATATTAACCATAATTTAAAATGACCTAATCCTATCTCTGATTGCCGTATCCGAGAAGTTTAGTAGTGCATTTTACTCGTCATTTCATGCGCTTTAAGGTGCCGCTTAGCCCAATACGCTATCGGAAATAGGAGCGACGTAAATTGAACAATTGTGATAGAATTACGCACAATTCTTATATTAACCATAATATAGAATGATCTAATCGGGTCTTTGATTGCCCTAGCATAGAAGGTTAGAAGTGTATTTTACTCGTTATTCTACGCGCTTTAAGGTGCCGCCAAGCCCAATACGCTATCTGAAATAGGAGCGACATAAATTGAACAAACGTGACAGAATTACGCAGAATTCTTATATTAACCATAATATAATACGATATATACGGTTCTCTGATTGACCTATCATAGAAGTTTAATAGTGCATTCTACTCGTCATTTCATGCGCTTTAAGGTGTCGCTTAGCCCAATACGCTATCTGTAATAGGAGCGACGTAAATGGAACAAATGCGATAGAATTTCTCTGAATTCTTAAATTAACCATAATATGAAATGATCTAATCGGGTCTCTGTTTGCCCTACCCTAGAAGTTTAATAGTGCATTTGACTCGACATTTCATGCGCTTTAAGATGCCAACAAGCCCAGTACGCTATCTCTAAATAGGGGCGACGTAAATTGAACAAATGTGACAGAATTACGCAGAATTCTTATCTTAAACATAATATTATACGATCTATCCGGTTCTCTGATTGCCCTATCATAGAAGTTTAATAGTGCATGTTACTCGTCATTTCATGCGCTTTAAGGAGCCGCCTAGCCCAATACGCTATCTGAAATAGGAACGACGTAAATTGAACAAATGTGATAGAATTACGCAAGAATTCTTATATTAACCATAATATAATACGATCTATTCTGGTTTCTGATTGCCCTATCATAGAAGTTTAATAGTGCATTTTACTCGTCCTTTCATGTGCTTTAAGGTGCCGCCTAGCCCAATACGCTATCTGAAATAGGAGCGACGTAAATTGAACAAATGTGATAGAATTTTGCTGAATTCTTATATTAAACATAATATAATATGATCTATTCGGGTCTCTGATTGCCCTATCATAGAAGTTTAATAGTGTATTTCACTCGTCATTTCATGCGCTTTAAGGTGCCTCCTAGCCCAGTACGCTGTCTGAAATAGGGGCGACGTGAATTGAATAAATGTGATAGAATTACGCAGAATTCTTATATTAACCATAATTTAAAATGACCTTGTCGGGTCTGTGATTGCCCTATCCGAGAAGTTTAGTAGTGCATTTTACTCGTAATTGCATGCGCTTTATGATGCCGCTTAGCCCAGTACGCTATCTGAAATAGGAGCGACATAAATTGAACAAATGTGATAGAGTTACGCAGAATTCTTATATTAACCATAATATAAAATGATCCAATCGGGTCTCTGTTTGCCCTACACTAGAAGTTTAATAGTGCATTTTACTCGACATTTCATGCGCTTTAAGATGCCACCTTGTCCAAAACGGTATCTGAAATTGGAGCTACGTAAATTGAACAGACGTGATAGAATTACGCAGAATTCATATTGCTGCGCCGGGGATTATCATTGCACGACATGTTCACACTTATAACTTTATTATCAGGATATAAACAAGGAATGGCAGAGTCTATAATATCGCGTCTTGTCTCCTTGACTGTCAATCAGACTCTCTCATTGATCTGTTTCATCAATAACGGCGATCGTCCCTTAACGACAGATCGAACGCTCCCTTCGGGTCGATCACGGTTGGCTTCACGGTGTTCGTAACAATATGTTAACCATAATATAATACTATCTAATCGGGTCTCTGATTGCCCTGTCACAGAAGTTCAGCAGTGCATTTTACTCGTCATTTCATGCGCTTTAAGGCGCCGTCTAGCCCAATCCGCTATCTGAAATTGGAGCAGCGTAAATTGAATAAATGTGATAGAGTTACGCAGAATTCTTATATAAACCATAATATAAAATGATCTCATCGGGTCTCTGCTTGCCCTATCAAAGAAGTTTAGTCCTGCATTTTACTCGACATTTCATGCGCTTTAAGATGCCACCTAGCCCAATACGCTATCTGAAATAGGGGCGACGTAAATTGAAAAATGTGATAAAGTGACGCTAAATTCTTATATTAAGAATAATATAAAATGATCCAATCGGGTCTCCGATTGCCCTATCCTACAAGTTTAGTATTGCATTTTACTCGTCATTTCATGCGCTTTAAGGTGCAGCCTATCCCAATACGCGATCTGAAATTAGAGCTACGTAAATTAAACAAATGTGATAAAATTACGCTGGATTCTTATATTAACCATTATATAAGATGACCTAATCGGATCTCTAATTGCCATATCCTAGAAGCTTAGTAGTGCATTTTACTTGACATTTCATGCGCTTTAAGGTGCCGTCTAGCCCAATCAGCTATCTCAAATTGGAGATACGTAAATTGAACAAATGTGAGAGAAATACGCATAATTCTTATATTAACCATAATATAAAATGATCTAATCGGGTCTCTGATTGCCCTATCATGGAAGTTTAATAGTGCATTTTACTCGTCATTTCATGCGCTTTAAGGTGCCGCCTAGCCCAATACGCTATCTGAAATTGGAGCTCCGTAAATTGAACAGACGTGATAGAATTACGCAGAATTCATATATTAACCATAATATGATACGATGTATTCGGGTCTCTGATTGCCCTATCATAGAAGTTTAATAGTGCATTTTACTCGTCATTTCATGCGCTTTAAGGCGCCGTCTAGCCCCATCCGCTATCTGAAATTGGAGCAGCGTAAATTGAATAAATGTGATAGAGTTACGCAGAATTCTTATATTAACCATAATATAAAATGATATAATCGGGTCTCTGTTTGCCGTACCCTAGAAGTTTAATAGTGCATTTTACTCGACATTTCATGCGCTTTAAGATGCCACCTAGTCCAAAACGCTATCTGAAATTGGAGCTCCGTAAATTGAACAGACGTGATAGAATTACGCAGAATTCATATATTAACCATAATATGATACGATGTATTCGGGTCTCTGATTGCCCTATCATAGAAGTTTAATAGTGCATTTTACTCGTCATTTCATGCGCTTTAAGGTGCCGCCTAGCCCAATACGCTATCTGAAATAGGAGCGACGTAAATTGAACAAATGTGATAGAATTTTGCTGAATTCTTATATTAACCATGATATAATACGATGTATTCGGGTCTCTGATTGCCCTATCATAGAAGTTTAATAGTGCATTTTACTCGTCCTTTCATGTGCTTTAAGGTGCCGCCTAGCCCAATACGCTATCTGCAATAGGAGCGACGTAAATTGAACAAATGTGATAGAATTTTGCTGAATTCTTATATTGACCATAATATAATATGATCTATTCGGGTGTCTGATTGCCCTATCATAGAAGTTTAATAGTGCATTTCACTCGTCATTTCATGCGCCTGAAGGTGCCGCCGAGCCCAGTACGCTATCTGAAATAGGGGCGACGTAAATTGAACAAATGTGATAGAATTACGCAGAATTCTTATATTAACCATAATATAATACGATCTATTCGGGTCTCTGATTGCCCTATCATAGAAGTTTAATAGTGCACTTTACTCGTCCTTTCATGTGCTTTAAGGTGCCGCCTAGCCCAATACGCTATCTGAAATAGGAGCGACGTAAATTGAAGAAATGTGATAGAATTTTGCTGAATTCTTATATTGACCATAATATAATATGATCTATTCGGGTCTCTGATTGCCCTATCATAGAAGTTTAATAGTGCATTTTACTCGTCATGCCATGCGCTTTAAGGCGCCGCTTAGCCCAATGCGCTATCTGAAATGGGAGCGACGTAAATTGAACAAATGTGATAGAATTACGCAGAATTCTTATATTAACCATAATTTAAAATGACCTAATCCAATCTCTGATTGCCGTATCCGAGAAGTTTAGTAGTGCATTTTACTCGTCATTTCATGCGCTTTAAGGTGCCGCTTAGCCCAATACGCTATCGGAAATAGGAGCGACGTAAATTGAACAATTGTGATAGAATTACGCACAATTCTTCTATTAACCATAATATAGAATGATCTAATCGGGTCTTTGATTGCCCTAGCATAGAAGGTTAGAAGTGTATTTTACTCGTTATTCTACGCGCTTTAAGGTGCCGCCAAGCCCAATACGCTATCTGAAATAGGAGCGACATAAATTGAACAAACGTGACAGAATTACGCAGAATTCTTATATTAACCATAATATAATACGATATATACGGTTCTCTGATTGACCTATCATAGAAATTTAATAGTGCATTCTACTCGTCATTTCATGCGCTTTAAGGTGTCGCTTAGCCCAATACGCTATCTGTAATAGGAGCGACGTAAATGGAACAAATGCGATAGAATTTCTCTGAATTCTTAAATTAACCATAATATGAAATGATCTAATCGGGTCTCTGTTTGCCCTACCCTAGAAGTTTAATAGTGCATTTGACTCGACATTTCATGCGCTTTAAGATGCCAACAAGCCCAGTACGCTATCTCTAAATAGGGGCGACGTAAATTGAACAAATGTGACAGAATTACGCAGAATTCTTATCTTAAACATAATATTATACGATCTATCCGGTTCTCTGATTGCCCTATCATAGAAGTTTAATAGTGCATGTTACTCGTCATTTCATGCGCTTTAAGGAGCCGCCTAGCCCAATACGCTATCTGAAATAGGAACGACGTAAATTGAACAAATGTGATAGAATTACGCAAGAATTCTTATATTAACCATAATATAATACGATCTATTCTGGTTTCTGATTGCCCTATCATAGAAGTTTAATAGTGCATTTTACTCGTCCTTTCATGTGCTTTAAGGTGCCGCCTAGCCCAATACGCTATCTGAAATAGGAGCGACGTAAATTGAACAAATGTGATAGAATTTTGCTGAATTCTTATATTAAACATAATATAATATGATCTATTCGGGTCTCTGATTGCCCTATCATAGAAGTTTAATAGTGTATTTCACTCGTCATTTCATGCGCTTTAAGGTGCCTCCTAGCCCAGTACGCTGTCTGAAATAGGGGCGACGTGAATTGAATAAATGTGATAGAATTACGCAGAATTCTTATATTAACCATAAGTTAAAATGACCTTGTCGGGTCTGTGATTGCCCTATCCGAGAAGTTTAGTAGTGCATTTTACTCGTAATTGCATGCGCTTTATGATGCCGCTTAGCCCAGTACGCTATCTGAAATAGGAGCGACATAAATTGAACAAATGTGATAGAGTTACGCAGAATTCTTATATTAACCATAATATAAAATGATCCAATCGGGTCTCTGTTTACCCTACACTAGAAGTTTAATAGTGCATTTTACTCGACATTTCATGCGCTTTAAGATGCCACCTTGTCCAAAACGGTATCTGAAATTGGAGCTACGTAAATTGAACAGACGTGATAGAAATACGCAGAATTCATATTGCTGCGCCGGGGATTATCATTGCACGACATGTTCACACTTATAACTTTATTATCAGGATATAAACAAGGAATGGCAGAGTCTATAATATCGCGTCTTGTCTCCTTGACTGTCAATCAGACTCTCTCATTGATCTGTTTCATCAATAACGGCGATCGTCCCTTAACGACAGATCGAACGCTCCCTTCGGGTCGATCACGGTTGGCTTCACGGTGTTCGTAACAATATGTTAACCATAATATAATACTATCTAATCGGGTCTCTGATTGCCCTGTCACAGAAGTTCAGCAGTGCATTTTACTCGTCATTTCATGCGCTTTAAGGCGCCGTCTAGCCCAATCCGCTATCTGAAATTGGAGCAGCGTAAATTGAATAAATGTGATAGAGTTACGCAGAATTCTTATATAAACCATAATATAAAATGATCTCATCGGGTCTCTGCTTGCCCTATCAAAGAAGTTTAGTCCTGCATTTTACTCGACATTTCATGCGCTTTAAGATGCCACCTAGCCCAATACGCTATCTGAAATAGGGGCGACGTAAATTGAAAAATGTGATAAAGTGACGCTAAATTCTTATATTAAGAATAATATAAAATGATCCAATCGGGTCTACGATTGCCCTATCCTACAAGTTTAGTATTGCATTTTACTCGTCATTTCATGCGCTTTAAGGTGCAGCCTATCCCAATACGCGATCTGAAATTAGAGCTACGTAAATTAAACAAATGTGATAAAATTACGCTGGATTCTTATATTAACCATTATATAAGATGACCTAATCGGATCTCTAATTGCCATATCCTAGAAGCTTAGTAGTGCATTTTACTTGACATTTCATGCGCTTTAAGGTGCCGTCTAGCCCAATCAGCTATCTCAAATTGGAGATACGTAAATTGAACAAATGTGAGAGAAATACGCATAATTCTTATATTAACCATAATATAAAATGATCTAATCGGGTCTCTGATTGCCCTATCATGGAAGTTTAATAGTGCATTTTACTCGTCATTTCATGCGCTTTAAGGTGCCGCCTAGCCCAATACGCTATCTGAAATTGGAGCTCCGTAAATTGAACAGACGTGATAGAATTACGCAGAATTCATATATTAACCATAATATGATACGATGTATTCGGGTCTCTGATTGCCCTATCATAGAAGTTTAATAGTGCATTTTACTCGTCATTTCATGCGCTTTAAGGCGCCGTCTAGCCCCATCCGCTATCTGAAATTGGAGCAGCGTAAATTGAATAAATGTGATAGAGTTACGCAGAATTCTTATATTAACCATAATATAAAATGATATAATCGGGTCTCTGTTTGCCGTACCCTAGAAGTTTAATAGTGCATTTTACTCGACATTTCATGCGCTTTAAGATGCCACCTAGTCCAAAACGCTATCTGAAATTGGAGCTCCGTAAATTGAACAGACGTGATAGAATTACGCAGAATTCATATATTAACCATAATATGATACGATGTATTCGGGTCTCTGATTGCCCTATCATAGAAGTTTAATAGTGCATTTTACTCGTCATTTCATGCGCTTTAAGGTTCCGCCTAGCCCAATACGCTATCTGAAATAGGAGCGACATAAATTGATCAAATGTGATAAAATTACGTTGGATTCTTATATTAACAATAACACAAAATGATCTAATCGGGTCTCTGATTGCCCTATCATAGAAGTTTAATAGTGCATGTTACTCGTCATTTCATGCGCTTTAAGGCGCCGTCTAGTCCAATCCGCTATCTGAAATTGGAGCAGCGTGAATTGAATAAATGTGATAGAGTTACGCAGAATTCTTATATAAACCATAATATAAAATGATCTCATCGGGTCTCTGATTGCCCTATCAAAGAAGTTTAGTACTGCATTTTACTCGTGACGCCATGCGCTTTAAGGTGCCGCTTAGTCCAATGCGCTATCTGAAATGGGAGCGACGTAAATTGAACAAGTGTGATAGAATTACGCAGAATTCTAATATTAACCATAATTTAAAATGACCTAATCGTATCTCTGATTGCCCTATCCGAGAAGTTTAGTAGTGCATTATACTCGTCATTTCATGCGCTTTAAGATGCCGAATCGACCAATACGCTATCTGAAATAGGAGCGACGTAAATTGAACAAATGTGATAGAATTACGCAAGAATTCTTATATTAACCATAATTTAAAATGATCTAATCGGGACTCTGATTGAGCTATCATAGAAGCTTAATAGCGCATTTTACTCGTCATTTCATGCGCTTTAAGGTGCCGCCTAGCCCAATACGCTATCTGAAATAGGAGCGACGTAAATTGAACAAATGTGATAAAATTAAGCTAAATTCTTATATTAACCATAATATAAAATGATCTAATCGGGTCTCTGTTTGCCCTACCCTAGAAGTTTAATAGTGCATTCTACTCGACATTTCATGCGCTTTAAGGTGCCGCCTATCCCAATACGATATCTGAAATAGGAGCGACGTAAATTGAACAAATGTGATAAAATTACGCTGAATTCTTATATTAATCATAATATAAGATGACCTAATCGGGTCTCTGATTGCCCTATCGTAGAAGTTTAGTGGTGCATTTTACTCGACATTTCATGCGCTTTAAGATGCCACCTCGCCCAGTACGCTATCTGAAATAGGAGAGTCGTAAATTGAACAAATGTGATAGAATTACGCTGAATTCTTATATTAATCATAATTTAAAATGATCTAATCTGGTCTCTGATGGCCCTATCATATAAGTTTAATAGTGCATTTTACTCGGCATTTCATGCGCTTTATGATGCAACCTAGCCCAATACACTATCTGAAATAGGAGCGTCGTAAATTGAACAAGTGTGATAAAATTACGCCGAATTCTTATATTTACCATATTATAATACGATCCATTCGGGTCTCTGATTGCCCTATCAAAGAAGTTTAGTAGTGCATTATACTCGTTAGTTCATGCGCTTTAAGATGCCGCCTATCCCAATACGCTATCTGAAATAGGGGCGACGTAAATTGATCAAATGAGATAAAATTACGCTGCATTCTTATATTAACCATTATATAAGATGACCTAATCGGATCTCTAATTGCCATATCCTAGAAGCTTAGTAGTGCATTTTACTTGACATTTCATGCGCTTTAAGGTGCCGTCTAGCCCAATCAGCTATCTCAAATTGGAGATACGTAAATTGAACAAATGTGAGAGAAATACGCATAATTCTTATATTAACCATAATATAAAATGATCTAATCGGATCTCTGATTGCCCTATCATGGAAGTTTAATAGTGCATTTTACTCGTCATCTCATGCGCTTTAAGGTGCCGCTTAGCCCAATACGCTATTTGAAATAGGAGCAACGTAAATTGAACAAACGTGATAGAATTTCGCTGAATTCTTATATTAACCATAATATAAAATGATCTAATCGGGTCTCTGATTGCCCTATCATAGAATGTTAGTAGTGCATTTTACTCGTCATTCCACGCGCTTTGAGATGCCGCCTAGCACAATACGCTATCTGAAATAGGAGCGACGTAAATTGAACAAATGTGATAGAATTACGCAGAATTCTTATATTAACCATGAGTTAAAATGATCTAATCGGGTCTCTGATTGCCCTATCATAGAAGTTTAATAGGGCATTTTACACGTCATTTCATGCGCTTTAAGGTGCCGCCTAGCCCAATACGCTATCTGAAATTGGAGCTACGAAAATTGAACAAGTGTGATAGAATTTCGCTGAATTCTGAAATTAACGATAATATAAAATGATCTAATCGGGTCTCTGTTTGCCCTACCCTAGAAATTTAATAGTGCGTTTTACTCGACATTTCATGCGCTTTAAGATGCCACATAGCCCAATAGCTATCTGAAATCGGGGCAGCGTAAATTGAACAAATGTGATTAAATTACGCTGAATTCTTATATTAACAATAATATAAAATGATCTAATCGGGTCTCTGATTGCCCTATCAAAGAAGTTTAGTAGTGCATTTTACTCGTCATTTCATGCGCTTTAAGGTGCCGTCTAGCCCAATCCGCTATCTCAAATTGGAGATACGTAAATTGAACAAGTGTGATAGAAATACGCATAATTCTTATATTAAGCATAATATAAAATGATCTAATCGGGTCTCTGATTGCCCTATCATAGAAGTTTAATGGTGCATTTCACTCGTCATTTCATGCGCTGTAATGTGCCGCTTAGCCCAAGACGCTATTTGAAATAGGAGCGACGTAAATTGAACATACGTGATAGAATTTCGCTGAATTCTTATATTAACCATAATATAAAATGATCTAATCGGGTCTCTGATTGCCCTGTCATAGAATGTTAGTAGTGCATTTTACTCGTCATTCCACGCGCTTTAAGATGCCGCATAGCCCAATACGCTATCTGAAATAGGAGCGACGTAAATTGAACAAATGTGATAGAATTTCGCTGAATTCTTATATTAACCATAATATAAAATTATGTAATCGGGTCTCCATTGCCCTATCACAAAAGGTTAGTAGTGCATTTTACTCGTCATTCCACGCGCTTTAAGATGCCGCGTAGCCCAATACGCTAACTGAAATAGGAGCGACGTAAATTGAACAAATGTGATAGAGTTTCGCTGAATTCTTAAATTAACCATAATATAAGATAACCTAATCGTGTCTCTGTTTGCCCTATCCTAGAAGTTTAGTAGTGCATTATACTCGTTATTTCATGCGCTTTAAGGTGCCGCCTATCCCAATACGCTATCTGAAATAGGGGCGAAGTAAATTGAACAAATGTGATAAAATTAAGCTGTATTCTTATATTAACCATAATATAAAATGATCTAATCGGGTCTCTGATTGCCCTATCATAGAAGGTTAGTAGAGCATTTTACTCCTCATTCCACGCTCTTTAAGATGCCGCCTAGCCCAATACGCTCACTGAAATAGGAGCGACGTAAATTGAACAAATGTGATAGAATTACGCTGCATCCTTATATTAATCATAATATAACATGACCTAATCGGGTCTTTGATTGCCCTATCCAAGAAGTTTAGTAGTGCATTTTACTCGACATTTCATGCGCTTTAATATGCCACCTAGCCTAATACGCTATCTGAAATAGGGGCGACGTAAATTGAACAAATGTGATAAAATTAAGCTGAATTCTTATATTAACCGTAATATAAAATGATCTAATCGGGTGTCTCATTGCCCAATCATAGAAGGTTAGTATTGCATTCTACTCGACATTCCACGCGCTTTAAGATGCCGCCTAGCCCAATACGCTGTCTGAAATTGGAGCGACGTAAATTGAACAAATGTGATAGAATTACGCTGCATCCTTATATTAATCATAATATAAGATGACCTAATCGGGTCTCTGTTTGCCCTGCCCTTGAAGTTTAATAGTGCATTTTACTCGACATTTCATGCGCTTTAAGATGCCACCTAGCCTAATACGCTATCCGAAATAGGGGCGATGTAAATTGATCAAATGTGATAAAATTACGCTGAATTCTTATATTAACAATAATATAAAATGATCTAATCGGGCCTCAGATTGCCCTATCATAGAAGTTTAATAGAGCATTTTACTCGCCATTTCACGCGCTTTAAGGTGCCGCTTAACACAATACGCTTTCCGAAAAAGGAGCGACGTAAATTGAACAAATGTGATAGACTTTAGCTGAATTCTTATATTAATCATAATATAAGATGACCTAATCGGGTCTCTGTTTGCCCTGCCCTAGAAGTTTAATAGTGCATTTTACTCGACATTTCATGCGCTTTAAGATGCCTCCTAGCCTAATACGCTATCCGAAATAGGGGCGATGTAAATTGATCAAATGTGATAAAATTATGCTGAATTCTTATATTAACAATAATATAAAATGATCTAATCGGGTCTCAGATTGCCCTATCATAGAAGTTTAATAGAGCATTTTACTCGCCATTTCACGCGCTTTAAGGTGCCGCTTAACACAATACGCTTTCTGAAAAAGGAGCGACGTAAATTGAACAAATGTGATAGAATTTAGCTGAATTCTTATATTAATCATAATATAAGATGACCTAATCGGGTCTCTGTTTGCCCTGCCCTAGAAGTTTAATAGTGCATTTTACTCGACATTTCATGCGCTTTAAGATGCCACCTAGCCTAATACGCTCTCTGAAATAGGAGCGACGTAAATTGAACAAATGTGATAGAATTACGCTGCATCCTTATATTAAAAATAATATAAAATGACATAATGGTGTCTCTGATTACCGTATCACTGAAGTTTAGTAGTGCATTTTAATCGGCATTTCATGCCCTTTAGGATGCCACCTCGCCCAGTACGCTATCTGAAATAGGAGCGACATAAATTGAACAACTGTGATAGAATTACGCACAATTCTTATATTAACCATAATATAGAATGATCAAATCGGGTCTTTGATTGCCCTAGCATAGAAGGTTAGAAGTGTATTTTACTCGTTATTCTACGCGCTTTAAGGTGCCGCCAAGCCCAATACGCTATCTGAAATAGGAGCGACATAAATTGAACAAACGTGACAGAATTACGCAGAATTCTTATATTAACCATAATATAATACGATATATACGGTTCTCTGATTCACCTATCATAGAAGTTTAATAGTGCATTCTACTCGTCATTTCATGCGCTTTAAGGTGTCGCTTAGCCCAATACGCTATCTGAAATAGGAGCGACGTAAATGGAACAAATGCGATAGAATTTCTCTGAATTCTTAAATTAACCATAATATGAAATGATCTAATCGGGTCTCTGTTTGCCCTACCCTAGAAGTTTAATAGTGCATTTTACTCTATATTTTATGCGTTTTAAGGTGCCGCCTAGCCCAATACGCTATCTGAAATAGGAGCGACATAAATTGAACAAATGTGATAAAATTACGTTGAATTCTTATATTAACAATAATACAAAATGATCTAATCGGGTCTCTGATTGCACTGTCATAGAAGTTTACTACTGCATTTTACTCGACATTTCATGCGCTTTAATATGCCACCTAGCCCAATACGCTATCTGAAATAGGGGCGACGTAAATTGAACAAATGTGATAGAATTACGCAGAATTCTTATATTAACCATAATTTAAGACGATCTAATCGGGTCTCTGATTGCCCTGTCACAGAAGTTCAGCAGTGCATTTTACTCGTCATTTCATGCGCTTTAAGGCGCCGTCTAGCCCCATCCGCTATCTGAAATTGGAGCAGCGTAAATTGAATAAATGTGATAGAGTTACGCAGAATTCTTATATTAACCATAATATAAAATGATATAATCGGGTCTCTGTTTGCCGTACCCTAGAAGTTTAATAGTGCATTTTACTCGACATTTCATGCGCTTTAAGATGCCACCTAGTCCAAAACGCTATCTGAAATTGGAGCTCCGTAAATTGAACAGACGTGATAGAATTACGCAGAATTCATATATTAACCATAATATAATACGATGTATTCGGGTCTCTGATTGCCCTATCATAGAAGTTTAATAGTGCATTTTACTCGTCATTTCATGCGCTTTAAGGTTCCGCCTAGCCCAATACGCTATCTGAAATAGGAGCGACATAAATTGATCAAATGTGATAAAATTACGTTGGATTCTTATATTAACAATAACACAAAATGATCTAATCGGGTCTCTGATTGCCCTATCATA